>JBBPBT010001258.1:1961692-2038590 GCA_037974875.1 Cicer bijugum | reverse complement strand
TTTTAGTTAATAAAAAGTCTAAAAATTTACTTAATAAATTAAAAGGTTTTATATTTTAATATTAAAACTAATAAAATTTTATTTAAAATTAATAGTTTTAACAAATATTAAATGGAAAAAGTAATATTTTAATATTTTTTAATGCTAAAACTAATAAGATTTTATTAAAAATTAATAGTTTTAACAAATATTAAATTGAAAAATAATATTATATAATCTCAATTATATTAGTTTAATGATTATATTAGTAAAAATGTTTTTTTTTTTTTTTTAACTTGTAGGATAGAAAAAGAAGTTACAGAAAACTATTCAGATCGTTACTAAAAAAATATATTTTTATCATCCATAAATCTTATTGAAAAAGATACTCAGCATACTTTTTTCTCTAGAGATCATGCATGGATGATAGGTATATCACACATTCCTTGATGTTCCAATACACACGTCTAATATTTTGTCACTTAAAAAAAGTTATTGTAGGTTCCTGAAAACTATAATCCTCATATAAATGTTATTTGTAGTTCGCTTGGTTCATGTCCAAGAGAAATTATTTCAAGAGAACCCAACATTAATTTTAGATGTATACATTCCAAATGACCATGTGCCGTTGTGCATGCCTCTAGAATCAAAATTTCAACCATAAATTAGTGGTACTATACAAGATTCCTAAGATCCGAAAGAGTTTATCAGCTAGGGATGGAAAAAATTCGTGCTTGCAAATATAATTGGCCATAATGAGTAGCTTAATAGATATCAGCATGCAAAATAAATAGATATCTTAATCGTTCTTTACTTATTTCATACAGAGGAAGAGGAGGATGTAATGATATCTGCATATATGTAAATAAATTAATAAAATTACTTAAATACCTTATAATTTGAAATTTTGTAACATATTATGAAAAACTGTATGTATCTATTTTGATAAAATAAAACTACTTAGTAAGTTTGAGATCCTAGATTTTGACTTTGTAATATATGTGACTTAGTAATATATAGGTCTTATCTCGGTTAAAAAGTTGATGTAATGTAACTTGTATTTTGTTTGTATTTGTCAAGACATCTCCTATAAATAGAAGTCATTTGTGTGTAAGCAACTAAAAGTGAGTGATGAAAGAAATTAAAGTATTCTCTTAAAAAGCTTCACTTATATATTTTCTCTGATGGTGAAACACAAAACAAAAAAAAACACAATAATAAGTAATATGCAACGGATATAAAATTTCTCTGATTTGCAAGAATTCCTGAGAAGCAACAACAAATATATGGCAACAAATTAATCAAAATAAAGGACGTACGATATTTTAAAGTGGAAAACCCTTCAATGCAAGGGTAAAAACCACGAGTCGTCTAGACCAAAAAAATAGCTCAACTATAATCAAATAAGGATACAAGAGAGTCTCAAAATGATGCACAGAGTGTGCCTACAACCAGCCAAAACAACAAAGCTATAAAACCTACAAATGAAAAACAAGAAGAAGAAAAACACCCAAAAATCTGTTTCTATGTGAGTACGATTTCTCCCTCTTTGGATGTCATGTTGCCAATCTGACCGTTGAAAACAAAGACCTGAATGTTACGAACCTGATGTCCAAAACTCAGCCAGATCCAACGGTTAAAGAATGCACAATCGATGTTTTCCTAAGACTAATTTAACAAAATCGAGAATATGGTTACTCCTCTATTTTCTCTTTTGGTGGTTGTCTTTCTTACCAAAATAGTCTCTCTCTTGTAACCCTAATTAGACAACTCTCCACTTAAATAAGTGAGACATATGGACTACAACATTTGAGCTTTTCTCCACATAGGAAGGGAGCCCAATACCGAACATATGTCCCACTCACAACTATGTGGAGATAATCGCCAAACCGACAATATCACAACATGTTTCAAATTTCCCTATTGGTAATGATTTAGTCATCATATTAGAACCATTATAATCAGTATGAACTTTAGTCAATTCCAACAACTTAGCTTCCAAAAAATCTCGTATCCAATGATACCTCACATCAATGTGTTTGGACCTGCTATGAAACGTCGAATTCTTACCAAGATGAATAACACTTTGACTATCGATAAATAATACGTATTTGTCCTGAATAAACCCAAGCTCCTGCAAGAATTTCTTCAACCAAATCAAATCTTGCATGCTTCAGTAATGACAATGAACTCTGCCTTAGTTGTAGACAATGTTACACATTTCTGTAATCTAGACTGTCAAGCCACAACTTCATATGCAAATTTAATCATGTAGCCTGATGTTGACTTTCTCGAGTCAATATCTCCAGCCATATCTAAGTCGGAGTACCCCACCAAAATAAGTTTGTCACCTCCAAAGCAAAGCCTCATACATGTAGTACCACGAAGATACCTCAAAATCCATTTTACAGCATTCCAATGCTTTCTATTTGTATTTGACAAAAATCTACTGATTGTACCAACAATATGTGCAATATCTGGTCTTGTACACATTATTTCATACATCAAACTACCCACAACAGAAGCATAAGGAACTTGTTCCATGTATCTTTTCTCATCTTCACTTGAAGGACTTTGTTCAGAACTCAACTTAAAGTGACCAACAAGAAGAGTATTTACAACCTTCGAGTTTTCCATCTGAAACCTTTGCATCACTCTCTCAATATAGTGTTCTTGTGATATCCAAAGTTTCTTCTCATTTCTGTCCCACATGATTCTTATGCTAAGAATCTATTTAGATGATCCCACATCTTTCATGGCAAATGACTCGCCCAACTACTTCTTTAACCTGTCAATCTTGGAAATGATTTTCCCAACAATAAGTATGTCATCAACATATAATAACAGGAAAATGAAAGCATCGTTAGAAAACTTTCTAACAAATACACAATGGTCAAAAGTTGTCTTCATGTATCCTTGGTCATACATAACAAACTCAAACTTTTTTCCTTGGAGCTTGCTACAAACCTTATAAACCCTTTCTTAGTCTACACACATAGTCTTCATTGCCTTCAACAATAAAATCATCAGGTTGTTTCATGTAAATCTCTTCCTCCAAATCACCATGAAAGAAATTCGTTTTTACATCCATTTGCTCTATCTCTAAGTCAGAGTAGCTGCCAAACTCAACACAGTTCTAATTGATGACATTTTTACCGCAGGTGAGAAAATCTCATTAAAATCAACATCCTTTCTTTGACGGAAACCTTTCACCACTAATCTGGCTTTATACCTCGAAGACCGTGAGTTACTCTCAATTTTCACTCTATAGATCCACCTGTTTTCTAAAACCCTTTTTCCTTTTGGCAATTTCACCAAATCATAAGTGTGATTGTCATACAGGGATTTCATCTCATCATGCATTGCATCCAACCACTTTTGACTTTCTTCACTCTCCATGGCCTCTTGAAAACACTCAGGTTCCCCTTCATCAGTCGAATTCACATACTCATCATAATCATACCTTGTATATAGTTGTCTCTGCCTCTTAGACCTCATGAGTTGGGTTAGAGATGATTCAGAAGCATCACTAATATTCTCATCGTGTGGCAACTCATGATCTTCACTAGTTGGAATATTTACCTCTTCTTTTAGTTGATGATCATCAACACAATCATGTGGCTCATCATTCTCAACATTACCATCATTAGTATCCAAATCAGGAATAGGTGACCAAACTGGATCACCATTAGCTAAGGCATAATTTCTCTCAGGCGTAGTTTTCTCCACCTTATCAATGTCTTCAATAGTTTGGTCTTCTATGAACACTATATCATGACTTCTGATAACCTTTTTGTTTATTGGATCATACAATTTGTAGCCAAATTCATCCTCACCATAACCAATGAAGATACATTGTTTTAACGTTGCATCCAACATGGATCTTTCATCCTTCGGAACATGCCCAAAAGTCTTGCAAACAAAGACTCTCAAGTGATCATACTTGACATTTTTTCAAAACCATACCTTGTTTGGTACCTCACTATTCAAAGCAACATTTGGAGTAAGATTTATAACATGCACCGCCGTGTACAATGCCTCACCCCAATAATGTTTAGGCAACTTAGCTTTAGAGAGCATACTCTTCACTCTCTCAATAAGTGTTCGATTCATCCTCTCGGCTAAACCATTCAACTGAGGAGTTTTAGGAGGAATCTTTTCATGTGATATATCCTGTTGGTTGCAATAGACATCAAACGGTCCACAATACTCACCACCGTTGTCAATACTAACACGTTTCAGCTTCTTGCCTATCTGCCTCTCAATCAAAGCATGAAATTGTTTGAATTTCTCCAACATTTGGTCTTTTGTCTTTAGAGCATAAACCCATAGTTTTCTGGAATAGTCATCAATAAAAGTAACAAAATAAAGTGCACCACTAAAATATTTTACCTTTAAAGGGCCACAGACGTTAGAATGCACCAACTGAAGCAACTATGACTTTCTAGAGGGAGGATGCCTTTTGAAGGATACTCTAGTCTGTTTACCAATCATTCAGTGAGAACATTTCTCCAAATCTATATTCTTCAATCCTAGAAGAACATTGTAAGACCCATAATTTTAAATTATACTTTGTGTATTTTAGTGTATTTTGGGTATTGAACTCGGAGGCTTTTTAGCCAAGTTATTAATATTTTGTGAGCTTAAATGCCCAAAAATATATTTTGATACCCCGATTAAAATTGTTTGTCGATAAATAAATTAAATTAACTGCGGTGAATCTTTTACGAAGAATTTAATTCTGGAGAGTTTTGTTAAAAATATCTCGAGTTTGCTAAATATTGTATTTGTCAATTGAGTTGCAACGAGAGTAAATATTTTTATCAAAATAGTTTGAGTTGTGAGTGAAGTGATGTGTGGAAGTGTTGTTAAATATTCTTTTGGGTTTGGTTTTAAGTATAATATATATATATATGTGTGTGTGTGTGTGTGTGTTAGAAAGGAAATAGAAGAAGAGAAATAGAAAGGAAGCAGAAAGAGAAGAAAAGGAAAGGAAAGAAAAAGAAAAGAAAGAAAAACAGAAAAGCTCTTTCCTCTCCCTCCCTATGCGCGAGAAACCCTCTCCTCCCTTCTTCTTCCATTTTTGTTTTCTTGGCTTCCTTTAGTTTAAGAAAAGAAACCCAAGGCTTAGTGGGTAAGAAAGCAAGGATTTCTCAGCTTCATACTTCCTCGTTGATTCGAAAACGAAGAAAAACTGTGTTAGGGATTTTAAAACCGTCAAACACAATCTCCCACATTTCATCTAGATCTAAGCTTCGTTTCACGAAGGGATGGAAGGGAAAGTTGCTCACGACCACGCTATAGTGATGGGGAACCAACTTTGGAAACGACGTCACGAGCGGAGATTTTACCGGATTTACTCGCAGTACCGTAATTGCACGTTAAAACTAACGTTAAGGTAAGGGCTCCTTCCAAAGTTCTAGTTTGCATTTAGGGACTTATCTGTGGTTGCGTGGAAAAGAATTTGTTAGGGTTGAAGTGTTGATTTGGGGAAAATGAATTTAATGCTTTTATGGGTGAAATTCTAATGTGGGGTTTTGGAGATATTGATGAATGTTTCGTGGAAAATGAATTTAACTCATGTATGTATGATTTTATGTAAATGAAATTTGATGTGATTGAGTGGTATGTTGTGATGATTTTTGTTCATCGTATTTGTCATGTTCATAATTAACGCTTATGAAATTTGATATGTGTATGGTTAGATTTTGTGGAGAAATCAACTGATGTGTTTTGGTGTGAATTGTGGATTGAATTTGTGAATATGTTTGAGTATGTTCTGTGTGGAATTTGAAAACCATTAGAGTTAAACGAGTATTAAGAATGGGGAATCTCTTAATGTCTACGTTTACTTAATGTTGTCGTGAAAATCATTAGAGTTAAACGAGTATTAAAAATGGGGAATCTTTTAATATCTAGGTTTACTGATGTTTGTTGTGAAAATCGTTTAAGTTAAACGAGTATTAAAAATGGGGAATCTTTTAATATCTCGATTTACTTAATGTTTATTGTGAAAATCATTAGAGTTAAACGAGTATTAAAAATGGGGAATCTTTTAATATCTTGGTTTACTTAATGTTTGTAGTGGAAATCGTTAGAGTTAAATGAGCATTAAGAATGGGGAATCTCTTAATGTCTACGTTTACTTAATGATTGTCGTTCGAATTGTAAGAGTTAAATGGGTATTAAAACGGAGAATCTTTTATCTGCCTTTACTTAATTGTGTTTTTCCGTGAGAGACTGCACATGTGTTTGTCCGTGAGAGACTACACCCTAGTAAATTGTGTTTGTCCGTGAGAGACTGCACAGGTGTTTGTCCGTGAGAGACTACACCCTGGTAAATTGTGTTTGTCCGTGAGAGACTGCAAATGTGTTTATCTGTGAGAGACTACACCCTGGTAAATTGTGTTTGTCCGTGAGAGACTGCACAGGTGTTTGTCCGTGAGAGACTACACCCTGGTAAATTGTGTTTGTTCGTGAGAGACTGCACAGGTGTTTGTCCGTGAGAGACTACACCCTGGTAAATTGTGTATGTCTATGAGAGACTGCACAGGTGTTTGTCGTGAGAGACTGCACAGATGCAAAACTTTTTCGAAACTCATGATGTAGTAGTGATTGTGTTCTAAGTGCTAAGTGTTATGTTTTGGAATTGTGTGATAGTATGTTTGATTGCAAAACTATTTCGAAACTCATGATGTAGTAGTGATTGTGTTGTAAGTGCTAAGTGTTATGTTTTGGAATTGTGTGATAGCATGTTTGATTGCAAAACTATTTCGAAGCTACTGATGTTGTAGCGGTTGTGTTATAAGTTCTAAGTGTTATGTTTTGGAATTGTGTGTAATGGGGATCAATTCAGTTATGTAGTTTTGGAAATACTTCAGGAAAATCAATTTCCCAATCGATTCTGTTAAAAGATATTGAACACAATCGATTTACCAATCGATTTGGCAAGTTACAGGGGCTCAGATATTTAAGAAATCGATTTGCCAATCGATTTGGCAAGTTACAGGGGCTCAGCTATTTAAGAAATCGATTTGCCAATCGATTTGGCAAGTTACAAGGGCTCAGATATTTAAGAAATCGATTTGGCAAGTTACAGGGGCTCAGCTATTTAAGAAATCGATTTGCCAATCGATTTGGCAAGTTACAGGGGCTCAGATATTTAAGAAATCGATTTGCCAATCGATTTGGCAAGTCACAGGGGCTCAGCTATTTAAGAAATCGATTTGCCAATTGATTTGGCAAGTTACAGGGGCACAGCTAGTTAAGAAATTGATTTCCCAATCGATTTATTTAAGCCCAGAGTACAAGTTTCACTAAAAACCTTCATCCAAATCGATTTCCCAATCGATTTGCTTAGTAGAAATTCTTATTCTGAGTTAGATAATCGATTACTCAATTGGTTCATCAATGGATTGGCCAGTTGTTTATTACTTGATTGATTTAAGACTTATTTTGATTTCATTTTTATTTGGCAAGCATTATATGAACTTTTAGCATATGGAAAACCCTTTTAAGGTGCATGCTAAGTTGAAAGGTTATTTTGGGCATTTAAAAACTTAAATGTTATGTGTTAACTGTTAATTTCGGTTGGTGGCCTTTACAACTATTGTGGAAATCTGGGCTTTGCCCTCAGATGAGAGCCAAGACAATCCTACTGGTTCGTACCCTGCGGATTGGGATGTAGATGGGAATGCCTGACTGGAGCTATGTTAGGAGGATCTTACAGGGCGGGTGGAGATCACTCAGGGCGTATAGTTTATTTTTTTTATTTTTTTTTTATAGAATGATCAGATTAGGTTGACATGGATGAAACATATGTCTTTCTTTTGGATTGCGTTTATTTTAAATTGGAAGACTGTACCCGTACTAATATTGTCAGCATGACATGTTATTTTTGATGGATTCCATGTACCACTTTTTGATGTGTAAATATTTTGGATTCATATTTCGAAAAACTTTTCCGCTGCTTGTAAATTATAAATGATTTAAATATTTATCCAAAGGTATTACCTTATTTATTTCTCTTTTTTATTCTAATTTCTTTTGAAAAAAAAAAAACACTATCGCTTTAAAAATCGGGGTGTTACACACATCCTTTCTAGCTAAGCAATTTACCCCATTTTCACTAATATAGCTAAGCCTTCGGTGTCACAAAGATGATTCTATATCCACGACATTCACATTGTCTTTTGCAACCAAAGCTTTTGTCCAATATAGTTTACTAATTTTCTCCCCTCTAGCCACAACCAAGTTACCTTTACTGAGTTTCCACTTTCTAGAAGCAAACTGATTATCAAAACCACTTTCAACAAGCATATGCTGAAAGATCAAATTGAAGTGAACATCTGGATCATGTTTGACCACTACTAGAAAAAACGCTTTTAGAGACCAATTTTTCGGTCACTAAATGAAGAAAATCGGTCACTAAATCCAATAGCGACCGATTTAGTGACCAATTAAAATCAGTTGGTAATTTGCTGGTCGCTAGCTGTTGCGACTAAATCAGCGACTGAATTTAGTGACCGATTTAGCGACCGAATTTAGTGACCGAGTTAGAGACCGAATTTAGTGACCGATTTAGCGACCGAATTTAGTGACCAATTTCGTGACCGAATTTTGTGACCGAATTTTGTAACTGATTTTGTGACCGATTTTTGAGACAGAATTAGTGACTAAAGTTTTAGAGTAATTTAACAACCATATTGTATTAATTTGCTATGTCATTAGGAACTGATTTAGAAATGACATTTGTGACATAAATTGTTATTTTGTTAAATATTTGGTAACAAATTTTGTCTCTAAATGTTACTGTTTTTTATTTTATTTTAAATGCATTACTTTAATATCCAAAAGAACAATAAAAATAATTTTTTAATTTGATTTCAATATCTAAAAAGTTCATATACAAGTACTCAGAATAATACAGACAAAAAAATTTAAGTTTAAACAACATATATATATATGTATGTATATATATAACGTGAGTAATATTTAAGTAATATTCCTACAAGACATATATCTATCACATTCCCCAAAACGTTCACTTGTCATGAGTTTTTCAACATTTGTTCCAATCTCTTCTCCACTGCCACAACCTAACATGCCAAGATCCTAACCCCATGCAATCTTTGATTCAAATATAACACACCTGTGTAAACAAAGTGATATTCCAACAAATATGTATGAACCAATAGAGTGCCAACCTGGTAAGAAAACTCTAAATTAGTTATCAAAACGTCATTTCAATAAATGATATTAAACTTTTCTATATGCAGAACAATTTTTGGATAAAACAAGTTTTACGTAAAATAATTTAATTAAACCCTCTTGCAAAATAGTTACTGTTTTCCCAATCCAATAGACATGTATGTTGTAAGAACACAGATGACAACTGCTTGAAAATAGTTTAGCTACGAACCAGATTCATAGAAAGGAAGAGATTTACCTTTTTGAATTTAGTCAAGGTGATATAGAGGACACCGCATGGTGTGGTACTGTGAAGTTATTGAAGTTAGAGAAAATCAATACAAGAAAAGATAAAAATGTAACCTTATTGTAAAAAATATATGAATTAGTATCATAAAACATATATTTTTTTATTTGTATTCCAATATTAAGAAAAGGGATCAAGAATAAAAAATGGGTTACAACATGCTATCAAAAGAAGCCAATAATCAATTGATAAAATAATGACTGCTCTAGAAAACATAGAAACATGAGACATAAGTTTGCATAAAAAACCAAAAAGTCATTTTCCTATTCAAGTATAAAAACAGCCCAACAAGGAGATGAGCTTTACTTTCTATCCAGAACTTCAGGGGCAAGAACACCAAATCGGTTGAGAAATTCATAAAATGTCCGCCTTGTAGGATATCCAGCACAACTGATTCTAATTGCCTCTAGAACACCCTAAATCAAATAACAATGAGACAAACAAATTTCAAGTGTAAACGCATGCCAAAGATATTTTCACTTTATGCTCAAGTTTGAAAAGCTAACGAAGAGAAAGAAAGAGTGATATATACTCACACCACAGCGCAATTGTTGGATAATGTTGAGATTTTCAAAAATAGCAGGCTTGAGAACATTATTTGGTTTCACGCATCGAATATAGTGAGGTTCTGTTGAACTTAGAGTCTCCGTCGAATATAGTTACAAATATTACTAGTAAAATATTAAATCAAAGCCCCACAAACCCAAGCTAGGAATATCACAAAGACTGGATAATAATGAAATACAATAGAACTCAGAAGAGGAATGGTATAAATTATTACCTTAAAGAGAAAAACTAGTTAGCCCTTTGATGTCATAATTGGTCCGTTCAACCACATGAAAAACAAGCATGTTTAACACAAATCAAACTCCATACTAGGACTTCTAATTTTGCATGACTTGTAATAAAGATCCAAATTAATTTGACTCAGTCAGATCAACCAAAGCACACTAAATTACCTCGAGTATGTCATCGTCGTCAGCATTAATATCATCAGGTACACATTTTGTAGACTCGTTGGTTTGGCTTGCGTACTTTGTGTGATTGTTCACTGAACTATCTAAAACCCGAGAACTATGATTAATGACAATTGGAGTTGCAGTGACATTATGATGCCTAATCTTGCCATTCTCATAGCTTCCTGGGAAGTAAGTTGCTGACTGGTCTTCGTGAAACTGAGGAGTAACTTTAACAGTTTTCCCAGGTTGGCCATAATTCCTGCTAGATATCTGTAGACTTGAGAGAGCATGCCAAGCCTGTTGGAAATTGTTTTAACAGAAAGTCAATGCCAAACAATAGAAGTTTAAAATAGTAAAGTTTAGCATTGATTTAAGTAATTCAAAACCAAAAGAGAATCCAACAAATGTCAAGCTCAGCTTGAGTAATGTATTTATAGGGGGGAAAACCTTCATAAAGAGAAGGTAGGTTATGCTTATGTCTTTTTAAATTGTCCTAGAAAAGGATATTGGTTTAAAAGACAAACATCATGATCAATAATATGGCAGGGTGAAACTCTGATAAACTGCATGTTAAAACAACGTTTATACAATGGTACCTTCTCAACCTGTGCTCTTTGAATATCTTGACCTTGTCGGAGTACAAACCTGGCAGAACCAATGTGTCAGAGAGCAAGTTAACATTGTGACAGCAAAATCCAAAGAGAAAAACAACAAACTCCAAATTCTTTTTCAATTGCAAAATAAAGACAACAGAGAGTTTAATCAAATCAGGTTGCAGACATTCACACTTTGAGAGACAAAATAGGGTTTGTTGAATATGATTCCGCAAGGTTGTTCTAACGACATGGAACATTCATCGTTGAGTAGGGAAAAAAAGATAAACATACACCTCAAAATTACAAAGAGAAACACAATAAAAACCATAAAGAAACAAAATAATGTTTAATCAAGAATCAAATTAGGGTTTAATTCAAAGAGAAACAAAAGAGGGTAGTATCTTGAAGTAAAAAGATAGGGTTACCTGGAGCAAAGAGCAAGGGGCAACCTATCTTACTAATAATAAGAAAGGGGTGAGATAGGCGACAAGTAGCTTGCTTCCAAGTCGGCCCAACCGCGAGGAATCAAGAGATCTTCGACGATGCTGACTTTCTCGGGTGATGGAAGAAGGTACCCAAAAGTGACAAGCTGTCGCGGTCGAAGCTTGGCTCTAGGCGATAGACTAGCAGTAATCTTGGTTACAGTGAGTTAGAACGATTTGGAGAATAAAGATTTGGGGGAGAGTTTAGAGAGAGCGCGAGACATGGGAGAAAGAAGGCGAGACTAGGAAAATGAAAGGAATAAATCATATAAAACCCTATTTTTAAAAGAAAAAAAAATTATATTGGTCTCTAAAACGATCGCTAATAAATTAGTCGCTAAATCGGTCACTAATAAATTAGTCTCTAAATCGGTCGCTAAAATATATACAAAAAAAGAAAGAATTAGTCTCTAAATTAGTCGCTAATAAATTGGTTTCTAAATTGGTCACTAGTGTAAAAGAAAATTTTTCTATTAGTGATAATTAGCGACTGAAAATTTGGTCGCTAAAATTCAATTGCAATTTCAGTCTCTAAATTTCATTAGCGACCGATTTAGTGACGAAAAAATATTTAGTTCATAAATTCAAAAATACGGTCTCTATTTCAGTCCCCAGTGTGACCGAAAATATTCGGTCTCTAAATCAGTCACTATAGACGAAATTTCTAGTAGTGGACTCTTTTAAGCAACAATTGCATTCCCATGTTGGTTTGCAAGCATACATCACCAACACCAATTACCTTAGATACACCATCATTACCCATCTTCAAAACTCCAAAGTTACCTGAAGTATAAGATGTGAAGAACTCCTTCCTCGGTGTAACATGTAGTGTAACACCACTATCAATTACCCACATGCTCTCATCAGATACAAGATTAATTGACTCATAGTCAAGGAGAATGACAAGATCATTACTAGTAGCAGTATTAACACGATCATCATCGCTATCATCTTCATGACCCCTTTGTTTCTATTTAGCCTTCTTACCTTTGTTCTCCTTTTTCCACAGAAAACAATTCTTTTGTATGTGTCCTATTCTATGACAATAATGACACTCCACATTTTTTTATCTAGACTTGGACTTGCTTATGCTATTTTTCTACCACCCTTTGGTTCTTTTTTCTAACTTCTCCCTATTTTCAGTGACTAGAACCTCAAATTGAGATGAAGAACCCTGTGCCTTCCTTCTCATCTCCTCATTCAAAACATCACCCTTAGCCATTCCAAAGAAACAACACCATTAGGAGCTGAACTCATTATAGAAGCCTGAAATGTCTCCCAAGACTCTAGTAAAGATAATAGTAAAAATAGTCCCAATAGTTCATCATCAAACTTGATACCATTCTAGATATTTGATCAAGGAGCCCCTGAAATTAACTCAAGCGGTCTGAAATAGACGTTCCTTCCTTATACTTCAAACTTATAAAACTATTCAGTAAGAATAATTTATTATTCCCTGATTTAGAGGCAAACACAATCTCTATCTTATCCCACATATTTTTTGCATCTGTCTTATTAGCAATATGATTATAAACATTATCTTCTACATATTGCCTAACAAAACCACATACCTGTTGATAATCAAAATCCCATTCTTCTGTGGATTTATCAACTAGCTTTTTAGAAAAAAATAGGAAGATGCATTTTGTTCATAAATAACAAATCTTTCATCTTGCCCTTTAACAAATAGTAATTAGTACCATTCAAGCATACCATCTTTATATTCATATTTGCCTCCATCCTTCAAGCAAGTCGAATAGCCCTTCAACCAAGAGCTCTGATGCCACTATGATAGGAATACACACACAAAAAAAAAACACAATAACAAGTAATACGCAGCGGATATAAAATTCCCCTAACTTGCAAGAACATGTGAGGAGCAATAAAAATATATGACAACAAATTAATCAAAATAAATGACGTAATGCACTCCGATTTTTAACGTGGAAAACCCCTCAATGTAAGGGTAAAAACTACGGGTCGTCCAAACCAAAGAAATAGCTCTACTATAATTAAATAAGGATACAAGAGAGTCTCAAAATGATGCACGAAGTGTGCCTACAACCAGCCAAAACAACAAAGCAATAAAGCTTACAAATGAAAATCAAGAAGAAAAATACCCAAACACCTTCTGTTGTGAGAGCACGATTTCTCCCTCTCGTGACGTCGTGTTGCCAATCCGACCGTCGAAAACAAATATCTAAATGTTGCGAACCTGCTATCCAAATATTAGCCCGATCCAACGGTTAACGAATGTGCGATTGATGTTTTTCTGAGACTGATTTAACAAAATCGGAAATAGGGTTACTCCTCTCTTTTCTCTTTTGGTGGTTGTCTTTCCTATCAAAATATTCTTTCTTGTAACCCTAATTAGATCACGCTCCACTTAAATAAGTGAGACATATGAATTACAATATTTGAGTTTTTCATCACATAGGAAGGGAGCCCAATATCCAACACTCCCTTCCTCCTTTTTAAACTATTTCTATATTATTAGTAAGCCATGGTTCAATTATATGTTGCAAGTATGCTATGAAAGCAAATAGTTCGTTTCTACTAGCTTAATATACAGATAGATCGTAAATTTGTTTGATTTCATAGAATGACTTTTTGTTGAGGTCTCTAACATATTTAGTTTTAGAAAATAAACTAGAAAATAAACCTCTCTTAACTTATCAATTTATTGTAAGTAAATTGGAAATGTCCATTCTCTAGAAACCTATTTATTGAACAGCATATTCTCTAGCTAGCGGTTTTCAAGTTGCCACTCTAATATATTAGAAAAGCGATTTAATTGGCCACACCAATCTATTTGGATTAGAGATTTGGTGGATCAATATTTTTCATTGTAGACAGAGCAAATAAACAACGTAAAATTTTTAAATTTTGATATAATATGTTACTTCCTCTTGTGGCATCAAATGATTATAGTCCTAGGACAAAGATCGCGAATAAAGCTAAAACCTTCAACGGATCACTTTTATGGAAAGGATGACATAAGATGAACTAAAATGGAATTTATCCGCAACGCAAACCAAGATAAGGACAAGACTCCAGGATCATTGTTCAGAAATTAACAAAACTCTTAAAATAAGATAAGTCCTCTCAGTACCCGTATGTAAGGGTGGGAATAAGCCATACCAAGCTAGACTTGAAAGACCTGAGTCTGGCCTATGATTTATTTTTTCGGTCTAAGTTTGGCCTACGGCGTATCGTAGGATTTTTTTTCAACCTGACCTGGCTTTTTTAATAGTTTGGCCTGACTTAGAAGCGTTTTTAAAAGCCTTATTCACATTAAAATATTTAAATGTTCTACTCATACCACATGATACTCCACATACCAATATCAATGTACATATCTATATATATTAAACAAAAAATAATTTTTCTAACAAAATAATTTAAAAAAATCTAAAACAAACATCATTTAAACCCTAAAAAATAATTTTTGGTTTCAAATAATAGAATTTTTTTCTAAAACAAACGCACCCATTATTACCTCTTAAACAAATATGGAACGACTACTAAATATGAAATGATTATTGAGTGATTGCCTAGTCAATAGAATTTAAAATAGGAAATAATATTATTAATATAATAATAATAAAAAATAATATTAATAAATAATAAAATATATATAGGCCGGCCTGTGAAGCCTAATATGCTTTTTTATAAGCTTGAGTCCGACCTATTTTAAATAAATAGGCTTTAAAAACAGTTTGAGTCTGACCTTTGTATTAAATAGGTCAGACCATAGGCCCCTAACGGACGACCTAACCTATTCCTATCCCTACCCCTATGTAGCAATGAACAACAATCATAATCAAAATAGTCCTGGATTGATAGGTAACACACCACATCACCAAGGCAAAGTTTTCATTTTCGCAATTCGGCTGCTCCATGTGCAAAATGACATCAATCTCCCAAAATGCAATATCCTTTTGTAAAGTTCTCACACAATTTTCTTTTGAAGTGCTTCCATGATGATGGCCAAGGGCACTAGGAACACCTTGCACTACTAGAAAAATCTAATTTACTGACGAATTTTTGAGACAAAATTTTGTAACTCATTGCTGAATTTTTTTTCCAAATTCCCCAAAGCACATTTTTCTTCCTAAACCCTAAATCTCGCATTGCTTCAAATCGATCGGTGTTGTTGATTTACGTCTACTACCTCTCCACCGTGGGTTTTGTTGGGTTCCATTCTTTCCCTATTTTCTGCATCGTAAACTTAAGGTACGCTTTTGTCATACTACATCATTTCCTTGCATCACTTTTTTCCTTATTTATCCCTTGAAAGCTTCAATATATTTTAGATTCAAATTCTATTTTGCTATCTTCCTCTTTCACCCTCTGTGTTGAGTTCCTAAAGTATGTTTATGTCTCTTAGCATTTCATTTCTTTGTGAAAATTTTAACCTTTAATAATTTTTCAGATAATTTTATTTACTTTAATAGCTTTTTCACTCCACACTAAGTAGTTTATTTTTTTACAAATTTTAGGATGTATTACTTCTATTAGATTTTTATATATTAAAATTGCATTTTTTGTGTTTCTATTTTTCATTGTACTCTAGTTTGGTTAAATTTTATTTGTTTTAATAATTTGAAGTTTCTTCTGGGTTTTGTTTTTCCCCTGATGCAGAAAAACATGAATAAGAAATTTGCATCTGTTAAATTTAATTGCAATGTCACTCTCAATCATGATTTATTGAAGCCTAGTTTATTGCTAAAGAAGGAAGAAAACTTTGTTATTTTTCTGAATGAAATCCTTAGTATACTCTCAATTAATTTTATATATTTGATTTATAAATATAATGTTACAGTTTTATAAAGAAACATAAAAAAATAAAACATTTTCTATATGCTTTTAATGACATATTAATAATGTAATCAATGATAATTTATTTCCTTACTTGAATTTTTTTTTTGAAAAAAAAATAGAGAAAAGTTAACTTGCATCATTTCCTTAAAAGTGGGGTTCAAAGGATGCAGATGGAAGAGTTTGGATAAGATCGACACTTGGAAATAAGTAATTTTTATTTTATAAATGTAGTTCTATAGATGCATGTATTAAATTGCCTCTAACTTAGTTATTTTTCTTATACTTTTAGCTTTGAACCAGAATCCAAAGTGAGGGGTGTTATCACAAAAATATTCAAGGAAAATTTTGGAGAGGCATGTTCATGTTGGAGTAATGTGGACGACGATACAATGTGTACTTGGTTAGAGGACTTTAAGATATTACATGGAATTCCCTACCAATATATCAATAGTGAAATCTATGATATTTAAAAACTTGTCTCTTTTTGAATATGAATTTGGTGAAAATTATTAAATTGTGAAAATTGGCAAACTTGTTTATATCACAAGATTCATAAAGGTTACAAATAATATAAGATTTGCATATTGAATATTCATGATCCTAAATTTTCAAGTCACTGAATTTCTGTTACACATACTATTAGGACTTAATTTATGGTGGTGATCATGTTTAGTCTTGATGTGATAATGATTGAGTACCTTCAAAAGTTTTTGCCTTAAAAAATATTTTGTTCAAGGTGCGTAATGGTGAGGATATAGGTGATTGCATTGGGAAAGAAGATTTAGAACAATTGAAAGCTCAATGGCAAGCTGAGACATGGCAAAAAATTTATATGATTAATAAGCAAAAATAGGCAATCTCAAGTTGGAAACAATGTGCATAGTGGAGGATCCATAACTGCGAGTGAACATGCCAAAAAATGGTTAGTAATCATATTCATACTAACATAATCCAATTGTTAGAATGACAATTTACTCATATTTATAATAACATAATGATTGTCGGTTACTTTTTTCGAGGGTAGAATTGAATAGAGAACCAACCGATTTTGAGGTTTACGAGCGACGTCATATGCCAAAAGGTGAAAAATAAGCTAAGATAGCTATATATATACACCACCCTTAAAGTAATGTCTTTACCATATATATATATATATATATAGGAAATGTACCAAACTCTAATGTTTGAGAAACAGTCTCATAATGGCGAGAGTAGTAGCCAACTTCGTAATAATAGTATATACGCGAAAGTTTTTAGAGGCATTAACAAGAAATTACCCATATTTGGATTAGGATCTCAAGCTGCAACTATCAAACGATTCATAAAATCATCGTCAATAGTTTTTGATGTATCATTAGAAGAAGTTGATGCTATGGAAGCTAAGATTGAAGCTTTAACGAGTGAACTTGAACAAAAGAATCTTGAACAAGAAATGATTAAAAAAAGATGGTGCATTGGGAGTGGATGTTTGAGAGTATTGTGTGTCATTATAATCAAAATTCTATACTTCAACCTGAAGGAGTAGGTGATAATGGAAATGAAGAGATGGATGATGACCTTATGCATTGATTAATTCCATTTAGATATTTTGTTAAATCAAATATTATTTGTTATGTTTTGATTAAAGAATGATTGCATGTAGTGTATTGTTAATGTTTTTTATGTGAAAGAGTTATATGAACTTTTGTGACATTGTTGTTAAATTGGCGTTGATCTAAATATAATTTTGGTGCGAATTTAGTGTCATATATATATATATTAGGGAATTCAATATTTGAAAATTGATACTTAAATATTAGGGTAGAAAATAATTATAGATGGATTTGTAAGAGATTAACAAAAAAGTTGTTTATATATTAGAGATGGAATATACATTTTGTCTCAACAGAGACATAATGCGATAAGCTAGAGATGGGCAAAATTAAATTCTATTGGAGACGCTAGTGATATATCCCTCTTTGATAGAGACATACATACTTCATCTTTGATTAGAGACAAATGATAAAATTCGTCTCTAACATCTCAGAGATGTGAAAACATATTACATAAACATATCCGTCTCCAAATTTGTCTCTACAATGTTTAGTGACATAATTTATTAAATTTAGAGACAAATTGTATTCGTCTCTGTTGTCGTTTTTTCTAGTAGTGTTGGTTTGATTTAGGTGGTGCAGACATTTGTAGGGTTGATAGTAAATGTTCCACCATGTTACTTGCATCCTTAATTTGTTCAAAATTTCCCTCAAGTTCAATGTTCCTAACATTTGGTCAGATTCATGATCTCGAATTAAAAGTTTGGCTCTAGTTTGGAGAAAGATCTGTTTTGAGTTCACTCCACCATGAGCAAATAAATGCATAAGTCTCAATAGATTAAGAATTTGGTCATTTTGGTCTTACAATTTTGATTTTAGTCCATTTAAGTTCTCAGTCAATGAACTTCATCCAATAATTCCTTAAATCTCAATGAATTAAAATTTTAGGTCAATTTGGTCTATACACTACAAGAAAACAATTATTTTGTGGCGGCCAAAGGTATTCACAAAGGGAGGAAAGCAATCACAATAGGAACATTTGTGGAGACGTAAGGAAACCGCAAATAAGCCAGTCACAAAGTCGATAGAGCCATAGTTGGTTGAGGTTGATTTAAATTTGGTATGATCAAGCCAGTTGTTGGCATAGTTGGTCGGTATGGAGTTTGATCTGCTTGAGGTTTAGGAAGGTGTTGTGAAAATGACTAAACACACTGATAATTATTAAAATATGTCTGTTGCTGAAACATTGATTGTTGTTGTTGCTAGAAGGCGGAGTTTGGAGGATCTTGTTGTAGTTGTTGGAAATTTGGAGGTCATTGCTGCTGTTGGGAGTATTGAGAGTATTGTTGCTGCTACTGGAGCAATGGTTGTTGCTGCAAGTACTAAGACATTGAATATTGTTGTTGGTGGTGAGGCAGGAAGTGCTTTTGAATCACAAGAGTAAATGAAAATTGTTGTTTTTAAAACTGTCATTGCTGTTGAAACTATTGTTCTTGCTCTTGAAACTTTTGTTTCCTTCCTTCATTTAGTTTATCAATTGCTGCTTGTATTTATTGTTGTGTCTTTTCTTCTTGCTCACTTATCCATTGTTCCTTTAATTGGTCAACATTGTCTGTCGACAGACGATGAGATCGATTTGTACTAGCATAAGAAGAAGACGTCTCAGTTTGAATATATTCTATTGGACCTTTTACAAATGTTGACGATAAACTATCGACACCCAACACACGCCCTTTATACTTGCCTCCACTAATGTTCATAAAGCTTGCGGTTTCATATTGTTTCTGATGCACTAGACCAACTCGCTGAGCAGGAGGAAGAGTAGCTTCTTGATCATCCCATTCTTTTATGACTTGTTAAAGTTTTTCCTATATAAAAAATAAAAAAAGTAAATTAGTATATAATTATTTAGAGGGCTAATTCATTATAATTAGGATGCCTATAGTTAAAGAACTATATATCAATTTTAATACTAATTAAATATATATTTACCTTAATATTTCTGATAATCCATCAATATACTCATTTGTTTCAGGATTAACATGAATATAGCGATGTATCTCAGCCTGAATGACGTCTCTTCTAAATTGTTTTCCATAAAATATTAAATGTCATGTTTAATTGGTGAAATCTAATAATTAATTGAATATAAAATAATAGATATATATTAATAGTAATTACCATATAATATTTAATCTCTCCAATAGACATAGAACCTCCCTTGTTTGTACTAGTACCATTCTCAGATGCTCTATTAATCTTTGTTTTTTCTCTTTTATGTTTTTAAGCATTTGTGTTCCATTTCCTCCACAAAGCACTCCAAAAATTTTAACAAAACCAATATGGTTGTTTTTCCTCGCCCTTAATACGTGTGTACGCCAACATATATGATATATGCTTGGAGAAACGATGGTCAAAAGAACCAAAAATTGCAGCATTATGCTCTCTTTTCCAAGTACATTTTGTCTATTGTTTATTTAAATTAAAAAATATTAAAAATATAACCCAATTAAACTTGCAAATGCTTAATTAGTAATTAAATAAATTAACTTAATCGCTTACTTTGAAACAATGCAATAATTGATCAACTTCACTAAATTGAAGTGTCTTATCCTCTTTTATCTCACCCGAAAACCATGGTTTTTTATATTTCTTTTGTATGATTTCAACAATTGCCTTTGCAGATGATTTAAAAGGAAGATATCTTCAAAATTTACAAGAAAATTAAATATAAAAATCAATTAATAAAATAATGTAAAATGCAATTATTGACAATAATGAAATATTTAACAATCATAATTTAAAATATGTTCACTACGCGAAAAATAGGATTTTACAGCGCTTTTTTTAACAAATTTACAACGTTTTTTTTTTAAAAAAAGCGTTGTGGAATCGAGCATTGTAAAAGATACAACAACGCTTTTTTAAAACCAAAAGGCGCTATAAAACATGTAGATATATTGCGCGCTTGTTATGCACATTTTACAACGCTTATTTGAAAAAGAGCCGTAAAATGAGCACATATTATATGCATTATTATGCAACTTTTACAGTGCTTTTTCAAAATAAACGCTATAAAATGTACACCAAATATATGCATTATAGTGCACATTTTACAGCGCTTTTTTGAAAAAGAGCTGTAAAATATGCACCAAATATATGCATTATAGGTGCATATTTTACAACGCTTTTTCGAATAAGCGCTGTAAAAGGTGCATTTTTTTTTTAAAAAAACGTTGTAAATTAAATTTTTGAAAAGCGTTGTTTAGTTTTTTATTGCATTTTTTTAGAAAGTGCTATCTTTTAATTTGTTTTTCCAAAATTATTTTCATCCAGAATCAGTTCACAATCAATTCACACAACAACGAAACATATTCAGAATTAGTTTACACAATCAGTACACAAAAACAAAACTATATAACTTTACTTTATATATTAATTTACATCAGAACATTCAGATACATATATATAACTTAATTAACTACATATATATTGGAAAAATATTGTACAACAACACATATTCATATACATGTTCATATATTGTGTCCTATTCACATACATATAACTAACAGAATACACAGAATATAACTAGATACCATATAATATTTAGATCCCTTGCAGGATGCTATTTCCCAGAAAATCAAATAATGTTCTCAAGCACATATTGACACTAGTCTTCCTTTAATTCCATTAGATCTTCCTCAGAGTATGTTGGACTGGAATTGTCAAAGTACTGTGCAATTTAAAAACTGAACATATTAAGTTAGAATCAAATATATAGATAATTTATATATGAAAATTATATAATGAAAATATCGTACCATTTCTAAGATAATAGTTTTATTCCTGTCAACAATCTCCTTCATGAATCGCAATACATAGTACCCACAATCGATGTTGTTTGTTTGACGAGGGCACTATAAAATAAAACATATAAGTCAATAAAATATTTGTGCATTGATCGTAATAGCATATATTTGTAAATAAAAATTTAAAGGCATATATTTCAAACCTTTATTGAAATCCATGTGATGTTATTAGACTTTTGCTTCGACTTCGACACTGTAGCACCTCCTTGAGCTCGAAAAACTTGTAAAGCACTATCGAATAAATAAATGTGATTATTATAGCATTAACAAACACATTATATATATATATATATGTAAGAAATAAATGAATATTACTTACGTGTCGAGCATAGTCTTTATATCGGAGTGATTGTTGTAATTGTCATGCAAGGGATCCAAATAGTATATAACATCAGAGGTCGCATTGATTGCAAATAGCGCCCATTGTGCCCTACAACAACAAAAATTTGGTTAAGCAATTATGTTTACACAACTAATATATTAAAATCTCTTAAATTGAAAAAGTTATAAATAAATAATATATAATTATGTACCCTGAATTATATGGTGCGAAGAACAATTTATCCTTTTCTATATTTCATAATAACATATCTACAATGTAATTCTTTACATTTACTGGATCGAGTTTACACATCGATAACTTATGCAGAGACAATAATGAGTATCTATTTGACAATTTGCGCGTGCGCACAACCTTCTCATACAAAAACCTTCAATGAAAATTTCAAACTAGATTAATTATCAATAAATGCAATTAAATGTATTTTTTACCTTATGTACAAGCTGATGACAATAGCACTCAGCTCCTTATGGTTGAGAAGTTCATATATGTTCTCTTTTTCGAAAAATTCTTCATACTCATCTCCGACTATAGCTTTATTCATGGTTATGATGCGCGAATCGTCATTGCTGCCCATATTCCTTTTTACTTGGATGTCAAGACACGTCCCGTATTTAGCAAGGCATAGCTGACTTATTTTAGGAGCAGTAGCAGCAGCGACCGATTGTCCCTGATCCAGTTTTCTAGCTGCAACTTTGGCAGCTTTATCATCCTCCAGTTTTTGTAGTTTGTCAGCTCTATTACCCTCCAATTTTTGAGGTTTGTCGGCTTTATTTTTCTGTGCGGGTTGTTTATTTGATTGAATCTAAAAAAATGAGGTTAAATGTTAGTTTATTGAATCTGAAAAGATGACAAACATTAGGGAATAAATGTGACAAACCTTTTTGGGCAATGTAATTGATTCGTTTATGGGAATCTTTTTATCATTCCCTTTAGGCTTTTTTAGCATCTAAATATAAATGTGAAATTAAAGTTAGGAGCGGAAAAAAATATGCAATTAAATATACATATCAATTAAACATACATTTCAATTAATTAAATATACCTTATTGAGGGCAACAAGATGTGTGTGCCATGCCACATAACTACCAATTGCTTCGCCCAAAAACTTCATATCTCCATCGTTGGCCGGTATCGGCAACGGTGCAGTTGGTTCCAAAGCAATAATTGGTGATACTTTGACATGGCCCACAGAGGTCGGTGTGTTGTGCAATACTTCTCCCGATGTATTGTACAATTTTCCCTTTCTGACCTTCCGATGAGTAAGGGAGGATAAGTACAACATGCATGGAGTGACACCCTAAATCAATGGTTAAATCATAAGTATGGTTAATATATAAGTATATTTAATACATAAGTAATTACATAAGTAAGTTATTAATTACCTCTAGAATACTTTTGAGACCGATGTTGCAACTCGCGTTTTCACTCTCCATTTATATTTCATGTTGGAGCTGATCTGGGAGTTGCTTGTCTTTGTTTGTCTTCACCAAAAGTGCCACTTGCTCTGTAAGGAGTTTGAGCTTCTCTAATACTTCCTTATTGGATGGATTTTGGCGCTTCTCTTGGGAAAAATAGCTTTTAGGAGTTACGCCAAATCCTTTCCCCATAACCCGACCAGAATACTCAAGAACATTAAACACTTTACCCAAAATGTCCCTGCAACTAGCTTTGTTACCATCTTGTTTTTCAGAACTTTGTTCGATAGTCTCCTAAAAAATATGTAGGATTAAAAAGATAAGTTCAATATCATTTTTAAAATACAATATTAAAAAGTATTCAAGTGATAAAATACAATATTAAAAAATATTAAAGTGATATTATACTTACACAAAGTTCTATTACTTTTTGGACATTTTCATTGTCAACAACATCGTCTTTATTTACTCGAGCTTCATTTGATAATATATGACGACCCAACGGTTGATTGGATTGGGTGTCTTGTCACTATTCGTTAAGATCATAAACAAAATATTAGTTAGAAACTATAGTTTATAATACAAAATACTTCATTATATAAAAGTGATGTTTAATTACTTACAAGTTTTTGCTCAAGACATGCATATCACATACGTGATTTTTTGTATGGGTGCATCGGATTTCTTGCCCTTTCGTGATTTGCCTTACTTATATTCTATATAAAAAAAATAGCAATCGTGTAAAAATTTAAAATACGCTACTAATATGAATAATAAAACACAAATGCTAATAAATTAATCAATTACGACAAACGCGGGGTCCGAACGTTTGGATATAAATGCACTCCATTCATCATATGATATATAATGTTTATATATTCTTGGAGCTTCACCATTTGTATTTCCTTCTCTATCTTTTAGATAGAAATTAGAGAGGTGAGATCTAAATCCCCGGTGGATTTTCTTAGCAATTCTCAATACGTAACTCTTTCTCCCTTCATCAAGAACAAAAGAAGTCTGCAAGCGAAATAACGATATAGTTTGAGTAAAGTATTTCAATGAAAAAAATTATAAATGACAAAAGAGTGGATCAAAAAAGTTACTTGAATGTCATTCCATAGTATATCTTTGGCATCCTTCAACGCCTTATCTCTCCAATTATCAATCGTAATTGGGATATTTTGACGAACAACAGCCCCAATGTAACATACAAACATGGAGCTGTTGGGGTCAATTGGCTGACCACTCTCATTCTATCCAACCTAATAAATCATATAGTAAGTACATGTTATTAAAAAAAGATAAAAAATAAACAGCAAATAGAGTATAGTATACCTCAAATTTAATGCCATTGCTCCTTGCTTTAATGACCTTTTGCATTATAGTTGCACCATGTTTGACTTCATTTTCATAAGTCTTAGTGTTGACAACTTCTTCATTTTGACATTCTAAATCTTTGGTGGTATCCATTTATCTACAATAAGTTCAACATGCAGTTTAGTATAACTTCTACAAGCTCAACATGCAGTATTCTAAGTACATATCAGTATCAGTATATCTTAAACAATCTCAACATGCATTTTAGTGATTACAAAAAATTAATAACATCAATACCTGAATAATGTGGGTTCGAAGAAATACAAAATGCGAAGAAAAGAGGGTTCGCAGAAATATGGTTTGAAGAAATACGTAATGAGGGTTACGTATTTCAATGAAAAGATATTGTGTGCAATGGGAGAGATGATCGTGGATGGAAATAAGGTTTGAAATGAAGGAGATGATCGTGGAAATAATGTTCGTAATGGAAGTGATGATAGGGTTTGCAAAGGAAGAGAAGAACGATGAAGGTTGAGATGATAGTGAAGTTTATGTAATGAAGAGGAAACTGAAGCGGTTTACTGTTATATATAAAAACCCTTTTACAACGTTTTTTTATAAGCCTTTTACAACGCTTGTTAGAAAAACGCTCTAAAAGGCCTAAGCCTTTTACATCACTTGTTTGAAAATCACTCTAAACGACCTCTTTATTTAATTTTTTAAAAGGCTCTTTTACAACGCTTTTTCCAATAAGCACTGTAAAAGGCCTCCTTGTTTACTAATATTATATGAATGTTTTTTTTAAAGCCTTTTACAACGCTTGATGGAAAAGCTATCTAAAAGGCCTCCTTATGTTATTTCAAAAAGGCTCTTTTACAACGCTTACTTGAAAAAGCTCTGTAAAAGACCTCCTTGTTTTCTTATGTTATGTGAATGTTTTTTTTAAAGTCTTTTACAGCGCTTTTTCAAATAAGCGATCTAAAAGGCCTCCTTATTTTATTTTTAAAAGGATCTTTTATAGCGCTTTTTCAAATAAGCGTTGTAAAAGGCCTCCTTGTTTTATTTTTATATTTAAGGCTCTTTTTTAGTTCAGTTCAATTGATGTAAATTACTAATTTATATTCAGTTCAGTTCATGTAAATTACTGGTTTATATTAAATTACATGAACTTAGTATAAAACACTCAAATCAAGCTAAATATAAGCAAAAAATAAATTAATCAGAAAATCAAATACATGGCTGCTTATATAAAACAAATGTTCAAAAAATTAAATTTACATTAACTCAGTTCAGATTACATGGCTTATATAGAACAATTAAACATGTATATTAAGATGCCCTTCTTCTTTTCCTGGTGGGATTCACATTTGTTTGTCCATTTACAATACGAAACGATGGATTAATCCAAATTCTCTCATCATGATCATCTCTTAGATATAAACCATCATCAGTTGAATCAATTTCATGTGGTTGTTGTGATGTTGCAAATAAAAGATCATTACCAACATCTTCATCATTATTTTTATTATCACTTATTTTATTGATCGATAGGACAACAAACCATTTATCATCAGAAGGATCAGTGACATAAAACACTTGTTGAGCTTGTGATGCTAAAATAAAAGGCTCATCTTTGTATCTCACCCTATTAAATCGACAAGTAAGAACCCTGACTCATCAATCTGAATGCCATTATTATTATCAACCCACTTGCAACCAAATATGGGAACACGAAACATTGTGTAGTCTAACTCCCATATGCACTCGATAACCCCAAAAGATGATAGATTTGCATATATTGGGTTTTTGTCTTTTGCACTTGAGACATGCATCGCTTCAGCTACGAGAGTGACTCCACTATTTTGCATAGTGGTCTGATCATCTTGTTCTTTGGTATAAATTGTGTAGCCGTTAATAATATAACTAGTGTAAGAACAAACATGTAAGCTCGGACCATTTGTTAGCCACCTCAATCTCTATGAAATTGATTCGGGGTCTATATCTAACTTTGAATTTATGTGATTTTTTAACCATGTTATAAAACTTAATTTGTGCTCACGAGTAGTCCAATTTTGATTCCTATTCATGTTCAAACGAGATAACTGATCCATGTGTTTTGTAACATATGGTTGAACCTCATCATCGTTGTGCAGAACATACAATTGTGCCTGCTTCGATTTTGTCCATGATATAGTCAGTAGTCTCCTTCCAATTATCCCTTCTCCTGATATTCTTCCCGAATGACGAGACATGGGAAGCACTATGGATTCAACATTGGACAAATATTCAGTACAAAATTCAACAGCCTCTTCAACAATGTACCGTTCAGCAATACAACCTTCTGGTCGACTTCTACTTTTTACGTACCCTTTTAATATTTTCATATGTTGTTCTATCGGATACATCCATCTCATATAAGTTGGCCCACGAAGTTGTGTCTCCTTAACCAGATGAACAGTAAGGTGAACCATTATATCAAATAACGAGGGTAGGAAATACATTTCTAGCTCACACAAAGTAACAACAATTTCCCACTGCAATATCGGTAATTTCTAAGGGTCTATCACTTTACTACAAACTTCCTTGAAGAAGAAACATAATCTAGTTAAGGAGCTATCGGTAATTTCATATGTCTTTTCTAGCTTTGTCATTATCTTTTATTTTCCCTTTCACATTCATCACAATATTAAATATGTTGTTAAAGAAATTTTTCTCGATATGCATAACATCGAGATTATGTCTCAAAAGATTATCTTTCCAATATGGTAATCCCAAAAAATACATCTTTTTGTCCAATTGTGTCATTATCCTTAACCTTGTGTTTTACAAGCCACACCATTAACAACTTGTACCTTTGACATATCTTTTACTTTATTTCAAACTTTTTTTATTTCAATTTAAGCGGTGGTCCTAGATTTTCTGCATAGCCCTTGATAAATGCAGCTTTGTTCTTTTTAAATGCATGATCAACATGTAATAACCTATGGTGTGAGTCAAACCACGATGTCGTCCTGTTGAATTTTTAAGTAAATAATTTTGTGTCTTCCATACAAATGGGACAAGCCAATTTACCATGGGTCCCCCATCTTGACAATGTCCCATAAGCAGGGAAATCATTAATGGTCCATATCAAAATAGCTCTCATCATAAATGTTTTTCTTAGAGCAATATCATATTTCAAGACACCACTCTATAACCTCTTTAAATTGTCAATCAAAGGTAGTAAAAAAATATCAATACCAGTTGTAGGATTAGAATGACCTAGTATCACATCAGCTAATAACATATAAGGTTTAGACAAACACATCTTAGGAGAAAGATTATAAGGAGTAATAATAAAAGACCAACAAGAGTAAAGATTAGATGATAATTGTTTTTTAGAGGTTTATTCTCGTCCATTTTAGTCCTTGGGCAATGTAATTCATCCAATAAGTGCATAACTCTCTACCGATTAAGATTTTAGGCCTTTTTCGTCTTTACTAGGTTTGTTTTAGTCCATTTTTGTTCTTAGCAAATGTTGTTCGTCACAGAAGTGCATAAGTCTTTGTGGATAAGGACTTTAAGTCATTATGGTCTTTACTAAGTTTATTGTAGTCCATTTTGGTTCTTAGTCAATGTAGTTCGTCAAAAAAACGCATAGGTCACAATGGATTGAGATTTTGGTCATATTGTTCGTTATGATGTTTATACTAGTCCATTTTTGTTCATAATCAATGTTGTTGACCTAATAAGTGAATTATTCATTATTGATTAAGATTTTGGTCATTTTGATATTTAATAAGTTTATTCTAATTGATTTTGGTTCGTAGACAATGTAGTTCATCCAATAACAGCATAAGTCCTAATAGATTTAAATTTTAAGTTATTTTGGTCTTTACAAGGTTTATTCTTTTTTGTTTTCTTTCATAGTCAATGTAGTTCTTCAATAAGTATATAAGTCTAAATGGATTAAGATATTAGGTCAATTTGGTTTTTAATAGGTTTATTCTAATCTATTTTGGTTCTTGGAAATGTAGTTTAATAAGTGCTTAAGTCTCATTGATTAAGATTATAGGTAATTTTGCCTTTTAAGAGGTTTATTCTAGTCTATTTTAGTTCTTGGACAACGTAGTTCATCCAATGGGTGCGTAGGTCTAAATGGACAAAGATTTTAGGTCATTTTGGTCTTTAGTAGGACTATTCTAGTCCATTTTTCGTTCTTAGTCATTGTAGTGCGTTCAATAAGTGCCTAAGTCTCAAGGCTTTGTTTTCTTTTTCTCATAAATAAGTTTATTCTAATCAATTTGGGTTCTTAGGCAATGTAGCTCGTCAAATTAGTGTCTAAGTGTCAATAGATTAAAAATTTAGGCCGTTTTAGTCCTTACTATGTTTATTCTAGTCCATTTTTGTTCATAATCAAAGTAGTTCGTCGAGTAAGTTCATCAATGTCAATAGATTGAGATAATACGTCAATTTTGTATTTAATCGTTTATTCAAATCCATTTTTGTTGTTTGTCAAAGTAGTTCGTCCAACAAGTGCACAAGTCTCAATAGATAAAGTTTTTCAGTCAATTTGGTCTTTAATATTCTAATCCATTTTTGTTCATAGTCAATGTAGTTCATCCGATGAGTGCATAAGTCTCCATAGAATAAGATTTTAGGTCATTTTTTCTTTACTAGGTTTATTCTAGTCCATTTTTGTTCTTGGGCAATGTAGTTTATCCAAAGTGCATAAATCTCTATGGGTTGAGGTTTTATGTCATTTTGGTCTTTACAAGGTTGATTTAGTCTATTTTCATTCTTAGTCAATGTAGTTCGTCACATAAGTGCATAAGTCATTGTGGATAAAGAAATTACATCATTTTGGTCTTCACTAGGTTTATTATAGTCCATTTTTTATCTTAGTCAATGTAGTTCGTCCAAAAAGTGCATAGGTTCTTGGGCATTATAGTTCAATAAGTGTTTAAGTCTTAATGGATTAAGATCTTAGTCAATGTAGTTCATCCAATAAGTGCATAAGTGTCAATAGATTCAGATATTAGGTCAATTTTGTCTCTAATAGGTTTATTCTAATCAATTTTTGTTCTTATTCAAAGAAGTTCGTTCAATAAGTGGAAAAGTCTCAATGAATTAAGTTTTTAGGTCAATTTGGTCTTAAAGAGGTTTATTCTAATCCATTTTTGTTCATTGTCAATGTAGTTCGACCAATAAGTGCATAATTCTAAATGGACAAATATTTTAGGTCATTTTGGTCATTATTAGGTTTATTCTAGTCCAATTTTTTTTCTTGGGCAATGTAGTTTATCTAATAAGTGCATAACTCTCTATGGATTAAGATTATATATCAATTTGGTATTTACTAGGTTGATTTTAGTACATTTTCGGTCATAGCCAATGTAGTTCGTCTAATGGGTGCATAAGTCTCCATAGATGAAGATTTTAGGTCAGATTGATCTTTACTAGGTTTATTCTTGTCCATTTTCGTGTTTGGGCAATGTAGTTTATCCAATAAGTGAATAACTCTCTATGGATTAAGCTTTTATTTCAATTTCGCCTCTACAGGGTTGATTTTAGTCCATTTTCTTTCTTAGTTAATGTAGTTCGTCCCATAAGTGCATAAGTCTAAATGAAGTAAGATATTTGGCCATTTTTGTGTTTATTATGTTTATTTTAGTACGTTTTTGTCCTTATTAATGTAGGTCGTCCAAAACGTGCTTAAGTCTTAATGGATTAAGATTTTACATAATTTTGATCTTTAAGAGGTTTATTCTAGTCTATTTTAGTTCTTGGGCAATGTAGTTCGTCCAATGGATTATGATTTTGGTCATTTTGATCGTTACAAGGTCTATTCTAGTTCATTTTTGTTCTTAATCAATTTTGTTCCTCTAATAAGTGCATTTTTCATTATGGATTAAGATTTTGGTCATTTTGGTCTTTTATAACTTTTTTTCTAATCCATTTTGGTTCTTTGGCAATGTAGTTCGTCCATGAACTACATAAGTCGTAATATATTAAAGTTTTAGGTCATTTTTGTCTTACATGGTTAATTCTAGTCCATTTTCTTTTATAATCAATGTAGTTCTTAAATAAGAGTATAAGTCTCAATGGATTAAGATATTAGGTCAGTTTGGCCTTTAATACGTTTATTCTAATCCATTTCCATTAGTTCATAAGTCTCAATCGATTAAGATTTTTGGTAATTTTGCTCTTTAAGAGGTTTATTCTAGTTTATTTTTTTTTTCTTGTGCAATGTAGTAAGTCCAGTAAATGCAAAAGTCTAAAAGGACAAATATTTTAGATCATTTTGGTGCTATCTAGGATTATTCTTGTCCATTTTTGTTCTTAATAAATATAGTGCGTTCAATAAATGCATAAGTCTCAATAGTTTAAGGCTGTAGGTTATGTTAGTCATTAATAAGTTTATTTTAATCCATTTTGTTTCTTCGGCAATGAACTTCATTCAATACGTTCATAGTCTTAGTGGATTAGGATTTGATGTCACTTTAGTCATTACCATGTAAATTCTAGTCCATTTTGGTCCTTACTAGATTTATTTTAGTTAATTTTTGTTCTAATCAATGTAGTTCGTCCAATAAGTGCATAAGTGTCTATAGATTTAGATATGAGGTCAATTTTATGTCTAATACATTTATTCCAATCGATTTTTGTTCTTAGTCAAAGTAGTTCGTCCAATAAGTGCACAAGTCTCGATGGATTATGTTTTTAGGTCAATTTGGTCTTTAGTAGGTTCATTCTAGTCCAATGTCATTCATTGTCAATGTATTTTGTTCAATAAGTGCATAAGTCTAAATGGACAAAGATTTTAGGTTATTATGGCAATTACTAGGTTTATTCGAGTCCAATTTCGTTCTTGGGCAATGTAGTTTATCCAATAAGTGCATAACTCTCTATGGATTAAGATTTTATGTCATTTTGGTCTATACTAATTTGATTTTAGTCAATCTTCGTTCTTAGTGAATGTAGTTCGTTACATCCGTGCATAAGTCTTTTTGGATAAAGAATTTACGTCATTTTGGTCTTTACTAGGTTTAATGTAGTCCATTTTAGTTCTTAATCAATGTAGTTTGTCCATAAAGTGTGTAGGTTGCAATGGATTATGATTTTGGTCATTTTAATGCAACGAGGTTTATTCTAGTCCATTTTTGTTCTTAATCAATGTTGTTCATCTAATGTGTGCATAAGTGTCAATAGATTAAAATTTTAGGTCATTTTGGTCCTTACTAGGTTTATTCTAGTACATTTTTTTCATAATTAATGTAATTCATCCAGTAAGTGCATAAGTGCCAATAACTTTAGATATTAGGTCAATTTCGTCTTTAATAGGTTTATTCTAATCCATTTACGTTCTTAGTCAAAATAGTTCGTCCAATAAGTGCACAAGTCTCAATAGATTAAGTTTTTAGGTCAATTTGGTCTTTAATAGATTTATTCTAATCCATTTCCATTGTTAGTTAATGTAGTTCATTCAATGAGTGCATAAGTCTCCAAATATTAAGATTGTAGGTCATTTTGGTCTTTAATAGGTTTATTGTAGTCCATTTTTTGTTCTTGGACAATGTAGTTTGTTCAATAAGTTCATAACTCTCTATGAATTAAGATTTTATGTCATTTTGGTTTTTACTAGGTTGATTTTAGTCCATTTTTGTTCATAGTCAATGTAGTTCGTCCTATGAGTGTATAACTCTCCATAGATGAAGCTTAAAGGTCATTTAGGTCTTTTCGAGGCTTATTCATGTCCATTTTCATTCTTGGGAATTTTAGCTTATCGAATAAGTGCATAACTCTCTATGGATTATAATTTTTTTGTTTTTTTTTTGTCATTTTGGTGTTCACCTAGCTTATTCTAGGGCAGTTTTGTGATTAGCCACTGTAGTTCATCCAATAAGTGCATTACACTTATTGGATTAAAATTTTGCTCATTTTTGTCTTAACTCGGTTTATTCTATTCTCTTTTGGGTTTTAGCCAATATAGGTCATCCTACAAGTGCAATATTTTCAATGGATTAAGATTTTCTTCATTTTTGTCTTCATTTGGCTTTTTCTAGATCATTTTGGTTAGTAGCATGTGTCATCCAACAAGTGGAATCGTCTCCATAGTTTTTAACATTTTTGTCATTTTTGTGTTCACTTTGCTTATTTTAGTCCATTTGGTGATTAGCCTATGTAGTTTATCCAATAAGTGCATCTACCTTATTGGATTAAGATTTTTGTCTTCACTCGACTTATTCTTTTCTATTTTTGTTTATAGCTAATTCAATTTATCCAATAAGTGTAATATTCTCAATGGATTAAGATTTTGGTCCATTTTGTCTTCACTCAGCTTATTCTAATTTGTTTTGATACTTAACCAACATAGTTCATCAAATAAGTTCATTAGTCTCGATTTATTTAGATTTTTGCCATTTTTGTGCTTACTCGACTTATTGCAATGCTTTTTTATTTTTGGCCAATCTAATTCACTTAGAAAGTGCTTTAACCTGGATTAAGATTTTGGTCATTTTAGTGTTCAATAGAGTTACTCTAGTGCATTTTGGTGCTTAGCCAATCTAGTTCATCAAATAATAGCAATTGTCTCAAGTGATTAAGATTTTTTGTCATTTTGGTCCTCACTTGGATTATTTTATTCCTTTTTTTTTTTACTTTTAGCCATAGATGAACATCAAATAGGTGAATTAGCCTCATAAAATTAAGATTTATGTCATTTTGATCTTCACTCGACTTAGTCTAGTTTATTTTGGTTCTCTTCTGATGTAGTTCATCCAATAAGTACAATTGTCTCAATAGTTTAAGATTTTTGTCATTTTGGTGTTCGTATTTTGTATTCTAGTGGATTTTGGCGATTAGTCAATGCAATTCATCCAATAAGTGTTTGAGCCACATTGGATTAAAATTTTGGTCATTTTAGTCTTAACTCAGCTTATTTTATTCCAATTTGGATTTTAGCCAATTTAGTTCTTTCAACAAATGCAATATCTTCAATGGATTAAACTTTTGGTCATTGATGTTTTCACTTGTCCTTCTGTAGATCATTTTGGTTTGTAGTCGATGTAGTTCTTCAAATAAGTGTGATCGTCTCAATAGTTAAAGGTGTTTTTGTCATTTTGGTATTGACTTTGCTTCTTCTAGTCCACTTTGGTAATTATTCAATACGGTTCTTCCAATAAGTGCATCAGCCCCATTAGATAAAGATTTTGGTCTTCAATTGGCTTATTATAATCCATTTTGATACTTAATCAAGATAGTTCATCAAATAAGTACATTAGTCTAAATGGATTTAGATTTTTTTCATTTCGGTCTTTACTAGGCTTATTGCATTCCTTCTTTATTTTCAGCCAATGTAGTTCATTTAATAAGTGTGTTAGCCTTCTTATCCGATGTAGTTCATCCAATAATGCAATTGTCTCAATAGATTAAGAATTTCTTCGTTGTGTTCACTTGTGTTATTATAGTCCATTTTGGTGATTATCCAATTTAGTTCATCCAAAAAGTGCATCAGCCTCATTGAACTTTTGTTTTGGTCATTTCGATCTTTCTTCGGCTTATTCTAGTCCACTTTGGTTGTTATCCAATTTAGTTCTTCCAATAAATGCAATTGTATCTATACTCTATCATTTTTGTCATTTTGGTTTTCATATGGCTTATTCGAATCCATTTTGAAGATTATCCAATGTTGTTCATTCAATAATTGCATTAGGCTCATAACATTAAGATTTTGGTTATTTTGGTATGTGCTCTGCTTATTCTAGTTTATTTTTGTTCTTAAGTGATGTAGTTCATCCAAAAAGTCCAATTGTCTCAATAGTTTAAGATTTTTTCCATTTTGGTGTTTAATTTGCTTATTCTAATCCATTTTGGTTATTAAACAATGTGTTGGAAAACTATGACTTCTTTTGATTAACAACGAGAGAATTAAGATCAAATCCAACTAGTTCGACATAATTCCCATATTAATCATGCAACATTCATACAACTCATACACAGCGGAAATTTAAAATCACATACACAATTATCAAGAAGCATACAAGAATAAGCAGGTATACAATGCTGAAAATTAAAGAGAAGGGATAAGAAAGATTGCACCGCAATATATCCTGGTTCAGCCGTTGATCTAACGACCTACATCCAGTCCCGAAATCACAATGTGATTTCAGCCTTTTGCTATAGAATGAATTCGAGTACTTTTACAGATTTTCCAGTCTTCTACACGACCTATCAATCTAACTCCCTTCACTCCTATCTTGTCACCACTTGATCCTTGGAGTTTATCTCCAAACTCACACAAGATCAAAGTAAAACTTCCTCTTGATGATATCACACCAACAAGGATAGCCACCAGTTTCCAAACTGGATTTTCTACAACTTCAAATACAAAGAATTGTCTTTTACATGAACAAAGAAAAGAAGTATCAAGAATTGTATTCAATCACTCTAGCATCACACAAAGAATTGATTTGCCAATGAATATTTTTGAGTGTTGAGAAACTTTTCTTTCAAAGTGTTTTTCAGAGGTATGCAAAAATTGAGAGCAAAAGATTCTGAAAATTATGAAAAGTTTTGTGCAAGAGTTATGTTTAAAATGATTGAAACATCTTATATATATTTAAGGAAAACACCAGGACAGTCGATTGACCAATCGAGTTTATAAAGGCATAGTCGATTGCTGCATCGAGTGTCGTATGTCCTGTGTTTCTGGAAACTTGAATTATATAAGCTTCACTTGATTGGACAATCCATTCATTCAATTTCTGAATCAAACCTGATGCTATGATTTTCTTTAAATCGAGTGAGCAATCGAGTTGGCCAAAACTGGGTGCTCACTGTAACTTGAGAAATAGCATCACTCGATTTGTCAATCGAGTGTCATGATCAAAGTGACTCAGACCTGATGCTGTGATTCTCTTTCATTCGAGTGAGCAATCGAGTTGGCCAAAAATGGGTGCTCACTGTAACTTGAGAAATAGCATCAATCGATATGTCAATCGAGTATCGTGATCAAAGTGACTCAGACACTTCAAACAATCAAGTTGACAATCGAGTGGTCAATCGAGTTGGCATAAAATTGAGTGCTCTCTGTAACTCAAGATTTAACGTCAATCGAATTGTCAATCCATTGTGCAATCGAGTTGACAATCGAGTGAGCCTGTTACAGACCTCAGCTATTTTTAATAGTCTATGTGCCACTCGATTGATGAACCATTCAATCGATTGTCTATGCGATTGTTTCAGAGTTGAGTTTGATAAAACTTGAATGAATGATAAAAGTTCATTGGCAAGGACTTAAGTGTTAGACCCTAGTGATTAGTCTACTCAACTTGATACTTTGACACCTAATACCACTATACAATTTTGCATCTTCCTCAAGTGCATCTTCCAACTTTGGTTGATTCCTTGAGTTGCAAGCTATTGTTCAATGTGTGTGGTGTCTTCATGTTTGCTTGAAATGTTTCTCAATTCAAAACATTAGATAAAGCAAATATTTCATGTGTATTGTATGTTTGGGACTTAAATCAAAAACTTGATCAGGGAAGCTCATGACTTACAAACTCCCCCTTTTTGATTTAATGACAAACATACAGTTAACGTTGAGATTATTTTAAAATCTCCCCCTGAGTTTTGGAATGTATGATACAAAACATTTTCAGCGCATAAACAGGGTGCATCATGGAGTATAATGTTTCAGAACAGATGCAAAATATGTAGTATGTATCAGATCACAATTATAATATGTATCAAAACAGAGCATATACAATATCAAAGCATACACAATATCAGAGCAATATCAGAGCATATACAATATCAAAGCATACTAGCATATCATATGCAAATAATCAGATGCAAAGCAAATAATCTCAAAATTAATCTCCCCCTTTTCTCATTAATACAAAAAGACATAGATACAAGAGGAAATTAAACAACAGTTTTAAGACCAAGACAAAAAACAACAACTACTCTAAACTTAAACAAACAAAGACACTAGGGCTGATCCTCATTATCACCAGCAGGAGGAGGAGAGACCGTTGTATTAGCCTCAGCAGGTGTCTTCTCCCCATGAGAATCAGAACCGTCTACGTTGTCCGGGTTTGGTTCTGTAGTTGATTGTCGTCCAATCTCTACAATGTCTTCAAAAGACATTTTAAGTCCTAAGTGCTCCTGAATAGCAGAAACATCCTTCTAAACAGATTCCAAAGAAGCTTGAAGCTTGAGAAGAGAGGCTTCCACGTGTTCACTATGTTCTGCTTGAAACTTCAAGACCTCCATCAGCTTTGCCATGATCTCAGATGAACCTTCAGCTGGTGCAGGTGCTTGGGCACTAGATTGGGCTTGATCAGCACTGGGTTGTGCTTGATCAGCACTAGATGGATTCCTTGTCCAAACGTTGTTGATGCGTCGAATCTGCATTTGGTTCACTATTGCTTCACCAAATGTATGAGTGGCTGTGAGAGATTCTTCATCGGCTAGAGACACTTTGAAATGCCTCAGAATCCTCATCACCAGTTGGGGGTAGGGCAGGATGTGCTTTCCTTGTGCTGATTCCCACATGTTCAGCAGCACGATCCACGTCCAGCTCATCCTGAGCTCTTTGTACAGCCCCCACAGCAGGACAACGTCCAGCCGCTGTACAACAGCATGGTTTCCAGCTCTAGGTACTAACATCCATGTTAGCACGTACATGAGCAACCTGTGCTCAACCTTCATTTGTCCTGCTTGAATAGTCAATTTCTCAACGAAACCTTCGATCATAAGTTCCTGTAAAGCAGCATGTTTATCTATAAAGTTTTCCCAACCTTCGTCCTCAGGAGCTTCTTGTGCTCTTCCATCAATGGTATACCCACAAAATGGTAAACCAGTCAGCTTGGAAAACTCTTCAAAAGTCATTGCAATCCTTTTGTTTTTCACTTCAGCCGCAAAACCAGTCTTGGTCAGGATGAAGGTAGAGTAGAAGGCTCTCACTAGCCTTGGATACACATCCAAAGAACAGGAAAGAAGATTTTCCAAACCATGAAATCTTAAATGGTTTTGAAATGAAAAACCATTTTTATCAAACTAAGGAAAATCCAATGTTCTTGCCTCTTGGTTTTTTCTTTTAACAAACGAATTTGGAACAGCCTTGCCTTCAACATGTTTCTCCTTTGAAGGCTTAACCTTCTTTGGTGGAGATGAAGGATTTTTCTTCTTCTTAGTTATTTCCTTCATAGCATCACTCAACAGTTTTTCAGATGGAGGAGCCTTCCTCTTTTTAATGATTTCTGGAGTAGTGGCAACAGCTTTGCCCTTATCCTTAGCCAACACCTTGTGTGTAGGAATTGATACTCTCATGGCCGGAGGTGAAGGAGGCGGAGGAGGTGAGGGTGAAGGTGTTCTTCCACTTGAAGTAGAAGAGAAAGAAGAGGAGCTGTTCTGTGGAATGATTTTAGAGGAGGTTCCAGCAGAAGTAACGGCTGGTTTTATACCTGTTTGTTTAACGCGAGCCATTGTAGTATGTAGATTGGGGATTGATTGGATGCAGAGAAAGATTGCAGTTGGATGATGGAGATGATAGCAGAGTGAGAAATCCGATTGCCCAATTGGAAGATTACACTTCTGGGTTTAAAAAGTAACCGTTACACTCATCCAACGGCTATAATTTTCTCAACGGATATGTACCAATCGATTGTTCAATCGATGCTCGGGTTTTGATTTACAAAGAATCTCAAACTTGTGAGTTACTTAACCATATTCCAATTCATCATTCGATTGACCATTCGAATGACGTAACAAAATCTTCAACAGTCTGGTTTCTGTGATATGAACACTCGATTTACCATCCGATTGTCGTGATGAAATCTTCAACAGTCAGACTATTGAGATATCAGCACTCGAATGTCCATCCGATTGAAGAAATTGACATAACAAGCATATATAAAAAATAAAAAACTGAGACCCAAATAATCGAATTTGCAACGAATATCGTGTTTCCAATTTGACAAAATGAAGCACTGTTCATCAAACATTCGATTTTGCAATCGAGTTTTTAATGAAAAGTTCTTATCTGGCCACAGGACACTCGATTATGCAATCGAATTGGGTATAAGGATCAGATTTCATTGAGATCAATGATGCCTAGTTTCATTCTTATAAAGAAGAAATTGTCCTTAGGCAAGGCCTTGGTGAAAATGTCAGCCAACTGCTCAGTTGTATTAACATATTCCAACTTAATATTACCCTGTTGATATTGATCTCGAATGAAGTGATGCCTTATTTCTATGTGCTTGGTCCTAGAATGCATGACAAGATTCTTAGTGATATTAATAGCACTAGTATTATCACACATAATGGGCACAGTTCCTAGGTCCACACCAAAATCAGAGAAGTGTTGCTGCATCCAAAGAATTTGAGCACAACAACTACCAGCAGCAACATACTCAGCTGCAGCAGTTGAGAGTGCTACACTGTTTTGTTTCTTGCTATGCCAAGAAACAAGAGAGTTCCCTAAGAGTTGACAAGTACCAAAAGTACTTTTTCTGTCCAATTTGCATCCAGCAAAGTCAGAGTCAGAATAACCAACTAGAGTGCAAGTAGATCCCTTAGGATACCATAAACCTAGATCTTTGGTTCCTATGAGATATCTGAAGATTCTCTTAACAGCACTGAGGTGGGATTCCTTAGGATTGGCCTGGTATCTAGCACACATACACACACTAAACATGATATCTGGTCTACTAGCTGTTAGGTAAAGTAAGGACCCTATTAGGCTTCTAAACACAGTCACATCTACAGCTTTACCCTGTTCATCCTTATCTAAGTAGCAGGATTGACTCATAGGCGTGTCAATGGATTTAAATTTTTCAAAATCAAATTTCTTTAAAAGATCACTGCAATATTTGGATTGACTAAGGATAATGCCATTTTTGCTTTGTTTGATTTGAAATCCCAGGAAGTAAGTCAATTCTCCTATCATGGACATTTCAAATCTGCCTTTCATTGTATTTTCAAAATCTTTACAAAGCTTATCATTTGTTGATCCAAATATTATGTCATCAACATAAATTTGGACCAATAAAATGTCTTTTCCTTGTCTTTTGATAAAAAGTGTTTTATCTACATTTCCCCTTGAAAAATTTTCTTGTAAAAGGAAATTGCTCAGCTTATCATACCAAGCTCTTAGAGCTTGTTTCAAGCCATAGAGGGCTTTTGTAAGTTTAAACACATGATTTGGAAGCTTAGGATCTTCAAAACCAGGAGTTTGACTTACAAAAACTTCCTCCTGAATGTCTCCATTCAAAAAAGCACTTTTAACATCCATTTGAAATAATTTGAAATCCATTATACAAGCATAGGCCAGCAGTATCCTGATAACTTCTAGTATGGCTACTGGGGCATAGGTCTCATCATAGTCTATTCCCTCTTCCTGGTTGTAACCCTTGGCCACTAACTTAGCTTTATTCCTAATAATGACACCATTCTCATCCATTTTGTTTATGAAAACCCACCTAGTTCCTATGACATGTTTATTCTCTGGTCTTGGAACAAGAGTCCACACTTGGTTTCTCTCAAACTGATTGAGTTCTTCTTGCATGGCTACTATCCAATCATGGTCCATAAGAGCTTCCTTAATGTTTTTGGGTTCTACCTGAGAAACAAAAGCTGTAAGGTTGCAAAACTCTCTAAGGGATTTTCTGGTTGAAACTCCTTTTGAAATCTCTCCAATAATGTTGTCTATGGGATGGTTCTTGGCAAACTTCCATTCTTTGGGTAAATCATCTTCCCTAATAAGTTCTACATAGTCATGGTTGGTTGGAGGTTCAGGCTCACTGGTTTCTACAGGTTCAGAATCCACAATATCATCCAAAGAGTTATCAGCTATAGAAAGAGTGATGTTCAAGTTTTCATCAAATTTTACATGTACAGTCTCCTCTACAGTTTTGGTTCTTTTATTGTAGATTCTATAGGCCTTACTAACCTGGGAATAGCCTAGAAAGATACCCTCATCTGCCTTAGGATCAAATTTACCTAGATGTCCCTTGCCATTGTTTAACACAAAGCACTTACACCCAAAAATCCTAAAGTAGGAGATGTTAGGCTTTCTCCCTTTGTATAACTCATAGGGAGTCTGTCTAAGTATAGGTCTAATAAGAACCCTATTCACTACATGAGCAGCAGTGTTAATGGCATCAGCCCAAAAGTACTTAGGAAGATTAGAATCCTTAAGCATGGTCCTAGCGAGCTCTTCTAAGGATCTATTCTTTCTCTCTACTACTCCATTTTGCTGTGGAGTTCTAGGGGCTGAAAATATGTGTTTGATACCATGATGTTCACAGTAGGTTTGAAAAGCGTCATTTTGGAATTCACCTCCATGATCACTTTTTATGGATATGATTTTCTGGTTATTCTCATTTTGAACCAAAGCAGCAAATTTCTTAAAAGTTGAGAATGCCTCACTCTTGTGAGTCAGAAAATATGTCCATGTGAACCTAGTGTAAGCATCTACCAAAACATAGCCATATAGGTTTCCACCAAAACTCCTAACCTGAGATGGACCAAACAGGTCCATGTGTACCAACTCTAAAACCTTCTTGGTTTGAACCAAGTTTATAGGGGGGGAAAGAAGATTTAGCCAGCTTACTCCTCTCACAGGAGTCACACAGCCTATCCTTAGAAAATTTCCTATTTGGGAGACCTAAGACTAGCTGCTTACTAACAAGTTTGTGCAAGTGGTCCATATGAATATGAGCCACTCGCTTGTGCCACAACCAGCTCTCATCAGCACTAGACAACAAGCAACAAATATCATTTGCAGGTAAAGAATCAAAATCTATCATGTAAATATTATTAACTCTTTTACCTGTGAGTTTCATACCTTCAACTTCCTTATGCTCAAGTGTGCAGGATATAGAAGTAAAGTGTACCTTAAACCCTTTGTCACACAGCTGACTAATGCTTAGTAAGTTGTGTTTCAGACCTTCAACAAATAAAACGTCCTTGATAACAACAGTTGAGTTGTTTCCTATATCTCCAATGCCTAGGATCTTCCCTTTGTTGTTATCTCCGTATTTGACAAAACCACCACTTTTTAAGTTCAGAGACAAGAACTTGGACTTGTCTCCAGTCATATGCTTGGAGCATCCACTGTCTAGATACCATGATTGATTCCTGGATGCCAAGCATATCTGCATAAAAAGATTCAGGTTTTGGATTTAGGTACCCAATTCAAATTCGGTCCTGGGGGGTTAGTTTCAAATGATGGTTCCTTAACTTTCCAAATCTGTCTCCATCCTCTGTTGGCACGTTTTTTCAGTTTGCAATTAAACACCTTATGTCCCTTTTCGCAACAAAAGTGACACACAACAGCAGGGGATGGCTTCTGATTTGGTCTAGTAAAGTTATCATACATTTGTTTAGATTTAACAAATTCCTGATGCCTTTTCACATGCATGTTTTGTTTATAGCCAAGTCCAGTTTTAACATCTAGATTTCTAAGAAGTCTATCTAAGTTGTTTTTACCACTGTTGAACTTAGCTACATCACATTTCAGTTCAAGAGTTTCCTTTTTCAATTTTTCATTTATGTCTTTAAGAGACTCATGCTTCAAATTAACCTCATTAAACAACATGCATTTTTCTTCTAGCTATTTCTTAGTATTAATCAGTTGTTTGAGTACACTGACATATTCAACATGCAGTTCATTAAAGGCATCATGAAGTTCATCATAAGATGGATTAGATGTAGTACTTGCCTCACTGTCAGATTCTGAATCAGTGTTAGCCATAAGACACAAGTTAGCTTCTTCATTTTCTGATTCTTCAGATGAATCTTCATCATTGTCGTTCCAGGCAATGTAAGCTTTTTTTGTTTGAAGGCTGTTGATCCTTGCCCTTAGTCTTCGTAGGCTTGTTTCTGTTTTGCAGCTTGTAACACTCAGATCTACTAGTATCACCCTTGTTGGATCCTTTTGTCTTGGAATTCTGTGGTTTTCTTGACTGGCCTCCTTTCTTTTTCAGAAACTTCTTAAATTTTCTGACCAACATACCTATCTCAGGTTCTTCACTTGATTCACTTTCTGAGCTTTTTGAATCTGGTTCAGATTTTGCTTTGTGAGTTTGAGTCTTCAGTGCAAGTCCTTTGCTTTTTCTATTTGATTGCTCTGTCTCATTTAATCTGTGTAATTCCATCTCATGTTCACGAAGCTTTCCAAACAGTGTTGCTATGGTCATATTGGCAAGATCTTTAGACTCAGCAATAGCAGTTATCTTGGGTTGCCATTCCCTTGACAAACACCTCATAACTTTTCCTATCTGTTGTTCATTATCCACAACTTTTCCCAGGGCATGTAGATTGTTGATAATGTGAGTGAATCTTGTTTGTAGATCATTTATAGATTCGTCTTTCTTCATGCAGAAAAGTTCATACTCGTGCATAAGTGTATTTGTTCTCGCCCGTTGGACATCTGTAGTACCTTCATGTGTTTCTTGCAATGTGTCCCACATTTCCTTTGCAGTCTTGCAGTTTGACACTCTGAAGAATTCATCTGCACTTAAAGCTGATGTTATAATATTCTTTGCTTTAGCATTGTAACCAACTTTCTTTTTGTCATCATCAGACCAACCAGCTCTTGGTTTGATGATGAATGATGATCCCTCAGTGCCTACGATTTTGGGCACGTAAGGACCATTTTCCACTGCATCTAAAATGTCCAGCCCACATGCTTCCAGAAAGATAAGCATCCTTTCTTTCCAGTACATATATGTTGTACCATTAAAGGTAGAAGGTTTGGTTAGAGATGCTCCTTCTCCTAGGAAATCTAAAGAAGTCATTTTCTTTTATGAGTTTTTCTCTAAAAAAGTTAGGCTCTGATACCAATTGTTGGAAAACTATGACTTCTTTTGATTAACAGCGAGAGAATTAAGATCAAATCCAACTAGTTCGACATAATTCCCATATTAATCATGCAACATTCATACAACTCATACACAGCGGAAATTTAAAATCACATACAAAATTATCAAGAAGCATACAAGAATAAGGAGGTATACAATGCTGAAAATTAAAGAGAAGGGATAAGAAAGATTGCACCGCGATATATCCTGGTTCAGCCGTTGATCTAACGACCTACATCCAGTCCCGAAATCACAATGTGATTTCAGCCTTTTGCTATAGAATGAATTCGAGTACTTTTACAGATTTTCCAGTCTTCTACACGACCTATCAATCTAACTCCCTTCACTCCTATCTTGTCACCACTTGATCCTTGGAGTTTATCCCCAAACTCACACAAGATCAAAGTAAATCTTCCTCTTGATGATATCACACCAACAAGGATAGCCACCAGTTTCCAAACTGGATTTTCTACAACTTCAAATACAAAGAATTGTCTTTTACATGAACAAAAAAAAGAAGTATCAAGAATTGTATTCAATCAGTCTAGCATCACACAAAGAATTGATTTGCCAATGAATATTTTTGTGTGTTGAGAAACTTTTCTTTCAAAGTGTTTTACAGAGGTATGCAAAAATTGAGAGCAAAAGATTCTGAAAATTATGAAAAGTTTTGTGCAAGAGTTATGTTTAAAATGATTGAAACATCTTATATATATTCAAGGAAAACACCAGGACAGTCGATTGCCCAATCGAGTTTATAAAGGCATAGTCAATTGCTGCATCGAGTGTCGTATGTCCTGTGTTTCTGGAAACTTGAATTATATAAGCTTCACTTGATTGGACAATCGATTCATTCAATTTCTAAATCAGACCTGATGCTATGATTTTCTTTAAATCGAGTGAGCAATTGAGTTGGCCAAAACTGGGTGCTCACTGTAACTTGAGAAATAGCATCACTCGATTTGTCAATCGAGTGTCGTGATCAAAGTGACTCAGACTTGATGCTGTGATTCTCTTTCATTCGAGTGAGCAATCGAGTTGGCCAAAACTGGGTGCTCACTGTAACTTGAGAAATAGCATCAATCGATATGTCAATCGAGTATCGTGATCAAAGTGACTCAAACACTTCAAACAATCAAGTTGACAATCGAGTGGTCAATCGAGTTGGCATAAAACTGAGTGCTCTCTGTAACTCAAGATTTAGCGTCAATCGAATTGTCAATCCATTGTGCAATCGAGTTGACAATCGAGTGAGCCTGTTACAGACCTCAGCTATTTTTAACAGTCTATGTGCCACTCGATTGATGAACCATTCAATCGATTGTCTATGCGATTGTTTCAGAGTTGAGTTTGATAAAACTTGAATGAATGATAAAAGTTCATTGGCAAGGACTTAAGTGTTAGACCATAGTGATTAGTCTACTCAACTTGATACTTTGACACCTAATACCACTATACAATTTTGCATCTTCCTCAAGTGCATCTTCCAACTTTGGTTGATTCCTTGAGTTGCAAGCTATTGTTCCATGTGTGTGGTGTCTTCATGTTTGCCTGAAATGTTTCTCAATTCAAAACATTAGATAAAGCAAATATTTCATGTGTACTGTATGTTTGGGACTTAAATCAAAAACTTGATCAGGGAAGCTCATGACTTACACAATGTAGTTCATCCATTAAGTGCATTAGTTTCAATTGAATAAGATTTTGTTCATCTTTTTTTTTTAACTCGGCTAATTCTAACTCATTTTGGTTCTTAGCCAATGTAATTCAACCAATAAGCGCATTAGTCTCAATGGATTTAGATTTTGTTCATCTTTGTTCTTCACTAGGCTAATTCAAACCCATTGTGGTTCTTAGTGAATCTCATTCAACAAGTGATATAGTTTCATTGAATTTAGATTTAAGTTATTTTTGTCTTCACTCGGCTTATTCTTATCCATTTTGATTGTTAGCCAATGTAATTCATCTAATAAGTACAGTAATCTCAATTGATTAAGTATTTGATCATTTTGTCATCATTATGCTAATCATAACCCATTTTGGTTCTTAGCCAATGTTGTTCATCCAGTAAGTGCATTAGTTTCAATGAATTGAGATTTGCCCATCTTTGGTCTTCACTCGAGTAATTCTAATCTATTTTGGTTTTTAGTCAATGTAGTTTATCCAATAAATGCAATAGTCTCAATAGATTAAGATTAAGCTCATTTTGGTCTTCATTTGGCAAATTGTTATTCTTTTTCGTTATTAGTTAGTGTAGTTCATCTAATAAGTATAATTATATCACTTAATTAAGGTTTTGTTCATCTTTAGTCTTCACTCGGCTAATTCTAACTTATTTTGGTTCTTAGACAATTTAGTTCATACACTAAGTGAAATAGTTTCAATCTATTAAGATTTGGATCATTTTGGGCTTCACTCATTGAATTATAATCTCTTTTGGTCCATAGCCCATGTAGTTCATCTAATAAGTACAATAGTCTTAGTGGATTTGATTTTTGTGATTTAGGAGTTCACTCGGAGTATTCTATTTTTGTTCTTAGACAATGTTGTTAATTCAATAAGTGCAATAGTGTTAATGGATTCACATTTTTGTCTTCAATCAATTGATGCTAATTCGTTTTAGTTCTTAGCTAATGTACGTCATCCAATATGTGCAATCGTCTAAATGGATTAAGATTTTGATTATTCTATTTATCATTTGGCAAATTCTAACACATTATGGTTCTTAGGAAACAAAGTTGATCCAATAATTCTAGTAGTCTCATTTGATTTAGATTTTGATCAATTTTGTCATCACTATGTTAATTCTAATCCATTTTGGTTCTTAAATAATGTAGTTCATCCAATAAGTGCATTAGCTTCAATGAATTGAGATTTTTTTTCTCTTCATCTTTTGTCTTTATTCGGTTAATTCTAATTTGTTTTTATTCTTAGACAATGTAGTTCGTTCAATTCATGCTACAGTCTCAATAGATTAAAATTTTGTTCATTTTGGTAATTATAGATAATGATTGTCTATATGGTTCAATGACCATTCTTACATTAAAAAATGCATAAGTCAATTTAGCCATTAAAAAATAGGTCTACCAAATAGTTATACCATAGCTTGATTTCTCAATAGACAGGCAAAAATAACCACAAGACTTGAGCTATCATAAGTACTAACCACAAGCTATGATACTTTATACTAACCATGTCTGCTTGGTGATGGTTTATAAGAACATGGTAAAAAAGAACATGGTAAAAAAGAACCATGTAGGTTGCAAAATCAAAAATGGAAAAAACTTGCATTGAAGTATAACAATGTAGGTCCATTCTCATAAAATAGGGTGCCAACACAAGAATGTGAAATTTGCAATCACCATTATAATAAATAGAACTCACCTTATATCATACATGAGTAAAATGAATAAAGTCAAAAGATAATATTGATTAGAAGCCTTTGCAAAAATAATCAAACAATACATAAAATGAATATAGTCAAATGACACACTCATGCAGTACTTATTATGTCAAAGTTTGAATTGTAGACAAAAGGAAAGTGGATACCTTTTGAGCTTTGTTATGACTAAAAAATAATTTTGTGAGAAAGTATTGGACAAAGTTATATACCCAGAATGTTTAAGTATAGAAAATGGCTTTGTTAAGGAAAATGCTACTTTAATCACTTGTGACGATCATTATGTGATGCTAATGTTTTTGGGGCAAGTCCAAATCTACTTCAAAACCTTCGAGTCAATAGTTTTTTTTATGGTATTGAAGAACAAACTGTTGATATCAACAAGAAAGAGATATGTTTTCTCAGCTTCTATATTATCATCAAGATATGCTTGGAAGTATCGTAGAAGTATTTTAAGAGTATATGTATTGGATACATCTTCCATTTTGGAGTATCCAGTCTATACAATTGATTATTTTCTATCTCATCAATTACTTTTGTTGTTTTTACGATGCTTTAGCCTATTCTACCAATCTTACCAAAGAAATGACGCTCTCTCAACGTAAATTGATTGATATAAAGTTCTCTATTGAATAAACATCATTTGAGAGAGAACCATAAATGTACATGGTGACATATGACATTGTTATTATTCTAATGATAACTGTTTAATAATCCAATGATGATTAAATTTCAATTAATAGTAAAAACATGAAAGAGCACAAAAACCTAACAACAAAATAACAATCTTATGTCTAACACATTTTCAATAAATAATAAAAACTTGAAAGAGAACAAAAATTTAACAACAATATGAAATCAATCAATAAAATTATAATAATCTGATAATTATTTTATTGATTTTCCACCACATCTAGCCATATTTAAAAAATTAAACATCAAGTTTAAAACTACTAGAATCAAACCTATTTGATAAATGACCTAGAATCAAAATTATTTAGTAAAAAACAAGAATTATGAGAAAAAAAATACATATTTAAAATTGAAAGAGTTCAGAAAAAAAAAATTGTTTGAGAGAAACACCAAATTTGATGCAAAGTTGTTCTTCGTTACCTAGGCTTCAACTTTAGTTCAACACAAAAAGAATACCAATTGAGGGTTAAAAAAAGGCAAACAAAAGAAGATGAAGGAAAATAGAAAAGAAAATAACAAACACTTGCTCGACAGAGAGCAACATTTCTTGATGATGAAAGAAAAATATGACGACAATACTTCTCGCAAAAAGCTAATTGAAAGAAACTAGTCGTTAGCGCAAAAGCATAAACTAGTTGCTAGCACCGTAACCAGTTCGCTTGTGAGAGAGATGAAAATTGTGAAAACGAGTTCTTGCACGCAAGAAGTTTTTAGTTAATTTAGGAAAATATTTTATTTGTGAGAATAGACCTAACAAAGTTTGTGATAATAACAAATTTGTCATTGTCTTTTTTATTACATTAGATTTATAACAACCGATCTAAATCACCGATCTGACAAAGTTAAAATGCACTAATGTGATAGAAATATCAAACTATACATGTGTTTTGTTTGAATATCATAATTTCATATTATAAAATTAGCCACAACTATTTGACATTTCTACCTCATGTCAACAAAGTCACTATTGTACTAAAATTATACAATTAAGATTTTCTAGCTATACCCACATATGAAGATAATATAAAATGTCATAACTCATGATCTTGAAATGCAAAGAGTTAAAGAAATGTGTCAAAATAGTGTATGCATTAGAATATAAATGAACAAAAAAAATACTGTTTAAATACTATTGACACCTCTATTCAACTTCGGTATACTTCGGTAATTTCGATGTATTTTTTATTTATTATTTAAATGTATTGTGTTTGAATTACTAATAATTTTTTTAATTAAATTAATTTTTTTAATATTTAAAAAAAATATAGGACGTTACCCTAATATTTTTTTTGACCGGACAAAAGTATAATATTTTAAAATATTCGAAAAACTTATTTATAATTTATAATAGAAAATTAAAAATGAGTAAAAGAAAATTACAACTAAGCCTGAAAATTGATATGAAAGCTGAAAGAGTTGTTTTGATTCTGAAACCTAAATGGGTTACGTTCAAGAGGCACGCGAGAATCACGTCAAGAAGAAAGTCGAAGAAGGTATCATACTAAACCTTCTAAACCCTAAATTAAACCCTAATTTTCTTCATTAAAAAATATTTCAATTTTTTGGAAGAAGAAGAAATGGGTTTAATTCAAATGGCATTTAAATTATGATCAAAATGTTTAAAAGTGAAATTGATTTCGTCGGCTATCATAAATTTTGCAGCTTTACGAAGCAAAATGAAGCAAAAAGCACTTAAAGAGTGTGATGATTATACAAAGAAATATGCTGAATGTGCTTTGGGGAGAACACTTTCAGTTGTTTGGCAATGTCGTCAACAAGCTAAAGAGTTGAATAATTGTCTTCATCAATTGTAAGTTGTCTTATGAAATAATAGATTTTTTGGATTGATTGGTTCATTTGATTTAGTTATTGGTTTGTTTTATGGTGTTGAGTATGACTTGTGTTGGCTAATAAGTGGGCAGACTATTAAGAATTTAGATTTAAATGGTCTATCGTAGTACTTGATTTATGATAGGATATGATTGTTTGATTTTTGTTGTAGGTGATCTCTTCTAGTGTGCAAAGACTTCTATTCTAACATTGTTATTGTTGTCAAATGCATATTTTGATGCTAATGAATGTAATCATTTTCTGTCTCTGTGTTGTATGCTTATCCTCATCCCTTTATGCCTTGAATCTGCATCTCTTGTAGATCCTGAGAAGGAGAAACTTCTAGTTATGTGCACACACACATGCATGGTAGTTTTTTCTACTGTGAAGATTTGGTTCTTTTGATGATTTAGGAAAATATTCAGTTCTGGCCAATTGGAAGGTGGTAATAATAAAGCGTATGATTCACTTTAATTTTGCTAAACAGTATTTACACTTATGCCGGTTTGGTCCAGCCGTTACTGCTCTTTCACAGCTTAAGAAGATACTTATGTTATCAAATTTTCATTGAACTGTGAAATAGCAAAAGCATAACTGACTGATTTGGTTGACATTATAAAACTGACTCTCATTTTTCTTTTTATGTGTTTCATCTTTAGTAATTTTGAAATCATGGAAACAAAAAAGTTGACATATAACAAGCTTGTTGGCATGATGGTAAAATTGATTTTAATTTAGGCCTTCTTATTGTTTATTGTTGAAGAATCAAGGAAAGTCAAATTTGATTCTCTTTTATTTTATATTATTCTATTTATTTTTATTTTATGATTATGTCATTATTACTCAATATTACTATTGTAATTTTTCCCCCTATATAAACAGCTTAGGGCTGTAGTAATAAAATATGAAAGTATTTTGCTTTTTACTTTCTTCATGATATCTAGAGCTTTTGTTTAGGATTCCACAACCCAGTGAATTTGGGGCTCCAAAGCTAAAAGGGTTAAACCTCCAACCTTGTGGTTAACTTCCATATGCTCTAACCAAGCTAAAGGGTCGACCCGACCTATATTTTATCTACTTAATGGCACGCAATACCCCATGGAAGGAAACCCTTTTGGGTAGCAGTGGCAACAACGACAATGGTTTGCGTGAAAAATCAGAAGTAGTCAGCAACGCTTGCACTATTGGTTTAGGCAGTGGCAGCGGCCCAGACGGTAGTGACTGTGGCTGAAATATTTATCTAACAATCGTAAACTGTAAGATTGATACTAGACGCTAAGGGAAAATATGATTTTCTCACAAGAGAGGTGCAAATGCCTGCCGAAACTGATTCGAACTACATATTTTGGAAATATGAGAACTCTGTTATTATTGTTTGGCTGCTTAGTAATATCGAATTAGTGATTAGAAAACTTTTTATATTTTTGTCTACTGCGAAGGAAGTTTGAGAGACTGTCAAAGAAACATATTCTAATATTCAGAATTCTTCTCAAATTTTCGACCTCAAATCATGATTGTGACATGCCAAACAAGGAGATAGAAATGTCACTACCTATTAAAATGAGTTGATGACACTATGGCAAGAATTGAATGTATGCTATGATGATCATTGGAAGTTTTGTGAGGACAATATTTTGTTTCTTAAGAGACATGCGAACGACCGAGTATATTCATGTTCTTTGTTGGGCTTAATAAGCGGCTTGATGAAGTCCAAGGCAGAATATTGGGAAAGACTATTGCCATCACTTCGGGAAGCATTCTCATAAGTTAGAAGAGAATAGGCGAGACAAGGTGTTATGATGGGCAAGTCACCTTCTGTTGTTGAGGTTGAAAGTTCTGCTCAAGTCACTAAGAATGAAGATGGGAAGAGAGATGGCAAGAAACCATGGTGCGAACATTACAAACGTCCATGGCACACACGTATACTTGTTGGAATCTCCATGGAAAACCTCTAAATTGGAAGAAAAAAAGGAGGAAACGAAGGTCATGCCCTCCAAGTTGGTACCTCTGATCAAGAGAAGCAGTCTCCTTCAAGCCCATCTCCTTTCACCAAGGAACAATTAGATCAATCGTACAAACTCCTTTAGTCTCAAACTCCTTCTTGCTCTATAGCTCAGAGAAGTAATTTTCTAAATATTGCTCTACTTAGTGTCACTCCCAACCATACTTGGATTATCGATTCTGGTGCTACTGATCATATGATTGAGGAGTCGAGTTTGTTTTCTTCTTGTAGTCCTTGTCCAAGTAACCACAAAATTAAAGTTGCACATGGCTCTCTTTCAGTCATTGCAATTAAAAAATGTCTTACATGTTCTCAATTTATTATGTAATCTGTTACCCATTAATAAATTAACAAAGGATATAAATTGTCAAACTAACTTCTTTCATTCTCATTGCATCTTTCAGGATTTGAGCACGGGGAAGATGATTGACAATGCTAAGGAGAGTGGAGGACTCTATTATCTTGACAATGGACTCAACTTCAATACCAACAAAAAACGAGTACTTGCTTTGAATCTATTTTTGTTTCTTCTAATAATGATGATATTATGTTATGGCATTTACGGTTAGGACATCCTAGTTTTCCATATTTGAAACATTTGTTTCCTAAATTATTTTCTAAGAAGAATTCGTCTTTATTTCATTGTGAAACTTGTGAATTTGCTAAACATCGTCGTTCTTCTTTTTCTACACAACCATAAAAACAATTAAAACAGTTTGCAGTTATTTATAGTGATGTTTGGGGTTCTAATAGAATAAACACATTTTCTAATAAAAAATAGTTTATAACTTTTATTGATGATCATACTAGAATTTTCATACCCCTCTTGATATTTTTCGAAAGTATTTTTCTTTGACTAGTGTCTCTGTTGATTTACTACTAAAAGTTTTTTGTTGCACTGCTTTTGTTCATGAACATAAACAACTTGTCAAACTCGAGCCTCGAGCAAAAAAATGTGGGTTTACCGGTTATTCTCAAATTCAGAACGGATATCGGTGTTTTGAACCAACATCAAAAATAATTTTTGTAACCATGGATGTTACTTTTGTTGAAAATCAGCAATTTTTTCCTGACATTCATCTTTAGGGAGGAAATTTTAAGAAAGATTCATCTTTGACTTTTGAATATATCAGTACTTTAAGTGATGTAGTATTGTCACAAAATTCTGAGAATTATATTGATGCATAGGGATGAGAATAGGCTAGGTTGCCGTTAGGGGCCTATGGTCTGACCTACTTATGATTTGGCCTGATCTGACCTATTTAATAAAAAGGCTAGACTCAGATTATTTTTAAATCCTATTTATTTAAATAGGTCAGATTGACTTATAAAAAAGCCTATTAGATTTGACAGACCAACCTATATATATATATATATTTTATTATTTATTAATGTTATTTTTTATTATTATTTATTAATAATATTATTTCCTATTTTAAAGTCTATCAATTAGACAATCATTCAATAGTCGTTCCATATTTAGTAGCCATTCTATATTCGGTAGCGATTCCATATTCGGTAATTGTTCTATATTCGGTAGTTGTTCAATTAGGCAATCACTTGGTAGTTGTTCCATATTTATTTGAGAGATAATAATGGGTGCATTTGTTTTAGGAAAAATCTATTATTTAAAACCAAAAATCATTTTTTATGGTTTAAATGGTGTTTGTTTCAAATTTTTTAAAAATTATTTTATTAGAAAAATTATTTTTTGTTTAATATATATAAATACGCAAAATATAATATTTAAATGTTTTAATGTTAATAAGACTTTTAAATAAGCTTTCAGGCCTGACCAAACTTTTAAAAAGGTCAGACTAGGCCGAAAATAACCTATGATAGGTCGTAGGTTAGACTTAGGCCTAAACAATTATTCGTAGGTCAGACTCAGGCCTTTCAAAGCCTGGCCTGACCTATTACCACCCCTATTGATGCACCAAAAGAAAATGCCCAAAAATCCATATTGGAACTCAATCCACTTTTGAATGAGGTTTCTACAGATTTAGGGGCGACAATTTCAAATCAAAATCATAATGATCAAATTTTTTATCTAAATAATAATGAAAGATCACCTGAAAGGCCACAACATAATGACTTAGATAAAGAGACACAAAATAGGTTTACTACCATAGACTCTACTTGGAAGGGAAATATCTTTGAAAGAAGAAACCATAAACTAAGAAATGAAGGACCCATTCTCCGACCCTTCCAAGATTCTGAACCAATAGAAAATCCAACACATTATCTTGATACATGTAAGTTTTTTTTTTTTTATTTTATTTTATTTTATTTTTTTCTTTCTTTTCTGTTCTTAAGAGTCATGTCGAGTATTATAATATAGACCTTCTTATTCCAATTAGAAAACATGTTAGATCATGCACTAAATATCATTTGTCTAATTATGTGTCATACTCAAAATTGTCTTCTTCATTTGCTGCATTTACCTCTAAGTTGTCTCCTGTAGAAATTCCAAAAAATATTCAAAAGGCTCTAAAAATTCTAAAGTGGAAAAAATCTGTTCTTAAGGAGATGAGAGCTCTTGACAAGAATCAAATTTGGAGAGTCGCGACGTTACCTTCAGGAAAGAATACCGCTGACTGTAAATAGGTATTTACTATGAAATATAATTCTGATAACACAGTTGAAGGATACAAGGCACACTTGGTTGCTAAAATGTTTACTCAGACATATGGCATTGATTACTTAAAATACTTTTGCTCATGTTGCCAAATTAAACACTATTAAAGTTCTTTTGTCCTTGGCAGTGAATTTAGATTGGTCTCTTAACCAACTTGATGTAAAAACATGCTTTCCTGAATGATGATTTGGAGGAGGAAGTATACATGGATAGTCCACGTGGCTTTGAAGATAAGTTTGGTTCAAATGTGTGCAAACTACAAAATCCCTTTATGGTCTCAAGCAATTCCCAAGGGCTTGGTTTGAAAAATTCGCTCGGTCTGTCAAAAGGGAAGGATATATGTATGGACAATCAGACCATACGATGTTCATGAAGTTCTCTAATGTTGGTAAAATTGCAATTCTAATTGTATATGTAGATGATATTATTCTCACATGAGATGATGTTGTTTAGATGGAAAGATTGAAGAAAAAATTGACAAAAGAATTTGAGATCAAAGGTTTAGGCCTTAAATATTTTCTTAGTATGGAAGTTGCTCGCTTTAAGAAGGGAATTATTGTTTCTCAGAGGAAATACATCCTAGATCTCTTAGAAGAAACTTGGATGAGTGAGTGTAGACCAATAGATACTTCTATGGAATTAAATGTTAAATGTTGGGAGAAAGATAGTGTTCCTGTTGAGATTGGAAGTACCAGACAAACTTATTTATCTAGTCCACATTAGACATGACATCACTTTCTCGGTGAGTGTTGTAAGTCAATTCATGCATTTTCTCTATGAAGAACACTTGGAGGCAGTTTATTGGATCTTAAAGTACTTGAAATCCAATCTTGGAAAGGGTTTGTACTTCAAGAAAACTAATGACATAGCAGCCTTTTTTATTTACAAATGATGATTGGGTAGAATCAGTTACTGATAGAAAATCCACTATTGGATATTGTGCCTATGTTTGTGAAAATTTAGTCACTTGGAGAAGTAAGAAATGAGAGGTTGTTGCTCGAAGCAGTGCAAAGGACGAATTTAGGGCAATGACTCAAGAAATCTGTGAACTTTTGTGGATCTGTAAATTTTTTGACGAATTGAAAATGAAAGTTGACTCACCCTTAAAATGGTTCTGTGGTAGCAAAACAACAATAAGTATAGTTCACAGCCTTGTACAACATGATATAACCAAACACATTGAGATTGACTGCCATTTTATAAAAGAAAAAATGATACTGAAATTATATGCCTTCCATTTGTGACTTCCAATTAGCAAACTGCTGATATCTTGACAAAAAGTTTGACAAGACCCAATTTTGAGCAACTTATAGTCAAGTTTGGCATGATAGATATCTATGCACCAACTTGAAAGGGGGGTGTTGAAGAATCAAGAAAAATTATATTTTATTCTCTTTTATTTTATATTATTCTTTTTTTTTTTTTTGTTATATTTTATGATTATGTCATTATTATTCAGTGTTACTATTGTAATTTTTTTTCCTATACAAACAGTTTAGGACTGTAGTAGTAAAATATGAAAGTATTTTTCCTTTTACTTTCTTCATTTACTTTTTGTCAGTTCAGTTTTGGTTTCGATTGCATTTGTTCCAACATCTAGGCAAAACTTGTAAATTTCCTTCCTAAATCTCTTATCAAACGGGAGAAACATGAATAAGGGCATATTTGGATTGATTTATTAGAACTTGTTTACAAGTATAAGCACTTTTGAAACTATTTGAGAGAATTTATGAAAATTATTTATGACATAGCTGTAAATTTGTGGAAACAATTTATAACTTGTATGAAAACAACTTGATTTTATTTTATCTTTTGTTTTAGAAATAACTTTTGCATAAGCACTTATATGATAAGAATTTATGCTATTAATTAAGTTGATCATCCAAATAGGGCCTAAGTATTTGCATTGTTGTTTATTAAGCATGTTTTTGTTTGAATTTGATTTGTCTATTGTCTATATCTGTGCTGGTGATGGTATGGTAAATAACCTATACAACTAGCATTGTATGTTGTAAAACTATTGAAGAAGCAGTTCATATATTTGGATGGCTATGAATGTGGAATTGATATAGTTTTGTTCTATAATTCTTTTACAGCACCAATGATTCTGTCTTGGAGGAAATGAAGAAAGAATACATGTTAAAACAAGATGGAGAGGGCACTGTTCCAGTCTAAACTTATTTGATTTCAATGACACAGTGCATCTGACATTCAACTTTAGAGGTTTGAAATTTGAGTTCTTCAACTTTTCAACACAGTGACAGCTAATTATATATTATTGCATAAATAGACATTTCTTTAGATGGTTGTGAAAAAAATTAGATTAAAAAAATTACATTAACGGTGTATGGATAACAATCTCAATCTTTAATAGTATTTTGTAAATTATAAGAATGACACTCTCGAGTGCACTATGTAGCAAATTTTTTACGCTCGAGACTATAAGAATAATAATAATATATTTTTTGACAAAATGGAATGATACTGTTTTAAAAATTATAAATTATTTTTTGAGTAAATTAAGAGAGTGGCACGTGAGAGTTGTTGTACATGTGTCATTTTTAATTTGATATTTAAGTTTTTAGTTAGACACACTCACCTTTTATTAATAGTTTAAGATCAAATTAGATTGATTTTTTTAAGAGAGCAAATTAAATTCATAGCTCAAGGAAACATGACTTTTTTTTTTTAACAAAAGAAGAAAACTTGACATTTCTCTTTGCTCCTTTTGTTTTTATATAAAACAAACAATTGCCATTTCTTCACAACAGAAATTAGCATAAATTATTGATTTTTTTTTTTTGCCTTTTTGATCACGGGATCCAAATCCATGGTAATTTCTCATTGGGCAGCCCCATCTTCGTAAATATTTATTTACTTATTATGATCATAAGTTAAATTAATGCACTATAACACTTACATCTATTACCTCTTATTCTGGCCTCTTATTTGTATCTATTCAAAAAATTACAGAGATATATAATTTCTTGAACAATACCTTATGATACTTGGAATAAGCAAATAAAGTAAAGAATGTCATGGTAATTTCTCAAATAGCAAATATTTAATGTAACTAAGCACTGACCTCAAGAAAAATCAGTGTAATTGCCACCTAATTACATCAAACAAAGCCTTCTAACTTTCAGGCTAAATGTGTACTAGATATAACTTTGTATTAAAAAAATTGTAACCATGTCAAAAGAAATTTTTGTAATCATATCAAAAGAAATTTTGATTAAAAGAAAGTAACTTTTTCAAAAATTAAAAGCAAAACCACAAATGCACCTATTCATCATGTTCAACGATGTGAAATTTTGGCATCTAGAGCTGCTCCCAATCTTTATTCATTTGAATCTGAATTTGGTTTCATGTAATTCCTAAGGACATCTCGGTAGAAATCAGCGACGACGTTCCATTGTGTTAGAGCATTTTCCAACCCAATCTCATCAACTTCGTTTTGGCCAGTAATCTTCTTTAATATTTGCACCCATTTGTACGAGGCTCGCTTCAATCGAACACTCTGAGTTCCACCAAGTAGATACTTGATGAAATCCCTAGCTAGCTTTGTAAGTTCGACGCCATTGATGACGTGAATATACTACAAAGATGTAGAATAGAGTGTTATGAGACATGGCACATACAACGTGAGTGCTAGAAACACTCTTTTCAACACTTACTCCAATACTCACTCTCTTATTGGTTGAAATCAATGTAAGTCTCACTCTTTGAAAAAGGGTCCTATATAAAGTGATGGGACACACGTAACTTTTATTCAACGTGTGAATGTTGAAAAGAGTGCTCCAAGCACTCCTCCATACAACATTATCAACCTCGTTAATTATTTATAGAGTCAGATAAATTTACCACAAATATAAAGCCAATTGTTGCGAAAATGATTTGAAGAGTCTCATCTGACATTCCAGAGGAACCTCTGTCCTCTGATCCACCAGAGCCGCCGCCTCGTCCACCTAGTGGCTTGGACCCACTTTCTCCATTGTATTCTCCCTTTTGAATTTTTTGTTGTAAATTTTTCGTAGCTTCCTCAAGAAATTTCCGTTGGGAATCCTAATTATCAATATTCATAAAATGAAGAAAATTAAAAAAGCTGTCCATATTATAATCAAATTTTGTGAAAAAAAAATTGTCCTTAAAGCTCACTTTCAAATTACTAGATGCATTTATTATTTTGTTTCAAACATACTCATTGTTAATACTACTAATTTATCTTAGAAGATGAAAAGTCAGGCACATTCAAATACAAATGCTATTTTAGGAACATCTACACATTAAATTCACTATATACTTTTCTTAATATATGGAAAAAAAGGAAGTACTTATAAAAAAGGATAGAGGGAGTAGTTAAACGACATCAAAGGATATGTTTGGATTTGTGGTAGAATGAAATAAAATAAAATCCATTTTTAATAATTTAACTAGATTACTCCATTTCACCCGATACTACCAATCCATACATAACACTAAGCTATTCATAGCATAACTAAAGGGAAATTCATCATCTGTTATATAACTAATAAAAGGTAAAATGCATAGTATAACTCAAATGAAAGTGTATTATACCTCACTATTGTCCATCATTCCTTTTCCACCAGCTAAACAAACATGGCGAGGTTTACGACATTTTAAAACAGCCACACATTGTAAGACAGATGAAGGTTTTGCACTTGGGTCCTAGAGGTCCTAGAGACAGATTTATTTTCTTCTCACATTAATCCCAGGATTGCTTGTAACAACTTGGATGGTGTTCATCTTTATTGAATAAATCGAGCACGACAAACTTCACTCCTGCACATCATCAAAGCATGCTTTAATTCAACATAATTTAAGCAGAAATATAAATTGAAAGTGGTGTAAACATTGTAAAAATAAATCTGATCTCGAATTACAATTTCGCTTATCAATCTAAGTAACTGAGCTGGTCAATTAAAATATAAGATGTATCACAGAATTAACCACAACAGCCAAGTTATTCCATCAGGAAGCTATGAAGTTCCAACCACAGACATCTACTAAACTAGTGTAAGTCATTATTTTCTCTAAGAACTTGCAAACAAAAATGTGGGGGCGTATATGGTTTGGTTTAAATGAAAAACCGAACAATATCCGTATTGAAACCTATTCTATGGATTGGATTCAAATTGGTCCTGATTTCCACCTCGAAACTGATTTGTCTTTAGTCACAAGTTTTGAAACTGGTTTCAAACTTCATTATGTAAAATGGACATATACATGGTTGTCAAAATCAAGATTCTAAGTCATATCGGATTGTAAAATCGAATCGTAGACCGCAAGAGTCTACTTATTATTAAAAATAAAACTAAAAAAAATCCTATACATGACATAAATAGTTATATAATAATGTGCATACATCAATAATTCAAATTTGAACTAGACCCACCACCAACCTCAACCATTAAGAACATTCTGTGCTATATAAATATAAATATCAATACCTTGATTTGGGAAAAATTGAAAACACGGTGCTAGTTGTCTCAGTGTATGCTAATAATTTTTTTCATCTAATAAAATTAAAAATTAAAAACTAAAAACTAAAACATTTTAAAATCTCTCCCTTCTCTCCCCTCTATTACAATCTCTCTCTTCACCTCCCCTCCTCTCCAATGAAGTATGAACTAAACAAACCCTTGGGTTCTGATTGGGAGTTTCGAAGGGAGAGAAGGGGAGGACTCTGGGGGAGGGGAAGAAAATGAAATAAAGAGAAATCATTCACCTTATAAGAATGAGTGATTTGGTTAAGAAGGATTAAATCACATTTATGATCCAAATATTTTTTAATTTTTGGAGTATTATAAAAACATGGAAAGGATTTAAGAATTTATGGAAGTCCTCCAAAAGTTTAAGAATTTATCTAAGTATCCAATGAATTCACTTCTTTCACCTTTGCTTCCATTCGGGAACAACAAACCAAACTACTTTGTGCCTTTCACATACTTAAGTATCCTTTTAGCAGCTATCAAGTGAGTCTTCCTTGGATCATGCATGAATCTGCTAATCACACTTACTGAGTAGCAGATGTCAAGCCGGCTGTTGCATAGATACCTTAGGGAGCCAACCATTTGTCTAAACAGTGTTGGATCAATTCTTTCTTCCTCACTACACTCATCAATTTTTGAGTTTGTTTCTGATGGATTTGAAATTGAATTGCAGCTATTCATTTCAAATTTCTGAAGCAGCTCACCTATATACTTTTGCTCGTGCATAACCATTCCTATCTTCATCTTCAGAAATTCCATGCCTAAGAAGAATGAAAGCTCACCTAGATCAGTCATTTCGAATTCAAATTTCAACTTGTTTTTCACCTTTTCAATCTCTGATGTTTTGTTTTCAGTAATGAGAAAATCGTCCACATATAGGCATATTATCATAGTTTCTTCTTCACTTGAATTCTGCACATATACTCCAAACTCTGTTGAACACTTTTTGAAGCCTATTTGAATCAGAAACTGATCAATCCTCTTGTTCCAAGCTCTAGGGGTCTGCTTCAAGCCATACAAAGCCTTATGGAGTCTATATACCATATTTTCCTTGCCTTGTATTTCGAAACCAGAAGGGTGTGACACAAACACGACCTCTTCAAGTGGACCATTTAGAAAGGCTGATTTTACATCTAAGTGATAGAGTGACCACCTTCTCTTACAAGCTAGGGCCACTACTAGTCTTACAGTTTTAAGCCTTGCAACTGGAGCAAACACTTCATTGTAATCAATACCATGTTTCTGTAAGAAACCTCTGGCCACCAACTTGGCCTAGTGCTTTGAAATTTTTCCATCAGGATTTAATTTCAATTTGAAAACCCACTTCACATCAATTTTCCTTTTCTGATCTAGCCGATTTACTAGCTCCCAAGTGTGATTTTTTTTCAATTGATTGGAGTTCTTCCATCATAGCTTTCTTCCATACCACTATCTTCAATGTCTTTTTATAATTGAGAGGTTCAACATCTGCTAATAATGCAAAGTGTATGATATCACCTTCATCATTTACTGCATTATCAGAAATCAATTCACAATCATTAAGCCTGCTTTGAGCTTGTTTGATTCTTTGAGGTCTCACAGTTGCTTCCAGTTCTTCTGGTTCATCTGCATCATTATTGTTTACTTATGCATTATCTGATTCATCACTTGAGTCAGGATAAATGCAGCTTTGTTGATTCTCTTTGCTGTATACTGGTTCCTCTTCCCATTTCCACTTCTCAGCCTCACTCACAATCAAATCCCTAATGACATGTACCTTTTGAGTTACAGGATTATAAAGCTTATAGGCGTATGTAGGATGTTAATATTTTGATAGGTCGGATGGATTATTCGAGATTTGATTTGGGACCCTAAGATGGTTGATTTTTTTTAGTTGATGATTTAAAATCCGCAAGGTTGGATGAAGGACCAAGTAATGCTTAAAACTTTCATAATCAAAGGAGTTGAGGCAGGCAAGTGATAAATAATTCATGTTAAGGATGGAAGGGTTTGGAGATTTTGAGGATCAAATTTTAGAATCCTATTAAATGATAGAAAGTGAAAAAAAAAGAGATGTAACGAATGATTTATGATTTAGTTGTTGGTCTTGGGAAATCAAGCGTTGAGATTTAAACTGAGTATTTTAGTGACTAGATGAACAATAAAAGATATGTGGGTCTTTGAGACATTTTACTGCAAAAAATGTGGGACGAGGAAGTTATAGATAATTATTTCTTAGGAAATGCTTATGGAGAATGTGGGAGAAATAATTCTTTAGGACTTTCGATTGTTAGGATTCTGTCAGTTTGTATCTCGGTGAAGGTTGTGAAGGAATAAGGATCCAACAAGTGAAACAAATATTGGAAAATGTGCCAAGAAATTTGTTGGAGCAGCACATAGAGATGTAGCTTATGACAATTAAAGATTCAGGAAAGGAATTATCTCACCTATAATTCAAACATTATTATTATAAAGGTATGCCAAGATATAAATACATTACTTGAGTGCATGTCATAGGGATTGTTATTGTGTTCGTCAATCAAAGGAGTTAAATGTTTGTTTGATAGGAAACAATTGAACATGAAATGGAAAATTTTGGTGGGAATTAGTAAGCCTTGATTTATTGGAATCACTATAATGAAGATGTATCAAGGTTCGAGGTAGAAATTTAAGGTTTGTATAAATGGAAAAGTGATGGAGTGAATACAATGCGGTTGACTTGTCATGATGAAAGGATAATCATCAAGTTGCAAATGAAGGACACAGCGAAATTAAGAAGTATCAGAATGAATGTTGGCCGTAGAGGTAGGAGAATTATTTTCGAGTTGGCGCATAATTGCGAAGTATGTAAGAGATTTTCTAGTGAAGAGTGAACTGAGGTGTTAGGGATGAGACGAATGTAGACCTTGATCGGTGAATTAAATTCAAGTTAGATTTTAATGGAAAACGTGACCCTTGAAGTACTAAACTGAAAGGAAGTTTGTGTGTCCCAAGTGGTATAGTCTTGGACATGATTTCGAAAATATTTGAGGAAGCTTTGATCACCAAGCATATGTGGGGATGGAATTATTAAATTTATAACTGGAATAACATACTGATAAGAACACTACAATTTGACGTAGTTGTACGACTTAAGAAAAATCGAGGATTTGTGGACAAGGGAGAAATTTAGGAGTTCTCGGATGTGGTGATTGTTCTGTGCTCAGTGTGTTGGGGTCATTCTAAGTGTTTCACTTTAGTACCAAATGGATATTTCGTACCAGGTGGATGCCAATGAGACTACGTGACATAGGTATGGGATATTTTACTTCGTCGACAAGATCAAAGTTATATGAAATTAAGGGAAATTCAATGGACCTTGAGAAGATTGTTGACTGCTTGTACATTAATATAACCTCAGTTGTAAGTTGCAAGGAGCGCTATTACAGTTCGGTTAAGATAGTCTAAGCCACTATCATGGTTGTTGGCTATTTATTGACAAATGGAGGGACTGATCATCCTTAATCTCTTGTCGATAGTAGACAAAATCATGTTGAATGGAACAGACGAGCCTTACCGACTATGGATGTGTGTGAAGTTATTAAGCACCCTATGAAAAGGGGTAGGCAACATTTTTTTCAAGAAGGTCGGATGAAACAAGTTGTGACTGGCATGTTGAATTCGGGTGTAAACCTATTGTGGATTGTTACTCGTACTTTAAGTTTCGAGGACGAAACTAATTTTAGGGGGGTAGTAATGTAAGACCCCTAATTTTAATTCCTAAGTTATACAATTTTAGGGTATTTTGTGTTAAATTGCTTAGGCTTTTAACCCAGTTTTCGGTATTTAGTGTGTTAAAGGCCGAAAATATATTTTTGGAAATTGGATTAAAATTATTTGCCGAAGAATAAATTATTTGGGTTTCGAAGAATTTACTTCTGGGCGGTTTTGTTCAAAATATCTCAGGTTGCTGAAAATTATATTTGACAATTGAGTTGCGACGAGAGTAGATATTTTTATCAAAATGGTTTGAGATGAGAGTGAAGATGGATGTGAGAATTGTTCGATATTTATTGGTTTAGTTTTAATTATAATATATATATATATATATAGTAATATATATATATATATTAAGTAATATATATATATATATATGTATATAGTATGTAATATATATGTATATATGGAGGCTAGAAAAGGAAAGGCAGAGAAGGTAAACAGAGGAAACGAAATGCATCCTCCCCTTTTGCGCGAACCCACTTCTTCTTCTTCTTCTTCCTTCTACCTCCATTTTCGCTGCTTCCTTTTGTTCAAGAGTAGAAACCCAAGGATTATGGGTGAGTAAGAACAAATTTCCAGCTTCTTCCTTCCTCTCGGATTCGAAAATGGAGTTAGGGATTTCTAAAAAAACCGTCAAACACAAACCTCCCCGTTTCATCTACATCTAAGCCTCCTTTCAAGAAGTGATAGAAGAGAAGGTTGCTAACCTCTGTGCTACGGTGCTAGTGGACCAACTATGGAAGCGGCGTTGCGAGCGGAAAATTTACCGGATTTACTCACGGTGCCGTAACCGCACGTTAAAGCTAACGCGAAGGTAAGGGCTCCTTCCAAACTTTTAGTTTGCATTTAGGGACTTATCTGTGGTTGTGTGGAAAAGAATTTAGTTAGGGTTAAAGTAATGTTTCGTGGAAAATGAATTTTAAACTCATTTATGTATGATTTTGAGTATATGAAACGTGTTGTGTTTGAGTGATGGATTGTGTTAATTTGTGTCGTCGTATTCGGCGTGTTCATACTTGATGTTTGTTGATAGATGTGAATTGGTGTGAATCGTGAATTGAATTGGATATTATGTTAGAGTTTGTTGGTGTGGAATTTGAAAACCATTAGAGTTAAACGAGTATTAAGAATGGGGAATCTCTTAATGTCTTGTTTACTTAATGTGAGTTTGTGAAAATTATTTAAGTTAAATGAGTATTAAGAATGGGGAATCTCTTAATGACTTATTTACTTAATGTCGTCGTGAAAATGATTTTGTGGAGAAATGAATTGATGTGTTTCGGTGTGAATTATGGATTGAATGTGAAAGTATGTTTGAGTTTGTTTTGTGTGGAATTTGAAAACCATTAAGTTAAATGAGTATTAAGAATGGGGAATCTCTTAATGTCTTGTTTACTTAATGTGTGTTTGGAAAATCATTTAAGTTAAATGAGAATTAAGAATGGGGAATCTCTTAATGTCTCATTTACTTAATGTTGTTTTGAAAATCGTTTAAGTTAATTGGGCGTTAAGAATGGGGAATGTCTTAATGTCTTGGTTACTTAATGTTGTTTTGAAAATCGTTTAAGTTAACTGAGCGTTATGAATGGGGAATCTCTTAATGTCTTGGTTACTTAATGTTTTTTTTTGAAAATCGTTTCAGTTCAATGAGTATTAAGAATGGGGAATCTCTTAATGACTTGTTTACTTAATGTTTTGTTGTGGAAATCGTTTAAGTCAAAAGTTTATTAAGAATGGGGAATCTCTTAATATGTCTGTTTGCTTAATGTTTTGGTGTGAAAATCGGTTAAGTAAATGAGTATTAAAAATGGGGAATCTTTTAATATCTGCATTTACTTAACGATTGTTGTGAATGGAGTTAGTGTATGCTCATGCATTTCATTTGGTAAATTGTGCTGACCCGTGATAGGTGGCACCTCGGTAAACTGTACTGACCCGTGATAGGTGGTACGTTTACGATTTACTTTTTGGTAAGTTGTGCTGACCCGTGATAGGTGGCACCTCGGTAAGTAGTACCTTGGCCTGTGATAGGCGGTACACTTACGACTTACGCTTTTTCTTTTGGTAAATCGTGTTGACCCGTGATAGGTGGCACCTCGGTAAACAGTACTGACCCGTGATAGGTGGTACGTTTACGATTTACGCTTTTTAGTAAATCGTGTTGACCCGTGATAGGTGGCACCTCGGTAATTGGTACTTTGGCCTGCGATAGGCGGTACAATTATGATTTACGGCCCTTCGAGGAGTGTTTTGGTTTGGAATTCCGAGTCCATGAATTTTGGCATATACGCATCGCATTAGGGTGCTTGGCACGCGTGTCGTGTTTTGATTCAAGTTATGTTTGAGTGTTTTGAACTTGAGATGTTATTGTGAATTGTTGGTTCTTTTTGTCTGCGTTGGGATTGTCGAGTCAAGGTGATGCCATGTGATTTGTTGGTTCATCTTGTCCGTGTGGGTATTGCGTTGTAACTGTTAAGGTGTTATGTATTTGATTATGGTGTGTAAGTGTGATGTATTGTAAAACTATTTTGAAACCCAAGTTGTCGTGGTAATTATGTTGAAATTGCTAAGTACTATGTATTGATTATCGTGTGTGAGTGTGATGGATTGTAAAACTATTTCGAAACCCAAATTGTCGTGGTGTTTGTGTGGAAATTTCTAAGTGTTAAGATTTGGAGTTGTGTTTGAATATGATTGAGTTAATTTATGTATTTTTGGAAGAATTTACAGGCGAATCGATTTACCCAATCGATTTGGTAATGTGTTTTTTCAAAACCACTTAAGAAATCAATTTAGCAAATCGATTGGATTCATTACAGGGGCTCTGTCTTTCACGAAATCGATTTTCCCAATCGATTGACTTCAATACAGGGGCTCTGTCTTTCACGAAATCGATTTGCCCAATCGATTGGCTAATACAGGGGCTCAGTCTTTCACGAAATTGATTTCCCCAATCGATTGATGTAAGTCCAGAGTTCAATTTTTACTAAAAACTTTCAGGAAATCGATTTGCCCAATCGATTGGCTAAGTGGAAAATCTTATTTTGAGTTAGATAATTGATTGCTCAATTGATTTATCAATGTTTTGGTCAGTTATGTATTACTTGATGGATTAAGAACTTTATTTTGATTTCATTTACATTTGGCAAGCATTATATGAACTTTTAGCATATGGAAAATCCTTTTAAGGTGCATGCTTAGTTGAGAGGATATTTTGTGCATTTAAAAGCTTAAATGTTATATGTTAACTGTTAATTTCGGTTGGTGACCCTTTACAACTATTTTGGAAATCTGGGCTTTGCCCTCAGATGAGAGCCAGGACAACCCTACCGGTTCGTACCCTACGGATGGGAATGTAGATGAGAATGCTTGACTGGAGCTATGTTAGGAGGATCCTACGGGGCGCGTGGTGATTACTCAGGGTGTATAGTTTTTTGATAGAATGATTAGATTAGGTTGACATAGAGGGAACATATGTCTCTCTTTTGATTTGTGTTTATTTTTAAACTGGAAAACTGTGCCGCATTTTGATATGTAAATATTTTGGATTCATAATTCGAGAAACTTTTTCCGCTGCTTGTAAATTTTAATGACCTAATTATTTATCCAAATGTATGACCTCATTTATTTCTCTGCATTATTTTAATTTCTTTAAAAAAAAAATACACCCTCGCTTTGAAAAACGGGGTGTTACAATAGCCTATAAGTATCATGATTTGACACTTAACCTCCAGCTTGCTTCTCCTAACATCTCGTACATGTTTATAGCACAACGAGCCAAAAACCTTGAAATGCTTCACACTAGGCTTTCTTCCACACCATGCTTCCTCTGGTACCTTCAAATTTAGCTTCTTTGTAGGACATTTATTTAGAATGTATGCAGCTGTAGTGACTACTTCTCCCCAAAACTCGTGTGGTAAGTTTTTGTATTTGGTTGACATAGAGGGAACATATGTCTCTCTTTTGATTTGTGTTTATTTTTAAACTGGAAAACTGTGCCGCATTTTGATATGTAAATATTTTGGATTCATAATTCGAGAAACTTTTTCCGCTGCTTGTAAATTTTAATGACCTAATTATTTATCCAAATGTATGACCTCATTTATTTCTCTGCATTATTTTAATTTCTTTAAAAAAAAAATACACCCTCGCTTTGAAAAACGGGGTGTTACAATAGCCTATAAGTATCATGATTTGACACTTAACCTCCAGCTTGCTTCTCCTAACATCTCGTACATGTTTATAGCACAACGAGCCAAAAACCTTGAAATGCTTCACAATAGGCTTTCTTCCACACCATGCTTCCTCTGGTACCTTCAAATTTAGCTTCTTTGTAGGACATTTATTTAGAATGTATGCAGCTGTAGTGACTACTTCTCCCCAAAACTCGTGTGGTAAGTTTTTGTATTTGATCATACTTCTTGCCATATTTAGTAGAGTCATGTTCCTTCTCTTAGCAAGTCCATTATGCTGAGGTGTATATGGAGTGGTCACTTCATGCGCAATGCCTTGATTGGCACAGAAATCTTCAAATTCTTTTGAGGTGTACTCTCTTCCATCATCAGTTCTCAAGATCTTAATAGATTTGTCACTTTCCTTTTTCTATTAAGACTTTGAATTTCCTAAAAACCTCTAAAGCCCCACTCTTAACCTTAATTGTATACAGCCACATCATTCTTGTACATTCATCCACAAATGTGATAAAATATTTGCTTCCCCTCAATGAGGATACTTCAAAAGGACCACCATATATCAAAGTAAACTACTTGCAGTGCTACATATATCAGAGTGAACTACTTTCAAAACAAATTCATAAAAACTAAGAAATAAATAAGGAAATACCTTTGGATAAACATTTAAGTCATAACACAACGACAAATAAGTCAACATAATTTACAAGCAGCAAAATAATTATTGAAATACGAATCCAAAGTATTTACACATCCGAAAGTGGTACATGGAACCCATCAATAATAAAATGTCAAGCTGACAATATTGGTATAGGTACAATCTTCCAAATTAAAATAAACACATCCGAAAAGAAAGACATCTAGTCCCAATACGTCAACCTAATTTGATCATTCTACAAAAACTATACATTCCGAGTGATCTTCATGCGCCCCGCAAGATCCTCCTAACACAGCTCCAGTCAGGCGTATCCAACTACATCCCCATCCACAGGTTACTAACCAGTAGGATGGTCCTGGTTCTCATCTGAGGGCAAAGCCCAGATTTCCACAATAATTGTAAAGGCTCACCAACCGAAATTAACAATTAACACATAACATTTAAGTTTTTAAATGCACAAAATAACCTTTCAACTTAGCATGCACCTTAAAAGGGTTTCCATACGCCAAACATGCATAAACAAGGTTGAAAAATGAAGTTTTTAACAAAACAACACTGCTGTATTGAAATACATCATCTCTGTATTCGAATACAAGGTTGTTTCAGCATTCAACAACAAAAACAACATGTTTGTATTCGAATACAACCTTCTGTATTCGACTAAACAGCAAGTCAGTAGCAAAACAACATGTTTGTATTCAAATGCAGTCTTCTGTATTCGACTAAACAGTAAATCAGTGGCAAAACAACATGTCTATATTCGAATACAACCTTTTGTATTCGAATACACATCAGACAACAACAGGAAAACAACAAAATTCAACATTTTTCAGCTTTTTAAAGGGTTTCGAAATCAATCAACATTTACCCACAAATCCAAACAATCGCACTTAGAAATTATAGCACAATCACCATGGCGACTTGAGTTTCGAAAAGGTTTTGAAATCAATCACACTTACACACAAATCTAAAAGATCCACACTTGGCAATTATAACACAATCATCATGACAACTTAAGTTCAAACACTCAATCATAATCCTTAATCAAGCACGACTCGCGTGCCAAACACCCTAATCTTGTGAAGCAAGTTATCCATAAAAATAACTAACTAACTAACTAGTTTGTAACTAACCCTTCAATTTGTAGCGTAACAGTTTATGAATTAAATTTCAACAATATATAGTGTTAATTTTTTACTTTTCAGTTGCACAGTAAACATATAGCTAACAAAATATTAGTTTTTATTTTATTTTATTTTATTTATAAATGAGATGATATAATTACCATAAAAAATTTATACGATTGTAATGTTGTGAGTTCGAATATGTAACATCATATGTAACTTAATAATATCGACATATTTTAATTGAAATATAACTTAAAAACATAAGAAAATATTAGATAAAAATATTGAACAATGTAGTTCAATATTTTAAAATTTTGGACCGTTATTCGAAAAATAAAAAAATGGGTCTTCCGTTTGATAGATTTATGAATCCATTCCTATTGATAATAAATTTCAGTTAATGACAAATTTGTTAAGAGAATTTTCAAAGTGTAATTGGAACAACTTTTTTGCGAGACTCCAAATTAATAGAACTCATTCTTCAATGAATCGAATGGTGAAAATCAATAGCATAAAATTTGTTTACAATATCAATGAAACATAATTGTCGAATCATTACAAATAATTTACTTTAATCACATATATTTTAAAAATTATACAAATGATAGATTGTTATTGATTAATAGTCTAAAATGTTTACTAGAACGATACACCCAAATTAACTAAAAAAAAGATGGATTTAATTAATTTTTCCTATCATATGTAAAAGTATTTTATATTGTTATTCAATTATAACTGTACTGTCACAACTTCATATAATGCCTCGATTTGTTAGTTAGACTTGGAAGTGATAATGTCAATTGCAAAGAAGGGAGTTTGAATTGTAAATTCCCTTTTGTTTTGAAAAATTCTTGTTTAATCTCAAAATATTTAACTCAAGATTAATCTTGGTTATGAAAACACAATAAAAACATAATGTCTTGGTTAGTGAAATCACATAATTAAGTTATCTATAAGATGCATGGTTAGTTGATTATAAACAAATAAAGATAAGGGAAGGAATATCCCACAAAGATATATCCTGGTTCACTAAAAGTTAGTTACGTCCAGTTCTTACAATTATGAGATTTTTCACTAAGTGCTCAAAACAAGATTGTTCTAGGTTTTCACACTACATTTCCAAATGAATCTCGACCTATTTGTTACAATAATTTACCTTTCAACCTTGAAAGGATTTCCACAGGTTAACTTTCAATCTTTAGAGAGGATTTTTACATATTACCTTTTAATCGTAAAAGGATTTTTACATTTACTTAAACTATATTCAATACAATAGTCTTCAGTTACAAAGGGATGATTTAAGGAGTTTACAGAATCTGAGTGTACTCAACCCTTGTTTGAGCTTTGATTCTTGGCTAAGGACTCAGTAGAATGATTCAGATATCTAGATGAAAAAATAATTAAACCCTTGTTTTTGCTTGAATGGCTTAAGAGCTTTCAAGTATGATAGTGTAAGTGATAGATTGATTTGCACGTGAAGCTCTTCCTTATCCTTGATCTTGAGGTTCCTTTTATAGGCTTCAAGAAGGCTTATAACATCTCATCTGACTGTTGAAGAAGATTCAACTGTTTTGTGTCAGTTTAAGTGGATAAGTGTTGTCTTAAAGCATGATATGCAACTGTCTTATGCTCAGAGAATTGGTAGTGGGATCTGTGTGGAGGCGGTACTTATCCCCCAGGTACCGGCTGGGTGGTTAGGGGGGGGGGCGAGAAGGTCGATGCGCCTTTTTTGGTAACACCCAGACTATTCCTGTTACCGGCTGTGCTACCTCACGATCTTCTAGCCCCCCCCACCTCCTAAACACTCCATTGGAAATAGCGAGTTGCCTTTCGTGGGGTTCGATGTTAGAAATTATGGCCTCTATTATTAAAAATTTTATGAAATGACTTCACTAATTTTACAAGATTATTAACAAAGTTAACAATGACAGTTCCAAGAAATTATTCAGATACAAAGATTCACAAATACAAATGTATTATTAAGAAAAGAGTACATATACAATACTTATTCACAAGATTAATCAAGACAGAAATTCACAAACACACATTCATGCGATATTGATATAAAGAGAAGAGGGAAAGGAAATGGTGCACCAGGAATTTTATACTGGTTCGGCTATCAGTTTGATAGCGTACATCCAGTTTTGAAATCAACAGTGATTTCAGCCTTTCACTAGAATTGACTTGAGTACGTTTTACAGACTTTCCAGCTCAATCACAGCCTATCCATCCAACTCAACATCACATTTATTACAATACCAACTTATCCCTAAGAGCTACTCGCCTAACCCTCACGAGATCAAGTTGAGAGTTCTTCTTGATGAACACAAGCACCAAAACAGATAGCCACCAGTTTACACCACTGGATTTTCCAGAACTTCTATACAATGGTTGTTCTTACAAAAGTGATAAAAGAATACTAAGAATGTTGACTCAATCACAATAGAATATCTCACACACTATTTGCCAATGTGGTTTTTGGTGATCTATGACAATCTTTTTCCAAGTGTATTTTAGTTTTTAGTTTGAGAGAAAAGTGATTGTTATGATTCAGTAAGTGTGTGTTATTTAGTTTTTCAAAAGTTGTTTCAATGTGTTATAAAAAATTGTGATTTAATCAGTTTATATATTTTCATAAAATCATCATATAAATCGATTTCCCAATCGATTTCATAAAAGTCTAATTTCAGCTTAATCGATTTCCCAATCGATTTCACACCAAATCACATTAATTCATTTTTCCACAAAATCGACACAAAAACACATCTCAAAATTTAAAAATATTAATTATCAACACGTCAAACACGACAACCACAAAATTATCTTAACCCACCACTCAAACACATCAAATTTCATTTCCTCAAAACCACACATAAATGAGTTAAATTAATATTCCATGAAACACCCATCAATATCAACAAAACCCAACTCTAAAATTTCACCCATAAAAGCATTAAATTCATTTTCCCCAAATCAACACTTCAACCCTAAAGAATTTCTTTTCCACACAACCACAGATAAGTCCCTAAATGCAAACTAAAAGTTTGGAATGAGCCCTTACTTTAACGTTAGCTTTAATAAGCGATTACGGTACCGTGAGTAATTCGGATAAAATCTCCGCTTGCGGCGTCGCTTCCAAAGTAAGTTCACTAGCACCATAACATGGAGGTGAGCAACTTTCCCTTTTATCTCTTCGTGAAACAAAGCTTAGATCTAGAAGAAACGTGGAGGTTTGTGTTTGGCGGTTTTGAAACCCACTAACACAGTTTTCTTTGTTTTCGAACAGAGAAGAAGAACGAAGTTGAGAGGAAAAACTACCGAGTAAATGGCTTCGCTGGCTTACTTATCAAACTTTGAAATAGTGGATAAGAATGAAGCTTGGAAGAGAAGAAGAAGAAGAAGAAAAGAATGGAAGGGCGAGCTGCAAAGGTTTCGTTCTATTTTCCTTTTTCCTTCTCTTTCATTTTCCTTTCCCACATATATATTAATTATATATATATATATATATATATTATAATCAAAACTAAACCAAAAAAAATATCTAAATACTCTTACATCCATCACTTCACTCCCATCTCAATGTAATTTAATAAAAATATCACCTCTCGTCGCAACTCAATTGACAGATAGAATTTTTGGCAACCCGAGTGATATTTTTAACAAAACTGCCCAGAATTAATTTCTTCATAACCTAAATAAATTATTCTTCGATAAAAGATCCATTGTATTTAATCTAATTTATTTATCGATGAATAATTTTAATCGGGAATCAAAAGATATTTTTGGGCATTAAACTCCCAAAATATCAATAACTTGGCTAAAAAGCCTCAGAGTTTAATACCTAAATACACAAAAAATTGTTTAATTTAGGATTTAAAAACTATGGGTCTTACACTACACTATCTCTTTTAGATGCTTCAAAACCAAATGAGCATCTACTTTGCTTACTTTTCACACATACTTCACAAATGGTTTTCTTTCATTCAGTTTTGGCAGGCTTTACACCAGTCCTTTTGCATTCAAATAACTAAGACTTCTAAAATTTCATTGACCATACCTCTTGTGCCATAAGTCTTCAACATCTTCACTCCCTGCTGTAGATAGGCACATCATTCTTTCACATGTTTGATTTGAGCACCAAATTCTTCTTTGCATCAAACAACGTCAATGTGTCACCATCCATAGTTAATGAGAATCCCTTCTCAACCGGCTGACCAATGCTCATGAGATTACACTTCATCTCAGGAACATACATTACATCTTAATAATGATTCTTTTTCCATCATTGCTTCTAATTACTATGTTTCCACTACATTCAACCACAAGGTTTCTACTGTCAGCTAGTTTGATGCTTGTTTTCTTGCTAGTATCAAAGCTTGTCAACCACTCTCTATGCGATGTCATGTGGCTTGAGCATCCAGAGTCAAGAAACCACTCTTCTTTCTTAATCTTCTCATCACTGGTAGTAGCCATCATATTTGCTTCTTCATCAATCTTTTGATCTTTCTTGAACCAACATTCATCAACAAAGTTCCCATGCTTCTCACAATTGAAGCATTGTACCTTACTTTTGTCAAAATCCCTCCTCTTGTTTTGACTTCTGCCAAAACCTCCTCTTCTTGAAGATTCAACTTTTTCTTCAATCTTATTCTTTCGATTGTTGGACTAATTTGCGTTGCATTTTTCCCTTCTTCTTGAAATCTTTCTGATTTCCCTCCTTTTTGGAAGTTTGAACTTGAAATGCTTGTTGTACTAATCTTTCATAACTTCTATCAAGCACCAGCAGCTCATGTGCTTCTAGTGAATTTTGAAGCTCTTTGATTTTCATGGTTTTCACATCCTTTACTTCTTGAATAGCTACAATTGTGAAATCGATCTTCGGACTTAAAGATCTTAGTACCTTTTCTACTACCATCTGATCTGTAATGTTCTCCCCACAAGTTCTCATATGGTTGACAATGGCTGTTAATTTTGAGAAGTAATCAATTGTAGCTTCACTTGCTTCACCTTTTCTCCACCAGTGTGATAGTTTTCTAAGATGTCCCATGCTTCTTTGGATTTTGTTGCATTAGAAATCTTCTCAAAATGTTGATTGTCAATATTCTCCTGGATGTAGAACAAGGCTTTGTAGTCTTTCTTTTTAGCTTCCTTGAATGTAGTCCTCTGTGAATCAGTTGGATTACCCACCAAATCCTCATAGCCATCATGCACAATTTCACTTACTTCTTGTGCTCCAAATAAGGATTTCAGTAAGGCACTCAATCGAACCCAATTCTTGCCATCAAGAGCTACAATATTTTGTCCAAAACCATTGCTATTCATCTTTCCTATCCAAAATTTATCCCTCAGTGTTTCCTTTGATTGTTCTCCTCACTTTTCCACACGTGTTTCCCTTGATTGTTCTCAGCTCTAGATGCCAATTGTTGGAATAAGGAACTATGATGAGCACAGTCCAGGCACAACAAAACAAAAAAGCAGAGGAAGAAGGAGTTGAGATAAAGTTTTGGTATATATATTCATGCTACAAAACTGTTATTTTATAGGAGCTAAAAAAATTGCTTGTGAAGCAAGTTATCCATAAAAATAACTAACTAACTAGTTTGTAACTAACCCTTCAATTTGTAGCATAACAGTTTATGAATTAAATTTCAACAATATATAGTGTTAATTTTTTACTTTTCAATTGCCCAGTAAACATATAGCTAACAAAATATTAGTTTTTATTTTATTTTATTTTATTTATAAATGAGATGATATAATTACCACAAAAAATTTATACGATTGTAATGTTGTGAGTTCGAATATGTAACATCATATGTAACTTAATAATATCGCCATATGTTAATTGAAATATAACTTAAAAACATAAGAAAATATTAGATGAAAATATTGAACAATGTAGTTCAATATTTAAAAATTTTGGACCGTTATTCAAAAAATAAAAACATGGGTCTTCCGTTTGATAGATTTATGAATCCATTCCTATGGATAATAAATTTCAGTTAATGACAAATTTGTTAAGAGAATTTTCAAAGTGTAATTGGAACAACTTTTTTGCAAGACTCCAAATTAATAGAACTCATTCTTCAATGAATCGAATGGTGAAAATCAATAGCATAAAATTTGTTTACAATGTCAATAAAACATAATTGTTGAATCATTACAAATATTTTACTTTAATCACAAATATTTTAAAAATTATACAAATGATAGATTGTTATTGATTAATAGTCTAAAATGTGTACTAGAACGATACACCCAAATTAACTGAAAAAAAGATGGATTTAATTAATTTTTCCTATCATATGTAAAAGTATTTTATATTGTTATTCAATCATAAATGTACTGTAACAACTTCATCTAATACCTCGATTTGTTAGCTAGAGTTGGAAGTGATAATGTCAATTGCAAAGAAGGGAGTTTGAATTGTAAATCCCCTTTTATTTTTAAAAATTCATGTTTAATCTTAAAATATTTAACTCAAGATTAATCTTGGTTATGAAAACACAATAAAAACATAATGTCTTGGTTAGTGAAATCACATAATTAAGTTATCTATAAGATATATGGTTAGTTGATTATAAACAAATAAAGATAAGGGAAGGAATATCTCACAAAGATATATCCTGGTTCACTAAAAATTAGTTACGTCCAGTTCTTACAATTATGAGATTTTTCACTAAGTGCACAAAACAAGATTCTTCTAGGTTTTCACACTACCTTTCCAAATAAATATCGACCTATTTGTTTGAATAAGTTACCTTTCAACCTTGAAAGGATTTCCACAGGTTAACTTTCAATCTTTAGAGAGGATTTTTACATATTACCTTTTAATCGTAAAAGGATTTTTACAATTTACAAAAACTATATTCAATACAATAGTGTTCAGTTACAAAGGGATCATTTAAGGAGTTTATAGAATCTGAGTGTACTCAACCCTTGTTTGAGCTTTGATTCTTGGCTAAGGACTCAGTAGAATGATTCAGATATCTAGATGAAAAAATAATTAAACCCTTGTTTTTGCTTGAATGGCTTAAGAGCTTTCGAGTATGATAGTGTAAGTGATAGATTGATTTGCACGTGAAGCTCTTCCTTATCCATGATCTTGAGGTTCCTTTTATAGGATTCAAGAAGGCTTATAAATCCTCATCTGACTGTTGAAGAAGATTCAACTGTTTTGTGTCAGTTTAAGTGGATAAGTGTTGTCTTTAAGCATGATATGCAACTGTCTTATGCTCAGAGAATTGGTAGTGGGAACTGTGTGGAGGCGGTACTTATCCCCCAGGTATCGGGCTCAAATCCCACGGAAGGAAAAAAACTCCCTATTTCCAACTGAGTGGTTAGGGGGGGCGAGAAGATCGATGCGCCTTTTTTTGTAACACCCAGACCATTCCCGTTACCGGCTGTGCTACCTCACGATCTTCTCGCCCCCCCCCCCCCCCC
>JBBPBT010001258.1:1923605-1961621 GCA_037974875.1 Cicer bijugum | reverse complement strand
CCTCCCCCCCCCCCCCCCCCCACTAACCACTCCATTGGAAATAGCGAGTTGCCTTCCGTGGGGTTCGATGTTAGTAATTATGGCCTCTATTATTAAAAATTATATGAAATGCCTTCACTAATTTTACAAGATTATTTACCAAGTTAACAATGACTGTTCCTAGAAATTATTCAGATACAAAGATTCACAAATACAATTGTATTATTAAGATAAGAGTATAGATACAATACTTATTCACAAGATTAATCAACACCGAAATTAACAAACACACATTCATGCAATATCGATATAAGGAGAAGAGGGAAAGGAAATCGTGCACCAGGAATTTTATATTGGTTCGGCTATCAGTTTGATAGCCTACATCCAGTCCTGAAATCAACATTGATTTCAACCTTTCACTAGAATTGACTTGAGTACGTTTTAAAGACTTTCCAGCTCAATCACAGCCTATCCATTCTACTCAACATCACATCTACTACATTACAAACTTATCCCTAAGAGCTACTCGCCAAACCCCCACGAGATCAAGTTGAGACTTCTTCTTGATGAACACAAGCACCAAACCAGATTGCCACCAGATTACACCACTGGATTTTTCCAGAACTTCTATACAATGGTTGTTCTTACAAAAGAGATAAAAGAATACTTAGAATGTTGACTCAATCACAATAGAAGATCTCACACACTATTTGCCAATGTAGTTTTTGTTGATCTATGACAATCTTTTTCCAAGTGTATTTTAGTTTTTAGTTTGAGAGAAAAGTGATTGTTATGATTCAGTAAGTGTGTGTTATTTAGTTCTTCAAAAGTTGTATCAATGTGTTATAAAAAATTGTGATTGAATCAGATTATATATTTTTAGAAAAACATCAGATAAATCGATTTCATAAAAGTGTAATTTTAGCTTAATCGATTTCCTAATCGATTTCACCCCAAATCACATTAATTCATTTTTCCACAAAATCCACACAAACACATCTCAAAATTTATAAATATTAATTATCAACACGTCAAACACGACAACCACAAAATTATCTTAACCCACCACTCAAACACATCAAATTTCATTTCCTCAAAACCACACATAAATGAGTTAAATCATTTTTCATGAAACACCCATCAATATCACCAAAACCCCACTCTAAAATTTCACCCATAAAAGCGTTAAATTCATTTTCCCCAAATCAACACTTCAACCCTAAAGAATTTCTTTTCCACACAACCACAAATAAGTCCCTAAATGCAAACTAAAAGTTTGGAATGAGCCCTTACCTTAACGTTTGCTTTAATGAGCGATTACGGTACCGTGAGTAATTCCGATAAAATCTCCGCTCGCGGCGTCGCTTCCAAAGTTAGTTCACTAGCACCATAGCGTGGAGGTGAGCAACTTTCCCTTTTATCTCTTCGCGAAACAAAGCTTAGATCTAGAAGAAATGTGGTGGTTTGTGTTTGACGGTTTTGAAACCCACTAACACAGTTTTCTTTGTTTTTGAACAGAGAAGAAGAACGAAGTTGAGAGGAAAAACTACCGAGTAAATGGCTTCGCTGGCTTACTTATCAAACTTTGAAATAGAGGAAAAGAATGAAGCTTGGAAGAGAAGAAGAAGAAAAGAATGGAAGGGCGAGCTGCACAACTTAATCCGTCACTTCACTCCCAAAATATCAATTGTATTTAATCTAATTTATTTATCGACGAATAATTTTAATCGGGAATCAAAAGATATTTTTGGGCATTAAACTCCCAAAATATCAATAACTTGGCTAAAAAGCCTCAGAGTTTAATACCTAAATACACCAAAAATTGTTTAATTTAGGATTTAAAAACTATGGGTCTTACACTACACTAGCTCTTTTAGATGCTTCAGAACCAAATGAGCATCTACTTTGCTTACTTTTCACACATACTTCACAAATGGCTTTTCTGTCATTCAGTTTTGGCAGGCTTTACACCAGTCCTTTTGCATTCAAATAACTAAGACTTTTAAAATTTAACTGACCATACCTCTTGTGCCATAAGTCTCCAACATCTTCACTCCCTGTTGTAGATAGGCACATCATTCTTTCACTTGAGATGTTGCATTTATATGTTCTATTCTTTGACATGTTTGATTTGAGCACCAAATTCTTCTTTACATCACACAACGACAATGAGTCGCCATCCATAGTTAATGAGAATCCCTTTTCCATCGGTTGACCAATGCTCATGAGATTACATCCAACAACGACAACGAGTCACCATCCATAGTTAATGATGAATATGTTAATTCAATCAAACAGTTGATGAGTACAAAGAAAATGCTTGAAAAACAATGTATGTTATATGAAGAAATGAAAAGAGATCATAAGGAGATTGAGGACTTGAATGAACAGTTGAAAAAAGAATCACATGATAAATCTGCTAGGTGCATTGAACTTGAAAGAACTGTTGCATCATTAAAGTTTGATTTAGAAAAGTTTAACAATAGTAAAAACAAGTTAGATATTCTTCTTGGAAATCAAAGGAATTTGAATGAGAAATCTGCACTTGGATATAAACCAAATATGCATGTTAAAAAGAATTACAATAAAGCTGGAATTGGTTATATGCAAAATAGGAATGTTAAACAGAACCAGAAGTTTGTTAGATCTAGGCATATGCATGACAACTTTACTAAACCAAATCAGATTTCATCCTCTGCTGTTACATGTCACTTTTGTTGTAGAAATGGACATTTTGTTTTTAATTGTAAATTAAAAAAACGTGCCAACCAAGGATGGAAACAGATTTGGAAACTAAAGGCACCAATGTTTGAAACTAACCCCCCAAGACCCAATTTAAATTGGGTACCTAAAACAAAATTTTGATTTTGTATTGCAGGTATGCTTGACATCCACAAGGCACCAATGGTATCTTGATAGCGGATGCTCAAAGCATATGACAGGGGACATATCAAAGTTTTTGACTCTAAGCTTAAAAGATGGAGGGTATGTTAAATTTGGTGACAATAACAAAGGTAAGATATGTGGTATTGGTGTTATAGGAAATGAGTCTACAATAGTTGTCAACAACGTGCAGTATGTAGATGGTCAAAAACACAATTTGCTGAGTATAAGTCAGCTTTGTGACAAGGGATTCCAAGTATGTTTTACATCTCAATCTTGCATAATTGAGCATAAGGATAAAGAAGGTATCAAACTGGTAGGTGACAGAGTTAACAACATATACATGCTGGATTTTAATGCTTTGCATGCTAGTACTATTTGCTATTTATAATGCAATTCTGATGAAAACTGGTTATGGCATAAATGTGTAGCTCATATACATATAGATCACCTGAACAAACTTGTTAGCAAACAGTTAGTTGTAGGTCTCCAAAACAGAAAGTTTACTAAGGATAGGTTGTGTGATTCCTATGAGAAAAGTAAGCTAGTTAAGTCATCTTTTCCCCCAATAGATGTGGTCAAAACCCATAGGGTTCTGCAATTAATACATATGGACCTTTTTGGTCCATTGTAACACCCCGTTTTTCAAAGCGAGGGTGTATTTTTTTTCAAAAGAAATTAAAATACAACAGAGAAATAAGTAAGATAAAACCTTTGGGTATATAACTAAGTCATTAAAATTTACAAGCAGCGGAAAAGTTTTTCAAAATATAAATCCAAAGCATGTCCTGTTGTCAGCAATAGTACAGGTACATCCTTTCAACTTTACATAAAGGTAGCCCAAGAGAAAGACATATGTGTCCTGAGTGACAACCTAGTCTGATCATTCTATACATAACAAAAATTATACGCCTTGAGTAATCTCCACGCGCCACATGAGATTCTCCTAGCGTAGCTCCAATCAAGCACTCCCATCCACATTCTCATCCGAAGGATATGGACCGGTAGGATCACCCTGACTCTCATCTGAGGGCAAAGCCCAGATTTCCACAATAGTTGTAAAGGGTCACCAACCGAAAATTAACAGTTAACACATAACATTTACTTTTCAATGCACAATTAACCTTTTCAATTTATCATACATATTCGATGGGTTTTTCCACATGCTAAAAGTTCATGTAAAGCTTGCCAAATGTAAATGACATCAAATAGAGTTATCAATCCATCAAGTAATACATAACTGAACAAAGCATTGATAAATCAATTGAGAAATCAATTATCAAACTCAAAATAAGATTTCCCACTAAGCCAATCGATTGGGAAAGTCAATTTCCTGAAAGTTTTTAGTGAAAACTGAACTCGGGGCATAAATCAATCGATTGGGTAAACCGATTGACTCAATCGATTGGGTAAATTGATTTCCTGACAGTCAGAGCCCCTGTATTGAATCCATTCGATTGAGCAAATCGATTTTTGGAAGACAAAGCCCCTGACTTGAATCCATTTGAATCCAATCGATTTATCAATTCGATTTCTTAAATGATTTTGAAAGACAACTTACAAAATCGGTTGGATAAATTGATTTCGTGCAAAACAAGGCCCCTGTAACTCATCAAATCGATTTCCCTGTATATTCTTTCAAAAATACATAAACTAACTCAATCACATTTAAACACCCCTCCAAACCTTAACACTTAGCAATACCCATAAAATCACCACGACATTATGAGTTTCGAAAACATTTTACAATCTAACATACTATCACACAATTCCAAAACATAACTCTTAGAACAATCAACACAATCACAATTTGAATCAAACACACTTACACATAGTTTCAAACCATAACACTTAGCAAAATCAACACCATCATAATTTGCATCAATCACAACTCGTGTGCCAAGCACCCTAATGCAATGCGTATATGCCAAAATGCATGGACTCGGAATTCCAAACCAAAACCCTCCTCGAAGGGCCGTAAATCATAATTGTACCGCCTATCGCAGGCCAAAGTACCAATTACCGAGGTGCCACCTATCACGGGTCAGCACGATTTACTAAAAAGCATAAATCGTAAACGTACCACCTATCACGGGTCAGTACTGTTTACCGATGTGCCACCTATCACGGGTCAGCACGATTTACCAAAAGAAGAACGTAAGTCGTAAGTGTACCGCCTATCACGGGCCAAAGTACTACTTACCGAGGTGTCACCTATCACGGGTCAACACAACATACCAAATAGTAAATCGTAAACGTACCACCTATCACGGGTCAGTACAGTTTACCGAGGTGCCACCTATCACGGGTCAGCACAATTTACCAAATGAAATGCATGAGCATACACTAACTCCATTCACAACAAGTGTTAAGTAAATGCAGATATTAAAAGATTCCCCATTTTTAATACTCATTTACTTAACCGATTTTCACACCAAAACATTAAGCAAGCAGACATATTAAGAGATTCCCCATTCTTAACGCTCAGTTAACTTAAACGATTTTTCACAAACTCACATTAAGTAAACAAGACATTAAGAGATTCCCCATTCTTAATACTCGTTTAACTTAATGGTTTTCAAATTCCACGCAAAACCAACTTTCACATTTCAATCCATAATTTACACCAAATCATTTTCCACACAAACCACACAAAACACATCTCAAGTTTCATCAGTTATCAATTTAAAACACGTCAAAACAACGAACACACATCAACACAATCCACCACTCAAACACACAAGTTTCATTAATTCAAAATCATTCATAAATTAGTTTAAATTCATTTTCCACGAAGCATTAATCATTATATCCAAAACCTAGCTCTAAGATTTTCCCCATAAAGCCTTAGATTCATTTTCCACCAAATCAGCACTTTAATCCTAACAAAATCTTTTCCACACAACTATAGATAAGGCCCTAAGTGCAAACTAAAAGTTTGGAAGGAGCCCTTACCTTCACTTTAGCTTTTTCGTTCGATTTCGGTACCGTGAGCAAATTAGGTAAAAATCTCCGCTCGCAACGCCGCTTCCAAATTTAGCTCACTAGCACCGTAGTGTAGTGGTGTGCAACTTTCCCTTCTATCACTTCTTGAAAAGACGCTTAGATCTAGATGAAACGGGGAGATTTGAGTTTGAATCCCTAATACCGTTTTTCTCCGTTTTCGAATCAAAGAGGAAGAGTGAAGCTGAGAAAACCTTGCTCTCTTACCCACTAATCCTTGGCTTTGTATTCTTGAAGTCAAAGAACGAAAAAGGAAGCAAAACAAAGAAGAAGAAAAAAGGAGGAGGGATGGGTTTCGCGCGGCCTGAGGAAGAAGAAGGGAAAAATGCTTGGTTTCTTTCTCTCTCTTTTCCTTTCTTCCTTTTTCTTTCCTTTCTATTTCTTTTTCTCCCATTTCCTTCCTTTTCTTTTCTCTATATATAAACATATATATATATATATATTAATTATAATTAACAAACATCTTAAAATCTTTAGATATTTATTAAATTTTCCTTTCACCCATAACGCATTAAACTCTTCGTAAAAGATTCACCGCAATTAATTTAATTTATTTATCGACGAGTAATTCTAATCGGCATCAAATATCTTCTTGGTCATATAAACTCCCAAATATTAATAACTTTGGCTAAAAAGCCTCTGAGTTCAATACCAAAAATCCACCAAAATACATAAAGTACACTTAAAAATTATGGCTCTTACAATACTACCCCCCTAAAATTAGTTTCGTCCTCGAAACTATGCGTCGATAAATAACTCTGGGTGTTGTTCTCTCATCTTACTCTCCAGTTCCCAATTTGCATCTCCAGTAATTGGGTTCCAAATCACCTTGACTAACGAAACATCCTTGGTCCTTAATCGCTTGATCTTTCTGTCATCAATTCTCACAGGTGGTACTTCGAATGATAAGTTATCCTTTAGCTGGATTGTGTCTGGTTCCATCACATGAGATGGATCTGCAAGATATTTTCTCAACTGTGACACATGGAATACGTCATGAATATTGGACAGTATCGGGGGTAATGCAATCCGATAAGCAATGGGTCCAATTCGTGCAGAAATCCGATATGGTCCAATGAATTTCGGAGTCGACTTCTTCGATTTCAATGCTCTACCAACTCCAGTAGTAGGTGTGACTCTCAGAAATACATGGTCACCCTGTTCGAATTCCAGCAGTCTGCGACGCTTGTCCGCATAACTCTTTTGACGATCCTATGAAGTCTTCATTTTCTCCTTGATCTTCCTTACCTTAGCTGTAGTCTGTTGCACCATCTCTGGTCCGACGATCATATTTTCACCGTCCTTATACCAACACAAGGGCGTTTGACACTTGCGCCCATATAAAGCCTCATATGGTGCCATCCCAATACTCGCGTGGAAACTATTGTTGTAGGTGAACTCAATCAACGGAAGTACATCATCCCAACTCCCTCTATCATTTAACACACATGCTCTCAACAGATCTTCAAGGGACTGATTCGTCCTTTCAGTCTGTCCGTCCGTTTGTGGATGGTAAGCTGAACTCAACCGTAGTTTCGTTCCCAACGCTTCGTGCAATGCTCCCCAAAAATGCGAGGTGAACTTCGGATCACGGTCTGATACAATACTCGATGGTACCTCGTGTAACCTCACAATTTCAGCAATGTAAATCTCTGTTAACTGATCTACCTTATAGGTGGTCTTTACTGGCAAAAAGTGTGCGGATTTAGTCTATCGATCCACTATCACCCATATAGAATCATTCTTTCTCCTCGTTTTGGGCAATCCAGTAATAAAATCCATGGAAATGCTGTCCCACTTCCATTCAGGTATATCTAAAGGTTGCAACATCCCAACAGGTCGCTGATGTTCCACCTTCGCTTTCTGATAAGTCAGACAAGTCGATACATACTCCGCTACATGTTTCTTCATTCCTGGCGACCAATAATTCTGTCTCAAATCATGATACATCTTTGTTGCTCCAGGATGAATACTCAACTTGCTCTTATGAGCCTCTAGAATTTTTTTCCTCATATCCGTAATTTCTGGTACACAAATCCTACCATTACATCGTAGAATATTATCTGCTCCAATTTTGAACTCTGTTGTCTTCCCTTGCACTATTAGGTTCCTCTTTTCCTGAATTAAGACGTCATTTTGAGAATTTGCAATGTCTTCAAGTAGTCCACTCGAAATCTTAATCATTCCGAGTCTCAAAACTCCTGGTGCAAACTCTACGTTCAAGTGTAGGTCTCGAAATGCTTCCCACAACTCTTGTTGCTAGCCATAATTATTGAAGATACCGATACACTTCTTCTATTCAATGCATCAACCACTACATTGGCCTTCCCAGGGTGGTACTGCAGTATGAAATCAAAATCCTTGAGAGTCTCCATCCATCTTCTCTGACGCATGTTCAATTCCTTCTGATCAAACAAATATTTCAAATTCTTATGGTCACTGAACACGGTGAACGTGCACCCATATAAGTAGTGTCTCCAGATCTTCAGTGCAAAAACAACCGCAACAAGCTCCAAATCATGAGTAGGACAGTTTCTCTCATGAATCTTCAATTGCCTGGAGGTATAAGCTACAACTTTCTTGTGATGCATCAGAACACATCCCAACCCTTGGTGAGACGCATCACAATAAACTTCATAGGGTTCATCTGATTGCGGTAACACCAACACTGGTGAGGTCGTCAATTTTGTCTTCAGTAACTGAAAATTTTCCTCACACTTCTCCGTCCATGCGAAAGGTTGATCCTTTCTGGTAAGTTGTGTCAATGGGGTCACAATCTTAGCAAAATCTTCAATAAACCTCCTGTAGTACCCTGCCATTCCTACAAAACTTCGTATGTCCGTGACAGTCTGAGGCTGTTTCCAAGCAAGAACCGCCTCAATCTTAGCTGGATCTACAACAATTCCTTCCTTGGTTATCACATGTCCCAAGAAATTCACTTTTTCTAGCCAAAATTCACACTTCGACAGATTGGCATACAATCCTTTCTCACGTAAAATCTCAAGAACTTGACGTATATGTTCTCCATGCTCTTCTTCCGTTCTCGAATAAATTAATATATCATCAATGAACACCACAACAAACTTATCAAGGAATGGACTAAAGATTATGTTCATGTAGTCCATGAAAATTGTTGGTGCATTGGTAACTCCAAACGGCATAACCAGATATTCATAATGCCCATAACGGGTTCTGAAAGCGGTTTTCTGAATATCTCATTCCCTTACTCGAATCTGGTGGTAACCCGACTTCAAGTCAATCTTTGAAAATATCGCGGCCCCTCTCAATTGATCCATCAAATCATCGATGCGTGGCAAAAGGTAACGATTCTTAATAGTTGCCTTATTAAGCTGTCTATAATCCACGCATAAGCGTGAGCTTCTGTCCTTCTTCTTAACTAGCAAAACGGGAGCTCCCCATGGCGATACGCTTGGTCTAATAAATTTCCTCTCCAACAAGTCTTCAATTTGACCTTTGAGCTCATTTAATTCTAATGGGGACATTCAGTACGGCGCAATGGAAATTGGTCCCGTTCCTGGGTGCAAATCAATGAAAAATTCCACTTCTCTTACCGGTGGCAATCCTGGAATTTCCGTTGGAAATACATCCCGGTACTCATTGGCAAGCATCACATCTTCTATGTTCACATTTATCTTTGCCTCCACATGAGCCAGAGACAAAAACTCAGGAGTCCCTTCACTTAGTGACACTCGGAGTTTGTTAGCGGCTAAATACTTAACAACTCCTGGTTCGGGGAAAAGAACCAATTTGCAAGCACAATCTAAGATCACATAGTGATACGACATCCAATCCATACCGAGGATGACCTCGAGTGATTGTAGTGGTAAACAAATCAAATTAACCAAGAAATCCCTATTCTGAATAGTCATTTGACAATGTAAACATGCAGAATTTACTGTCAAAGTCTTAGCAGGTGTGGAGACAACCAAATCAAAAGGTAAAGCAGACACAAATAACTTCAAACGATTCACACAATCCATAGCAATGAAGGAATGGGTTGCCCCCGAATCACAAAGTGCAGTTAAATGGTTACCTGCAATCTCATAGTCACGTTGAATTAGATTGCCAGATGGATTCCCCTCTTCGGCACTCACACAATAAATGCGTCCTCTAGCAGTAGGACGAGTAGCCCTAGCAACATTCACCACTGGTTCCACCTTTGGGGCCATGCAATCCCTTGCCATATGCCCTAGCTTCCGACAATTGTAACAGGGGAGGACATTAGAGGTACAAGCACTAGCATAATGTCCCTCTTCCCCACATCGAAAGCATCGAAGCACTTGTCGCAATTGTCTTCCAAAATTCTGGTTCCCGGGGCGATTCTGTCCACTGTTGTTATTTTGTGGTCGATTATAGGGTTTAACCACTTGTTTCCCCTTGTTATTCTGATAATTCGTCCGACTAGGCCCTCCTGCACCAAAATTCCCTACTCGGCTAGCCCTCTTATTCTTCATATCCTCAACCTCCCTGCATTTTTCCACAAGGGCTTGGAAACGTTGAATTCCCAAGGGCAAGACGGAGTCTTGAATCTCATACTTTAGTCCATCTTGGAAGCGATGACACATGAATGGTTCATCAATCTCTTCACGGAAAAACCGGAAATGCCTTGACAGCGATTCAAATTTAGCGGCATATTCGCCCACGGTCATGTTCCCCTGATGCAGTTTCAGGAAATCGTCGTCCAGTTTAGTCCTGTTACTCAGCGGGAAGTATTTGTCTAAAAACTTCCTCTTGAATGATTCCCAGTTCACCTCCTCGTGAGCTGGTCTCATTAATAGTTTTACACTCCTCCACCAATACTCAGCATCCCCCAATAGCATGTAAGTGGCATAGTTGACCTTCACTGCCGCCTGACAGTTAATCATTTCGAAGATCTTCTCCACTTCTTGGATCCACTGATCCGCTTTCTCTGAATTTTCATCCCTCTTAAACTTGGGAGGATTGTAACGACGGAAGTCTTCTAACCCTCTTGACTCCGCAACACGGATCTCTCTTTCCCTCTTTTCGAGATCACGTTGAGTCTTGGCAGCAGTCTGTGCAGCAACAGAAGCAGCCATGTTATTCATAGCCTCCGCCATCCGATCATCCCTATTGGCATTGGCTCTCGGAACGTCATTCCTCCTTGGCGGCATGGTTCTCCTATAAAACCATCATCAAGTAGAGTCTTAACACTACTTCAATAATTCCAAAGATAAATTCCGACCACATCAGCACATAATAATCATTCTCAACTTGACAACTCAAACCACCTAAACCGACACATGATCAGACAACAACTCCTAACCCACCATAAAGAACTAAAGGTTCCACAGCCCCCAAAGAAAACCAAACCAAAGCTCTGATACCACAATGTAACACCCCGTTTTTCAAAGCGAGGGTGTATTTTTTTTCAAAAGAAATTAAAATACAACAGAGAAATAAATAAGATAAAACCTTTGGATATATAACTAAGTCATTAAAATTTACAAGCAACGGAAAAGATTTTCAAAATATAAATCCAAAGCATGTCCTGTTGTCAGCAATAGTACAGGTACATCCTTTCAACTTTACATAAAGGTAGCCCAAGAGAAAGACATATGTGTCCTGAGTGACAACCTAGTCTGATCATTCTATACATAACAAAAATTATACGCCTTGAGTAATCTCCACGCGCCCCGTGAGATTCTCCTAGCGTAGCTCCAATCAAGCACTCCCATCCACATTCTCATCCGGAGGATATGGACCGGTAGGATCACCCTGACTCTCATCTGAGGGCAAAGCCCAGATTTCCACAATAGTTGTAAAGGGTCACCAACCGAAAATTAACAGTTAACACATAACATTTACTTTTCAATGCACAATTAACCTTTTCAATTTATCATACATATTGAATCCAATCGATTTATCGAATCGATTTCTTAAATGATTTTGAAAGAAAACTTACAAAATCAGTTGGATAAATCGATTTCGTGCAAAACAGGGCCCCTGTAACTCATCAAATTGATGTGGTAAATCGATTTCCCTGTATATTCTTTCAAAAATACATAAACTAACTCAATCACATTCAAACACCCCTCCAAACCTTAACTCTTAGCAATACCCATACAATCACCACGACATTATGAGTTTCGAAAACATTTTACAATCTAACATACTATCACACAATTCCAAAACATAACTCTTAGAACAATCAACACAATCACAATTTGAATCAAACACACTTACACATAGTTTCAAACCATAACACTTAGCAAAATCAACACCATCATAATTTGCATCAATCACAACTCGTGTGCCAAGCACCCTAATGCAATGCGTATATGCCAAAATGCATGGACTCAGAATTCCAAACCAAAACCCTCCTCGAAGGGCCGTAAATCATAATTGTACCGCCTATCGCAGGCCAAAGTACCAATTACCGAGGTGCCACCTATCACGGGTCAGCACGATTTACTAAAAAGCGTAAATCGAAAACGTACCACCTATCACGGGTCAGTACTGTTTACCGATGTGCCACCTATCACGGGTCAGCACGATTTACCAAAAGAAAAACGTAAGTCGTAAGTGTACCGCCTATCACGGGCCAAAGTATTACTTACCGAGGTGTCACCTATCACAGGTCAACACAACTTACCAAAAAGTAAATCGTAAATGTACCACCTATCACGGGTCAATACAATTTACCGAGGTGCCACCTATCACGGGTCAGCACAATTTACCAAATGAAATGCATGAGCATACACTAACTCCATTCACAACAAGCGTTAAGTAAATGCAGATATTAAAAGATTCCCCATTTTTAATACTCATTTACTTAACCGATTTTCACACCAAAACATTAAGCAAACAGACATATTAAGAGATTCCCCATTCTTAATATACTTTTGTCTTAAACAATTTCCACAACAAAACATTCAATAAACAAGTCATTAAGAGATTCCCCATTATTAATACTCATTTCACTGAAACCATTTTCAAAAACAAACATTAAGTAACCAAGACATTAAGAGATTCCCCATTCTTAACGCTCAGTTGACTTAAACGATTTTCAAACAACATTAAGTAACTAAGACATTAAGAGATTCCCCATTCTTAACGCTCAGTTAACTTAAACGATTTTTCACAAACTCACATTAAGTAAACAAGACATTAAGAGATTCCCCATTCTTAATACTCGTTTAACTTAATGGTTTTCAAATTCCACGCAAAACCAACTTTCACATTTCAATCCATAATTTACACCAAATCATTTTACACACAAACCACACAAAACACATCTCAAGTTTCATCAATTATCAATTTAGAACACGTCAAAACAACGAACACACATCAACACAATCCACCACTCAAACACACAAGTTTCATTCATTCAAAATCATTCATAAATGAGTTTAAATTCATTTTCCACGAAGCATTCATCATTATATCCAAATCCTAGCTCTAAGATTTTACCCATAAAGCCTTAGATTCATTTTCCACCAAATCAGCACTTTAATCCTAACAAAATCTTTTCCACACAACTATAGATAAGGCCCTAAGTGCAAACTAAAAGTTTGAAAGGAGCCCTTACCTTCACTTTAGCTTTTTCGTTCGATTTCGGTACCGTGAGCAAATCAGGTAAAAATCTCCGCTCGCAACGCCGCTTCCAAAGTTAGCTCACTAGCACCATAGTGTAGTGGTGAGCAACTTTCCCTTCTATCACTTCTTGAAACGACGCTTAGATCTAGATGAAACGGGGAGATTTGAGTTTGAATCCCTAATACCGTTTTTCTCCATTTTCGAATCAAAGAGGAAGAGTGAAGCTGAGAAAACCTTGCTCTCTTACCCACTAATCCTTGGCTTTCTATTCTTGAAGTCAAAGAACGAAAAAGGAAGCAAAACAAAGAAGAAGAAAAAAGGAGGAGGGATGGGTTTCGTGCGGCCTGAGGAAGAAGAAGGGAAAAATGTTTGGTTTCTTTCTCTCTCTTTTCCTTTCTTCCTTTTTCTTTCCTTTCTATTTCTTTTTCTCCCATTTCCTTCCTTTCCTTTTCTTTATATATAAACATATATATATATATATATATATATATTAATTATAATTAACAAACATCTTAAAATCTTTAGATATTTATTAAATTTTCCTTTCACCCATAACGCATTAAACTCTTCGTAAAAGATTCGCCGCAGTTAATTTAATTTATTTATCGACGAGTAATTCTAATCAGCATCAAATATCTTCTTGGTCATATAAACTCCAAAATATTAATAACTTTGGCTAAAAAGCCTCTGAGTTCAATACCAAAAATCCACCAAAATACATAAAGTACACTTAAAAATTGTGGGTCTTACATCCATCCCAATTGAAAAGCTTTGGAGGAAACTTGTATACTTGGACATTTTTTCTAACTCACAAGAGTGAGGCTTTCTCTATTTTCAAAAGGTTTGCAAACTTAGTACAAAATGAGACAAGTCAGAAAATAATCTCTATCAAAAGTGATCATGGAGGTGAATTCCAAAATGATTCCTTTAATACCTACTTTGAACAAAATGGTATTCATCATATGTATTCAGCCCCTAGAACTCCACAGCAAAATGGAGTAGTAGAAAGGAAAAATAGGTCTTTGGAGGAATTAGCTAGGACTATGATTAAAGACTCAAATGTTCCTAAGTATTTCTGGGCTGATGCAATTAACACTGCCACACATGTAGTTAATAGAGTTCTAATTAGGCCCCTACTTAGAAAAACTCCCTATGAAAACCAAACATTTCCTAAATCACAGAGACAACCACTTGTTGAAAAAATCGATTAGCAAATCGATTGTGAAAATGTTTTTTATCAGTCTGTACCTCTGTGATCTATCAAATCGATTGAGACATCTATTGAATGTTGTTTCTTAACATGCAAGACATATACTAATCGATTAGGTAATAGATTGGATAAATGACATGTTTAAATCATACATCAGAAACATGTTCCTAGTCGATTGGCAAATCAATGTTTTCTAAATAGCAAAGTCACTGTAACAATTCGAATCGATTGGTAAATCGATTGGAATAAAACAGCTGAATCATTGTGACCAGGCAAATTGATTGACGAATCGATTAGTGCAAAATAAATGGAGTCACTGTGATCAGTCCAATCGATTGACAAATCAATTGGAGAAATTGTTTGAGTTACAGACCATTGCCAAATCTAGTATGTCAATAAATGAATCGACTGATAATCGATTGTTTTGATCTCGTTGTTGGAACAAAACACGTATAATCGATTACCCAATCGATTCTGATATGAACATGCTTCTGTTTCTGATTTAAGCATTAAAAGAATCGATTGGCAAATCGATTCATTCATATATGTTCAAGAACCATGAAAAACAGGAAACACGATAATCGATTGGACAATCGATTGTGTTGTTTTAAACTGTTATAAAATCGATTGAGCAATCAATTTAACCTGTGTTTTTATAAAACATATATAAGCTGACTCATAACCCTTTTTCTCATAACTTTTGAAATAACCTTGATACAACTTTTGAATCTCTTTGAACACACGTTCTTCATAACACTTTGAGAAAAAGAATTGAAAACACACACTAAACACTATCTTGGAAAATCCTTATTGTGTGTATTTCATAGTTTGATTGAGTCACATTCATTGATAGATCTTTGATCTTCAGTCATCTTTGTAAACAAAATATTGTAAAGAAAGTCTGTAAAAATCCAGTATAGAAACTGGTAACTATCTTGGTTGACGAAGGAGTTCATCGACAAGAAGTTTCACAGTCATCTTGGGAGAGCTTGCTGATTAGCTTGAGGGATACAGTGGGTGTGCAATAGAAGCAAGAGAGAGTTTTAAGATAGATAGGCCTTGGGAGCTGGAAAATCTGTAAAACACATTCTAGACGTTTCTATTGGAAAAGGCCGAAATCGGTTCGATTTCAGGACTGGATGTAGGCCATGAGATAGACAGTTGAACCAGTATAAAATCTTGGTGCACTATCTTCTAACCCTTCTCTTTATCTTAATATTTCTTGAATGATTAATCTTGTATGCATGTGTTAGCAAAATTCTGTCTTGACTAATATTGCTTGAATGGTTGAATTGGCATGTTTGTATCTTGATTAATCTATTGAACAATTACTGTATCTGTTGCAATCGTTGTTAGACAATACATGTATTTCTGAATTTTTGTTTAGGAATAAACCTTGGGACTGTGGTTGATAACTTGTTTAATAAAATTGTATTTGTTAAATTGATTAGGAATCTTGTTAGAATAGTATATACACTTCATATTAATTTTGTTAAACTAAGGTCAAAATTCCCTACAATATGATTTTGAAAGAGGGGAGGTTGACACTACCTTATTTTGGAAATCAATGAAAAATGACCTTCTCATAATTCCAATTTATGTAGATGATACTATTTTTGTTTCAACTAACTACACCCTATGTCAATAATTTGCTAAGTTGATGCAAGAACAATTTCAAATGAGTATGATGGGAGAACTAAAGTTCTTCTTAGAAATTCAGATTAATCAAAGTCAAAATGGTGTATATATTTATCAGGCTATGTATACAAAATAACTTCTCATGAAGTTCAAGCTGGATGAATGCAAGCATATGTCTACACCAATGCATCCAACTTGTTACTTGTTAAAGATGAATCAAGCAAAAATATTGATCATAAAATATACAGAGGAATAATCGGGTCACGCCTTTATCTTATTGCATCCATACCTGATGTGTTATTTGGTGTGCATTTGTATGTGCTAGTTCAGGCTGACCCAAAAGTATCCCACTTAATAGTTGTTAAAACGATCTTTTCATACCTGAAAGACACTACTAACCTAGGTTTGTTCTATAAGCTTTCATTTGAGTAAATGTTAGTTGGACATTATGATGTTCACTATGCTAGAAACTAACTTGAACGAAAAAAAAACACCAATTTAAACTATATGTTTTTTGGTGATAATCTGATCTCTTGGTCAAGCAAGAGACAAGGCACCATTTCCATGTCAACAACAAAGGTTGAACACATCTTAGTAGCATGATTTAGCACTCAACTCTTTGGGTTGAAGTGTCCTTTGGAAGGCTACAAGCTTTTTGAAAATACTATTTCTATTTTTTGTGATAATACATCAACAAGTTGTTTAAATAAGAATCCAATTCTAAATTCTAGGGGAAAATAATTTAGAAATCAAACATCATTTTATTATAGATTTTGTCCAAAAGGGTATTTTAAATATTCAATTTGTTGACATTGAGCATTAGTGAGCTGACGTTTCTACAAAAGCCTTTGCTTTGGACATATTTGATTTTATTTAGAAAAAAATCTAAATTTGGTTTTTGTTTCTAAATGATGTTTTGGTTTGTGTATGCATTGCCTCTGGTAGAGTAGAATTAGTAGTTAAATTTATCTATGCTCTGCTCTAATACATTGAATATGTATTGACTTTCTAGTCATTTGCAATTCAATCTTATTTTTTATCTATGATTTATGTGGAATGCTTTGACTGAAAACGATTCACTCTTTGTATCTAATAACAAAAAGGGGTGATGAGCTTTTGCGAACAATCTTAAAACAAACTTTATATACTCTGATTTAAAAATATGGAGTATATACTTTGAAATCTATCAAAATGTTTCTTATAACTATTACTTTTAAAATACATGCTTAGAGTTAGGAGGAGCTTTGATGATTGTTATTTCTTTACTTTGTTTTTATTGTTAACTAAATTGTTCACAAATATCACAATTTTATCGTCATAAAAAAAGAGGAGATTGTTCGAACCAAGTTGGTTTAAAGGAAAAATTCCTTCATCATGTTTCGATGATAACAATGGTACTTTGTGAGAACAATTTATTGCACCACTGATTTTGTTGAGTGTAAAGTAAATGAAGGTGCAAACATGAGACAGCAGGTTGAATTGTACTTGACTAAGTTGATATCTTTTTCTTTATTTTGATCAAACTAGTTCAAACTTGATGATTTATTTAGAGTAGAAGCAATATAAAAACAAAGAAGTGCAGGAATAAAGTGACACAAGTAAGTTATCCTAATTCACCACTAGCTTGACTATATCTAGCCCCTTCACCTATAAGGATTTAATACACTTATTCAATAACTTGAATACAAAGCACCAAAATCTCCAAGCCAGTCTTTTCGAACAGTCTGACTACCCCATACTTTTGACTAGCCCCTTTTCATAATCTGATAATCCTATATTTTTGAAGGCAGACTAACCCTACTATCAGCTTTGAATACAAAAAGTTTGGAACTTGAGTAGTTGCTTCTAACATGCTGATTATAACGATGACTATCACACTCTAAGAAAGGCACTTATAAATTATTTCTCTTATAAACAAGTGTTTCTCTCTTTGAACTCTAAGATGAATTTGGAATTTTGAGATTAAGTTTTCACCAATAAATGTGAAGTTTCTACTTGTTCTTTCTCTTTAAAGTTTATCTCCATTATAATCAGAATCAGAATCATAATACTCACTTAGCTTCTACTCAGAAGATTTATTGTAGAACAAGGTAACGTTGGTAATGCCTTTTAGGTATCTATGGATTCTCTTAACAGTAGTTAAATTTGATTTCTTAGGTCCAACTTAAAATCTTGCACATACCCATACACTAAACATGATGTCAGGTATGGAAACAGTAAGGTAAAATAGTGATTCTATCATTTCTATATAGGTTTTCTGATCAACATTTTGGCTTGATTCATCTTTTTGAAGTGAACAAGTAGGGTGCATTTGTGTAGCAATAGGTTTGCAATCACTCATCTTAAACTCCTTGAAAAGCTCTTTTGTATATTTAGTTTGTTGAATGTATATACATTTTTGACTTTGGTGAATTTGTATCCATAAGAAGAACTTAAGTTCTCCCATCATACTCATTTGAAATTCAAGTTGCATAAATTTAGAAACTTATTGGAAAAGAGTGTTATTAGTAGAGCTAAAAATAATTTCATCAACATAAACTTGAATCATAAGAATGTCATCTCCTATTGACTTTCTGAAAAGTGTATTATCTATTTGTCCTCTTTCAAAGTTATTTTTAAGCAACAAGTTACTAACTCTATCATACCATGCCCTTGATGATTGTTTTAGACTGTACATAGATTTCCTACGTTTAAAAACATGATTTGGAAATTCAGAACTTTTAAAACATGGAGATTGTTTAACATAGATTTCTTCACCTATATAACCATTAATAAAATCACTTTTAACATCCATTTGAAATAATGAAATGTTACTATTTGTAGCTAAAGAAAATAAGATACAAATAGCCTCTAACCTGACCATTGGAGCTAATGTATCAGTGTAATCAACGCCCTCTTGTAGAATGTAGCCTTGTACGACAAGTCTTGCCTTGTTTATGGTTACTTCACCTTTTACATTTCGCTTGTTTTTGAAAAATCCACTTGGTTCTAGTAATGTTCTTATTTTGTCTTGGTGCTAGATCTCAAACATCGTTCCTCTTAAAGTTTGTTAACTCTTCTTGCATTGCAAGAATTCATCCATCATCTGCCAATGCTTCACCGATAGAGGTAGGCTCAATTGATGAGATTAATCGAAACAAAGGGGTATCTTTTAGTGATGATCTGGTCCTCAAAGGATCACTTTCACTTCCAATGGTTAGAGTTTTAGGATTAGATGATTAGTACTTTCATCCAGATCTTCCTTTTTGACTTGTCTCGACTGTTTCCGACTTGATTAGATTCATCCTCTGAAGATTTTTCATCTTTTTCTGCTTTTCTTGTATCCTTTAATTTTCAAGGTGCTTCTGGTTAGTTTACATATGCTTCCTCTGGTTCTGGTAAACCTACATATAGGGCTTAGATGCGTGAGAGAAATTAAATCTTTAGCATATAGGTGTTTTGAATCAACACCCAATGATTTGAATTGGCATGCATGTGGTTTATTTGTTTCTTGCTTGATTTCTATGTTTGTGATTTAAGAAATCCCAGAATTTTGGGATTTGAATTCTAATGAAAGGTACAAATCTTCCCTAAAGGTAAATACATGTGTTGGATGTTTTCCACCCTTGCCAATGTATTTTATCTCTAATGGTTGCATCCATTCACGCCTATAATTGCTCGTTATTAAAATTCTAAGTGTTTATACCTCTGGTGATTCTCTACATGTTGCCTCTGGTGGTTGTCATTACAAAAATACTAAGTGTTTTTTTTTCCTCTAGTAGTTCTTTTCATGTTGCCTCTAGTGGTTATCATTCCAAAAATTCTAAGTGTTTCTACCTCTAGAGATTCTCTTCGTGTTGCATGTGGTGGTTGTTGTTACAAAAATACTAAGTCTTTCTGCCTCTAGTGGTCCTCTTCATGTAGCCTCTAATGGTTCTCGTTCTACAAATTCTAAGTGTTTCTTCTGCTGGTGGTGATCGTTATTAAAACTCTAAGTGGTTTTGCCTCTAGTGGTCCTTTTCATGTTGCCACTAGTGGTTCTCATTCTAAAAACTATAAGTGTTTATGCCTCTGGTGGTGGTCGTTATTAAAATTCTAAGTTTTTTTGCCTCTGGTAAAATATATCCTTCCCTTCTTCCGCAGACGTGGCTTCTTCTTCTCATCTTCCTCTGGCATTGATTCCTCTTCTCATCTTCTTATAACGTTGTATCTTCTTCCTTTATTCCTCTGACGTTGATTCTTCTTCTCTTCTTCCTCTGATGTTGCTACTTCTTTTCTTCCTCTAACTCTAATCAATATTCACATTCCTCTAACTCTGATAATTGTTCAGATTCCTCAAACTATGATCATTGTTCGCCTTCCTCTTACTTTGATCAATGTTCACATTCTTAAAACTCTAGTCATTGTTCATATTCCTCTAACTCTCATTACTATTAAACACCCTATGGACGAGTATCCTTTAGTACATCCTCTGGATGCATATCCTCTAATACATCCTCTAGTTGTGCATTCTTTGATACATCCTCTAGACACATATCCTCTGATACATCCTCTAGATGCATATTTGTAAGACCCTTAATTTTAAATTCTAATTTATGTATTTTGGGGAATTTTGTGCTGAATTTCTTATGTTTTTTAGCCAATTTTATGGCATTTTGAGTTAAATGCCAAAAATATCTTTTTAGAGACCCTATTAAAATTATTCGTCGATGAATAATTTTATTTAATTACAGTGAATCTTTTGTCGAAATTTTTTTTTTGAGATGCAAAATTTTTCAAAAAAATTCATCTACCGATTGAATTGCGGCGAGAGTAGATATTTTTCTGAAAAAGTAATTTATGATGTGATGTGAGGTGACACGCGTAATAATGATTTTTATAAAAATATCTAGATATTTGTAAATATCTAGATATTTATTTAGATATTTATTATTATTATTATTATTTTAATATATATATATATATATATATATATATATACTTAACAAAGAATGGAAACGTTTTTCCTCAGTAGCCGTGCCTTCCTTCTTTCCTTCTTTCTTTCTTTTCCTTCTCTGTTTCCGTCCCAGACCAAAGTTTTGGGTTTTTCTTCAAAAACTCAAATATGAACCTCCATTAATCTATTAGATCTAGGCTTCCATTCGAGAAGTGATAGAAGAGAAAGTTGCTCATTGCCACACTGCGGTGCTAGTGAGCTAGTTTTGGTCGAGACGTCACTAACTTAAATTTTACCTGAATTAATTACGGTACCGTAATCGCTTGTTAGAGCTATCATTAAGGTAAGGGCTCCTTCCAAACTTTTAGTTTGCATTTAGGACATTATTTGTGATTTTGTGGAAAAGAAATTTGATGTATTTGAGGTGTGATTTTGTGAAAAATTAATTTAATGTGAGTATGTCTAATTTAGTGGAATTTAAATTGGAGATGTGGTTTGTGGTGATTCATGTTTGGTGTGATTTATATGTTCATAATTATTATTATGAATTTTTTAGATGTGATTTATTTGGGGATTTTGTAGAAAATGAATTGATGAAATTTGGTGGTTTATGTGTAAAAATGTGGAGTTTTGAAATTTGGTGAGTTATGTTTGAATTGTTGAAATTTAATTGAGGTGTTATATGTGTGTTGTGGAATTGAATTGATATTTGTCGGTGTGAATTGGCGATAATTAAATTTGACGAGTTTGAGTTACGTAATGAGTTATTTTCAAATAAATGAGTTTGAATTGAAGTTGAAATTTTACAAAAAATTAGCGTTGTTAAAGTCGTGAAAAAGTTCAAATTTTAACTAAGTTAAAGAGTTTGAGCAAAAAGACAGATTGAAATTAAAAATGGTTAGTGTTTAAATGTTACTCTTTTAATTACTCTTTGATTGAGTTTAAAAAGAAAAAAAGTTTAGAGTATTTTATTAACTCAAAAATTTCAGTGCTTTAATAGTCGAGTGTGTGTATGGGAAATTTTGACAATATTTGTTTTATTTAGTTTTAAGTAAATAATATAGATTACTTGGTTTTAAAACTTTTGTGTGTGAGAAAGATTTAATTTTGGGAATTTTGTTGTGTTTGGATTAGTTTTATTGTGAACAAGTTGTTATAAATATTCATGTTTATGTAGTTAGCTCCTTGAGTCTCGAAAAGGAATCGATACCGTTGGCACCAAGTTAGCGGTGGGGAGAACTCTGATATATTAATGTTGTTGTGGTGATTTATGGTTGAAAATTTTAGAGATTGAATATGGTGATTAATGTTTGGAAATTTTGGTGATTTATGTTAGGTGAAATGGATGTGTTCATAATTAATATTATGAATTTTTGAGATAAAATTTATGTGTGACTTGGTGAAAAATGAATTTAATTCAATTTAGGTGTGAATGGAATTTGGAGATGTGATTTATGTGTGGTTGTGGAAATTTTAATTGGTGTGAATAAATATGTTTGAGTATGCTCTGTGTTGTGTTTGAAAAATCATTAGTGTTAAATGAGTATTAAAAATGGGGAATCTTTTAATAGCTGCATTTACTTAATGATTGTGGTGAAAAGAGTCAGAGTATGCTCATGCATTTCATAGTACATGGTAACCGCGATGGGGCCATGGTGATAGTGGTGACCGTGATGGGCCACGTGAAGATGCCATGTGAATTGTTGGTTCATCTTATCCTTGTGGGGATTGTCGTGTCGTGCTGATCTGTGAGAGATTGCACTCTAGAATGTGCTGATCTGTGAGCGATTACACTCTAGAAAATTGTGCTGGTCTGTGAGCGACTGCACTCTTGTATGTCGTGTTGGTTTGTGAGAGACTGGACACTAGTAAATCGTGCTAATCCGTGAGAGATTGCACCTCGGTAATTAGTACTGGTCTGTGAGAGGATGTACAATTATGATTTACACCCCTCGAGGAGGGTTTTGGTTTGGAATTCCGAAATGATGCATTTTGGCATATACACATTGCATTAGGGTGCTTGGCACGCGAGTCATGTTTGTTATACTTTGATGATTGTATATACATATTTGGTTGTTGTTGTGATTTATCGTAATTGCTTTGAGGTGTGAAGTTGAGTTGATTAAGTTTTGATGTATTTATGTGTTCATAATTGATTTAATGAATATTCGATGTGTGATTGAGGTGTGAAATTGTGGAGATTAATTTGGTGTTAATTATGTGTTCATAATTGATAATATTAATGTTTGAAGTGTTGATTGATTCAGAGCCATTTTAGAATTGAAAATCTGCATTTTCTCAATTGTATTTGGCTACGACAATGTAGTTTGTCAAAACTTCAGTTTTCAACGTTGTTTATGCATTTTTGGACATATGAAAACCCTTTCAAGGAGTATGCTAAGACGAAAGTTTCTTTTGAGCATTTGAAAATATAAGAAATTTGCTATGTGATATTTGTTAATTTCGGTTGGTGACCTTTACAATTATTGTGGAAATCTGGGCTTTGCCCTCATATGAGAAATAGGATCATCCTACCGGTTAGTACCTTGGAGATGGGAAAGTAGTTAATCATACCTGACTGAAGCTATGTCAGGAGGATCTTGCGGGGCGCGTGGAGATCACATGGGTTGTGTAGTTTTTGTAGCATGATCAGATTAGGTGGTTGTATAAGGACTAGATGTCTTTCTTTTGTGATTGTATTTATTTCATTTTGGAATATTGTATCCTTGCTTAAACTGTTTGATGTCTTTTCTTTTGATGGGTCCATGTTCCACTTTTTGATGTGACGTGGGAAAAGTTAAAATTCTTGGGGCAGTACTTTTGAACAGGTCTGCCGAGAATACCCCTGGGGTATGAGCCATGATCGATAAGTCTCATAGCTCCGGTGTATTTTGATGTTTGAATACTTTGAATTTTTATTTCAAAAAAATTATTCCGCTGCTTGTAAATATTTGTTGACTTTGTCGTTATGTTACGACTTAAATATTTATCCAAAAGTATTTTCTTTGTTTTATTTGTTTAAAAAAGAAAAAAAATACACTCGCGCTGTTAAACATCGGGTGTTACAATATCCTTCCATTGAGAGCTATGCCCTTGGCTAAGTTTCCTCTGGTCCAACTCTGATTAGGGAGTAAGAATTATATTTCCCTTTGATTTTCAATATATTAGTGAGTTATTTTGAGTATTATGAAGTGATAATGCGTTTCAAACCCATGGTACCAAGGGCCTTGCATTCATAGCATGACAACGACATTACATTATCATTATTTAGATCATGCTTGGCCTTATTCACAGTCTAACATTCAGGGTTATTCCTGGCATAGAACAATAGGTAGAGGAGAACAATTAGGACATTGGTTGGGGTTTGGCTAGATCACTTTTACCTATTAGGATTCAATCATCTTGGTGGCCCACATCAAGATATAGGGCGACTTTTCTTTGATTACAAAGAAAAAATTTGAGGTAATTGATCAAAGCATTTGGGAACATGTTTCTAGGTTTTTTCTTTGACATTTTAAAAGCTTTTAATACCTTAGATTAATTTTTTAGCTTGTTTCTAAACTTTGGGTCGAAATTCAATTTTAATTTTATTATTTACATAGTGACCCCTGCTCACTCTGTAGGTCATAACTTGAGCTCTAGATATCAGATTGACAAATGCAAATAGACGTTTGAAAGCTAAAAATTAGAGCTACAACGTTTGTGTTGGAACAAAATCCCAATCCTAAACTTTACTAGGTCTAAATTTCATATTACGTGATATGGGTTCTTTTGTAATAGTTTAAAGTTGCGGGCCACTTGTTTTAAAGCCCAAAATGGAGTACCATATATTGGGAGTTTTCCTTTTTTTTAGAAACACAAATCGTTTTCGAGTTCAGAAACATATAAATAGTTTTTATTTTATTTTCATGGAAGGCTAAATTTATCATATTGATCCACTATTTCAGGAGTTTATAATGTTAATTGCACGTTTTGATTCTATTTTCTCTTTATTTGAATATATTGTTATTCTTATTGCTTAATTCAAATCTCAATAGGATTAATTAAATTATTTTGACAAAATTTGGTTTCTACATTAATTAAGTTATATTTTTGTGATGCTTGGTCGTTAACTATAATAAATAGATGGTTATGATGATTAATCCAATAGAAGAAACTAAATTCACAGGGTTAATTACGCTTGTTTGATAAATTCTATAGTCAAATAGGAATAGAGTCACAATTTAGAAATTAAATTCATTGATAGAATATGGGACAGGTCTGAAACTCTCGAATAAGTGGATTAATCGTTTTATTAATCTGCTCGAATCAAATTCGATAAATATAATCAGATGTCCTTGCAAAAAAACTCAAGTCATTACCCTACACTACATTTTATGACTTGTATTTGGCCCGTGTGCGACAGCGGATCAAATTGGTGTCGTTATCGAAGACTATCTGATAACAATATTAGCCAATTTTAGAGTACTACTAACCATCCTAACAATTTTTTTTTGTTGCTCTACAAGTCAGACAGGCTTGTTGCTAGCTCGTAGGCTCTTTGCTAGCAAAAAAAAAAAAAAATACCGATTTTTAGACAACTATCTCGGGTTGCCCAAAAATTTTGCCAGAAAATCATAAAAAAATCAAGGAATAGGATTCGACCCTTGAAATACTAAAATTCTTCGTTTAAACCACTTTTTTCAATTATTTGAATTTTTCCTATTCTAAAAACAATTCCAAAAAATTTGCATTATCTTTATTTGATTATTAGATTTTTTTGGAATTTATTTGATAGGGTCTTTCATTTTCCACTTCAATTTTAGCAATAGGGACATTGTAGGAATTTTCACAATTGTGTATTGCATTGCATTGTTATATTGTCATGATGCATGTCTAGAGCTAGTTATGTGAATATGCATTCCATTGATCCTGAAATAGATAGGAATTTTCATTTATTTCGTAGACTTAATAGAGCTGCTAATGATAACGAGTCAAATAGTGAAAGTGACAACTTGCTGCACAATATGGATGATATGAATAAAATAACCTTAAGAAAACTTGTTGCACATGATGTCACTTACAATGCATTATGCATTGAATATCCTGAAGTTACTGTACCATTTGAACTTAAATCTGGTTTAATACACTTGCTTCTAAAGATTAATGGTCTTGTAGGTGAGAATCCCCACAAACACTTGAAGGAGTTCCATGTTATGTGTTCTACCATGAAGCCTCAAGGAGTCACAAAAGATCGTATCAAGTTGAGAGCCTTCCCATTATCACTTCAAGATGCTTCCAAGGACTGGTTGTACTACCTTCATCCAAGCTCTATTACAAGTTGGAATGATCTGAAGAAGTTGTTCCTAGAAAACCTCTTCACTGCCTCAACAGTTTCTACAATTAGAAAAGAAATATGTGGCATTAGGCAAATTGATAGATAATCATTAGATGAGTATTGGGAAATATTTAAGAAATTAGTAGCTAGCTGCCCTCATCACCAAATTTCAAAACAATTGCTCATCCAATATTTTAATGAAGGCTTGCTACATATGAATAGAAGCATCTTGGATTCTTCTAGTGGGGGAGCACTTGTCGATAAGACCTTAGAACCGGAAAAAGCCTTGATTGAGAACATGTCCATTAAATCTCAATAGTTTACAACCAGAACCAATTCAGTAGTGTTGACAAAGGGAGGGAATGAAATTCAAGCTTCTTCCCACAAGAATCTATAGAAAGTAGACTTGATGAGCTTATGTCTTTAGTAAAAAAATTAACATTAGGTAGAACGCAAGCAACAAAGGTTTGTGGTATTTGCACTTCTGTAGAGCATCCTACAAATTCAGGTCCTACATTGCAAGAAGATCCAATTGCTGATACCCCTTAAGGATATGCAACAAACATATACAATCCTCAAGCCAATTATGATATGTCTTCTTACAGGTTCCATCCTGATTGGAGAAATCATCCCAACCTAAGATGGGGGAACTGACTGCACTACAACAACCTAGGTAGTAGCAAAACATTGCACAACCACAAACTAATGAGCAGCAGCATAACAACGCACCTTGATCGGAGGACCTTGTCAAACAAATGGTTGTCCAAAATCTCCAATTTCAACAAAGAAATATTCCACCATTCAAATTTTGGAAACAAAGATTGGCCAACTGGCCACTTCAATTAATCAAATGCAAACTCAAGGATCAAACCAACAACCTGATCAATCAGTAGTAAATCCAAATGCTCCGAATGTTAGTGCAATTACCTTGAGGTTTGACAAAGTTGTTGAAATATCAAAGGTACATGAAACTGCTACTGTGAATAATAACAATGTTGTTGAGGACACTTTGGTACTTGAAACTACTGATGTTGAGCAAAATATACCACTTCATTTCCCTGAAAGGACAATGAAGATTAAAAAAATGGACAAGGAAAATAGGGACAAGGAGATCTTGGATACATTTAGAAAGTTGGAAGTGAATATTCCCCTCCTTGAGGCAATTAAACAGATTCCAAGATATGCCAAATTTCTAAAAGAGTTGTGCACACACAAGATAAGGTTAAAAGTTAAGGAAAGAGTATGAATGGGTGAAATGTTTCAACCTTCATTCAACCCGTGCCCTAGAAATGCAAAGATCTAGGAACTTTTTCCATCCCATGTACCATACGCAATATTCAATTTGAAAATGCCATGTTAGAATTAGGAGCTTCCATTAATGTTATACCTACTTCTATTTTTAACTCTCTTGCTCTTGGACCTTTACAGAGTACATGTGTTGCCATTAACTTGGCGAACAAAAACAATGTTAGCCCTGTTGTGTGATACCCTAAATCCCAAAATAATATATATATATATATATATATATATATATATATATATAATAATTTATATCATATTCCTATAAAATTTGCAGCGGATAAATAAAAATATATTTTCAAGAAAATAGAAACTTTATATTTAATTTAGGATATCACGTTTCTCAAAAATTAAAATAAAAACATGATAACTCTTCATCATATGCATAATTTTCCACTGTTTTAGTCTTATTTATCTTCAATCAGCAGTTAAATTAAGGATTTATTTGATACATTCGGTTTATTTTTGTTCTTTGAATTTATTAATAGGTTATGCTTGTATTTCAGTGATTAAGTAGGAGTTTTTCGTAATTTTACATTGCGTTTTGTTTTTAAGTGCAGTGCTGAATTTTGGTGAAAAATCAACATGATACATGTGGAGTATTTCAGCCATATCTGGAGTTCTAGATATCCAATTAGTGTCATTCCAAGTGCTAATGAAAGCTAAGATCCATATCTACAACTTTCATGAAGACACCAGGACCAAATTCAGACGCGAAACATGAGAAAAATGCAAAATACGTCAGACAGCAGGTGCTGCGCGCCTGGAGCGCGCCCTGCGCGCCTGGAGCGCATTTTACAGACTTGCTACTGTTTTGTACGCGCCTGCAGCGCGCCCTGCGCGCCTGGAGCGCGTGACGTGCAGCAGCAATAATAAAAACACAATTTTTTGCTGTTTTTTGGATCTTTTTGACTCTTGGAAACTTGGGAGACTTGTGCCCTAGCATAGAAACTCAAAGACGGCCGTTTCTAACGCCATTGAAGCAGTTTTATCAAGAATCATCCATGAATCATTCTTGTAATTCTTCTTTAATCCTTATCTTTTGTATCTCTGTCATGAGTAACTAAACCCTATTTGTTAGGGATGAGTGTAACCAGATGAAACCCAATTTTTCTGATTTGATTTCTAGTTATATGAATGAGTTTATTGAATTATTTTTCTCATCTCTGTGCTTAATGCTTTTTATTGCTTGATCAACATTAAAATGTTCTACGATTTGTATTTTGAAACGGAAGTGGACTTTACGAATGCTTGAGATGAGAAATTCATGAATTTGTAGTCTAGGGATAGATGCAGGTCATGAAACCAATTAAATTAGTTGCAAAGCAATAATTTACAAGAGAATTTCTATACGGTAATGCTTAATTCTAATCTTAAATCTACTAAGGAATTAGGGGTTACTTTGGAATTAAAGGTTCTGTCACTAAGACATTAGGGCAAGAATAATAAAGAGAATTCGGTAATAATTCAATAAAGAAATTCAGTAACTAGGATCAAATTAGACACCAAGGTTGGATTCGAAGTGAAACTCATCCCTGACATTTTTCTCATTATAAAAGATCAATTTTATTATTGTTGTTAATTTTAAATATTATTTCAATCAAATTGGGAACCTTTTGTTCAATTTTAGTAATTAAATATAATTCAATAGTAAAACGCAATCCTTGAGTTTGACACTCGGTACTACCGTTTTATTATTACTTGCAACGATTCAGTACACTTGCTGAAACGCTATCAAGTTTTTGGCGCCGTTGCCGGGGATTGCCATATCACTATTGAATTTAATTTATTTATTGAATTGAAATTTTTTGCTCTGCAATAAAATTTTTGTTTTTCTCTCTTATTTTAAATCTCTTCAGTACTCACAATTTGTCTAACCTTGTATGCGAGGCCAGTCCTCAGCTGAACTTATATTTGATCCAGAAATTGAAAAAACAGCAAAAGCACATCGAAAAGCAGCTCGAGAAAGGAGACAAAGGGAAAGACATTTAGTAGTGGACGAAGAGGTTTTAGGTGATTCTGTCATATTAACTGAAATGGCCGAACCACCACCACCAGAACGTACTCTCGGGGAGTATGGGAATCGAAACAGAAATCGTGCTCGACTACCCATTCGTCACCAACCGGTTACAGTCAATAAGTTTGAAATAAGTCCTGCTCTATACCGAGAGTTGCGGGAGATTCATTTTGCCGGTAGACATAACGAAGACGCTAACAGACACCTCACAAATTTCTTTGAATTATGTGAGACAGTGAAGGTGGACGGGGTGTCTGAAGAATGCAAGAAATTGAAGCTATTTCCATTCTCTTTGATAGATGATGCTAAAGAGTGGTTTCTTTCATTCCCCGCCGACAGCATCACCACATGGGATGATCTTGAGGATAAGTTCTTGGAACAATATTTCCCCCCAGCCATGTTCATTAGAAAGAGGCAAGAAATCACCGGTTACAAACAGAAAGAGGGAGAATCTCTTCGTGACACCTACAGGAGATTCAGAAACTTACTAGCCGGATGTCCTAATCATTCTTATGACGACACTGCCCAAATGCAAATATTCTGTAATGGCTTGAGGCCGAGCACCAGAATTATGTTAGATGCCACAACCGGTGGTTCTTTGAATTACAAAACCGCAACAGAAGCACGAAAAATTATTGAGATCATGGCATCAAATGAACAGATGATGTTGTATGACAGAAGTGGTGGGTCGACGAGTGGTGTAATGGAGTTGAATGTTATGGATGGGTTAGCTCCAGGCAGGTTTATATCGAAGATGGAAGAGGTTATCGCCACTGAGATCAAGAAGGGAATGGCAGCTCTAAATATACAACCCCAAGCGGCCCCCGTCAAACTACTAAAGCAGACTAGTTGTAACCTTTGTGGAGGAGCACATAAAACTGGAGTTTGTGAAGCACTGGATGACAATGAGGTAGAAGAACTAGAACAAGTGAATTTTGTGAGTAACAACAAGAGGCAGAATAACCCCTACTCTAGTACGTACAACCCGGGTTGGAGAAATCATCCAAATTTTTCTTGGAGAGATCAACAAGGTGGATCTCAGGGTCAACAAGGAGCTCAAACAAACCAAGTCCCACCGAGAAAGGCTGCTTGGGAGAGCGCTATAGAGAAACTAGTTACAAGCACAAGTACTTTCATTGAAGAGTCAAGAGCCGTCCAGAAAAATCACTCTGCATCAATAAAGAATCTTGAGACTCAAGTGGGTCAACTTGCTCAACAAATGGCACAAAGAACGTCCGGAAATTTGCCTAGTGACACAGTTCCGAATCCTAGAAACAATGTTAATGCAGTGACCACGAGGAGTGGCAAAGTGAGGGAACAAGTACCGCCTGAAGCCAAACAGAGTAGAAGTACCTTGACCCCAACCCACCTGGAGGAAATGGTCACACCAATACCGGGTGAAGAGCCCATCGCTATTGAAAAGGAGGAAGAACCTGTGATACAAAAAAGGGAACCACTGCCGAAACCAGAAATTAGACTCCCATTCCCTCAAAGATTAAAGAGGGAAGAAACTGAAAAACAATTTGGGAAATTTCTTGATGTTTTTAAAAAATTACAGATCAACATCCCCTTTGCAGAAGCACTAGAGCAGATGCCGACATATGCTAAGTTCATGAAAGAGATTCTGTCGAAAAAAAGAAAAATCGGAGGAGAAACAGTTATGCTTACGGAAGAGTGTAGTGCTATACTACAAAGGAAGTTACCACCGAAGCTCAAGGACCCTGGAAGCTTCTCAATCCCGTGCGCAATTGGGAATAGAACTTTTGGGAAAGCCTTGTGTGATCTTGGAGCTAGTGTAAGTCTTATGCCCCTTTCGATATACAAAAAGCTAGGCATCGGAAAAGTCAAGGACACACAACTGATGTTACAGTTTGCGGATTGCTCAATGAAACATCCCTATGGAGTAGTGGAAGATGTGTTGGTTAAAGTGGATAAGTTCATTTTTCCAGTGGATTTCATGGTACTAGACATGGAGGAAGACAATGACATTCCTTTGATTTTGGGGAGACCGTTCTTAGCAACAGGGAGAGCTATGATTGATGTAGCAGATGGCACCTTAACCCTGAAAGTAAATGAGGAAACCGTCACTTTTAACATTCTGAAAGCCATGGAACACTCAAGAGAAAGAGAAGGGTGCAATCGAATCGAGATTTTAGATGAGATAGTCAATGAAGAAATAATGCATCAAACACCCAGCCTCCCATTAGAAAGAGTTTTATGTCTACCCCAAGATGTCGTTCAAGAAAGTGAAGACCCAAAGATGAAAGAGGTGTTGGCCATGTTAGAAGCATCACCATCCTACTCCCCTCGTTTTCCTACTAGATGGGAGGAGTTGAAAGGCAATGAAGTCGAGTCCGCGAAAAAAAGGACACCACTAATTGAACTCAAGCAGCTGCCTATTCATTTGAAATATGTATTCCTGGGTGAAGAAGAAAAAAATCCAGCAATAATTAGTGCAAGCTTGAGCGAGTTGCAAGAAGAAAAGTTGTTGAGAATTCTGCGGAAACACAAGGGGGCTATCGGTTGGTCCATTGATGACTTGAAGGGAATAAGTCCAACTTTTTGTATGCACAAAATCCTCATGGAGGACAATCACAAACCGGTAGTACAACCCCAAAGGAGATTGAATCCGGTAATGAAAGAAGTGATCAGGAAAGAGGTGGTAAAGCTATTAGAAGCCGGCCTCATATACCCAATTTCAGATAGCTCTTGGGTGAGTCCCGTCCAAGTGGTACCAAAAAAGGGGGGGACGACTGTCATCACAAATGAAAAGAACGAGTTAATTCCTACTCGAACGGTTACAGGCTGAAGAGTGTGTATTGATTACAGGAGATTGAACAGTGCCACGAGGAAGGATCATTTCCCGCTCCCTTTCATTGATCAGATGCTTGAGCGGCTAGCCGGACATGAGTATTAATGCTTCCTAGACGGTTATTCAGGGTACAATCAGATAGCTGTAGCACCCGAGGATCAAGAGAAAACTGCATTCACATGTCCGTATGGGGTATTTGCTTATCGAAGAATGCCATTTGGACTGTGTAATGCGCCGGCTACATTTCAAAGGTGCATGATGTCCATATTTTCTGATATGATTGAGAAACATATCGAGGTATTCATGGATGACTTTTCTGTATTTGGGTCATCCTTTGATAATTGTCTAATTAATCTATCTCTTGTATTAGAAAGGTGTGAAAAATCTAACTTGGTCCTAAATTGGGAGAAATGTCATTTTATGGTAAGAGAGGGAATTGTTTTGGGCCACCGAATCTCCCACAAGGGGATCGAGGTAGATAAGGCCAAGGTTGAAGTTATTGAAAAACTTCCCCCTCCTACCAACGAGAAAGGCATTAGAAGCTTTTTAGGCCATGCTGGATTTTATAGAAGGTTTATAAAAGATTTTTCAAAAATTGCAAAACCACTTACAAACCTACTTGCGAAAGACACACCTTTCAAATTCAATGAGGATTGTTTGCATGCCTTTAACAATTTGAAAAACCAGCTGATAACTGTCCCCATTATCACTGCACCTGACTGGTCACTACCTTTTGAAATCATGTGTGATGCAAGTGACAGTGCTATTGGGGCAGTTCTGGGACAAAGAAAAGACAAGATGTTGCATGTGATATACTATGCTAGTCATGTTTTAAATCAGGCACAACACAATTATGCTACAACTGAAAAAGAATTATTGGCTGTAGTCTATGCTTTTGATAAATTTCGGTCTTATCTATTAGGATCGAAAGTTATTGTTTACACTGATCATGCTGCTTTGAGGTATTTGTTTACTAAGCAGGAATCAAAACCAAGGTTGCTTAGATGGATTCTATTACTACAAGAATTTGACATTGAAATTCGGGATAAAAGGGGATCAGAGAACACTGTGGCTGACCACCTATCTCGATTGGAGAAGGTCGAAGAGAATGAGGATATTAGACCGATTCGAGATCAATTTGCTGATGAGCACATCTTCGCCATCACCATGGCACCGTGGTTCGCCGACTTTGCTAATTTCAAGGTGGGGGGTACAATCCCATCTGATTTCACTTACCAACAACGAAAGAAGTTTATCCACGATGCCAAATTCTATGTATGGGATGAACCCTTTCTGTACAAAAGAGGAGTAGATGGGCTGTTGCGAAGGTGTGTGCCCGAGGAGGAACAAGAAAAGGTAATGTGGCACTGCCACGACTCTGAGTATGGGGGTCACTTCAGTGGTGACCGAACTGCAGCAAGAGTTCTACAATCGGGGTTGTTTTGGCCTTCATTATTCAAAGACGCATTCAACTATGTGAAGAAATGCGATCGATGCCAGCGCACCGGTAACATTTCAAAACGGGATGAGATGCCGCAAAACCCTGTATTAGAAGTAGAAGTGTTCAATGTGTGGGGTATTGATTTCATGGGTCCATTCCCATCATCATATAACAAGGTTTATATTTTGGTGGCGGTGGATTATGTTTCAAAATGGGTTGAAGCAATAGCTACTCCAACAAATGATTCGAAACAGGTTATCACCTTTCTCAAGAAGAATATATTCGCTCGTTTCGGTGTGCCTCGAGCCTTGATCAGTGACGAAGGCACCCATTTTCTAAACCGGAATATAGAATACCTTCTGAAGAAATATAATGTGCGCCATAGAGTGGCAACCCCATACCATCCACATACTAGTGGGCAGGTTGAAGTCTCCAACAGGCAGCTCAAACGAATCCTAGAAAAGACAGTAACTGCCTCACGAAAAGATTGGTCAACGAAACTTGATGATGCACTTTGGGCCTACCGAACGGCTTTTAAGACCCCCCTGGGTATGTCCCCGTATCAAATGGTGTATGGTAAAGCTTGTCATTTACCTCTCGAACTTGAGCATCGAGCGTTTTGGGCAACGAAGTACTTGAACTTTGACTTGGGCAAGGCAGGTGAGGCGAGAATTCTTCAACTTCACGAGTTAGAGGAGTTCCGGAATTTTGCTTATGAGAATGCCAAGATATATAAAGAAAAAACCAAGAAATGGCATGACAAAAAAATAAGATTCAAGGAATTCCAAGAAGGAGAACTAGTTCTCCTATTCAACTCAAGATTGAAGTTGTTTCCCGGAAAACTAAAGTCAAGATGGTCGGGCCCTTTCAAGGTAATCAAGGTATTTCCACACGGTGCCGTAGAGTTGAAGGATACACACTCCGATCGGAACTTCAAGGTCAATGGACAAAGACTCAAGTCATATTTCGGGGAAGAGTCAAGACTTTCGATGGAGTCCATCCATCTGGACACAACTTGAAGAGTGAATTGTCAAGCTCAGGACACTAAACAAGCGCTTGTTGGGAGGCAACCCAACTTCATATCCTTTTCATTTTAGTTGACGTCACTTCATTTAATTTTAATTTTAGCTTTTAAATACTAATTTTATTCATTCTTGATGTTTAGTATAAGCAAGAAATTATAAAAAGGTGTTAGGGATTGTTTTTTGTGTTAAGAAGCAGCAAAAACGCGCCTGGAGCGCAGGCCTTGCGCTTGAAGCGCATTCTGGAACTGCAAATCTGTGAAAAATGCGCCTGGAGCGCATACCTTGCGCCTGAAGCGCATTTCGCTGACTTGTTACTGACTTGCGCGCGCCTGGAGCGCATGTCTTGCGCTTGAAGCGCATTTCGCGTAGTCCAGTTCTGTTCACACGCGCCTGAAGCGCGCTTTGATGCGCCTGAAGTGCATTTCGCAGATTTGTCACTGACTTGCGCGCGCCTGGAGCGCATGCCTTGCGCCTGAAGCACATTTCCCAGATTTGTTACTGACTTGCGCGCGCCTGAAGCGCGTCCCGTGCGCTTGAAGCGCATTGTTGGGCCTTTAAAACACCCCAAATAAGTACAGCCTTCCCTCTTTCACAACAATCCTCCCTCTTTCACAAACACCATTACCATTGAAGCACTCTCTTCACTCTCATCCTCAAGTAAGTTCCCCTCTCCTATCCAACATCATCCCATCCTCAAGTAAGTTTCCTCAAACTTCTAATAGCAACTCATTCTTGGTGACTGATGCATGTGGGTTTTCTTTTTTGTTTTTGTTTTGTTCTTCCTTTCTTTCTCTTCTAAACTTGAATCTATGCTGTATTTTATACATTATGCATGAATGTATGTTGTTAATGAAATCAAATGGGGTTAATGGTTGCGAGATTGGGTGTTTTCATTCATTATGATGCCTGCATGCCAACTGTTTGATAAAATGTCACAACCATCATCATGCTTGCATTCCAACTGTTTGTTAAAATGACACAACCAATGCACATGCACTATTATCACTTAGAATGTTAGTGGACAAACGCATGGCCATGTATGATGTTATTTCTCCAAGGTCGATCGTACTTAAATTAACTATCTCTAACTTGGAATATTCTGAACCTTGGGGGTGATTACTTGTTTTGCAGGACCTAATGGCAACCCAACAAAAGGCAAAACGAACTAAGGTTGCGACTACATCCTCTGCCCCACAGCACGATGCATTCATTTTCAAGAACATGGCAACACAAGAATACTATGCCAAACTCCCAACAGTCCACAAGTTTGTAAGTGAAAAAAATTTTCAGTTGGAAGACGATGAATTTGTTGACATCCAGGTTATGATTGCTTCCAGAGGATGGGAGAAACTGACCACATTTGTCACCACAACGAGCAAATCATTAGCTGTGGAATTCTACTCTAATGCCTCCGATCTAAAGTCCGACCAACCATTCCCACTTGACCAATTTGTGAGCTATGTGAGGGGAAAAAGGGTACCATTCACACCTCAAGTCATCAATGAAATCCTTGGCCTGCCAAACTATAATGATTGCCGCTTTCTAGCTATGGAGAAAAAACTTGTAAGAGCAAGCAGTCAGGAAATCCTACACACTTTATGCAGACCAGGCACAGATTGGGGCACAGCCATTCTTGATCCCCCAACAGGCTACTTCCATCACGCCTCCCTGATAGGCAAATTATGTGAATTGGTGAGAGTGATACCAAAACAAGGGGAAGAAATGTTGAAACCAGCTACTCCAATCACTGCAAGATGGATAACAAAACACTCTATGATTCCAGCAGACTACCCTGTTATCCCACCAGAAGCGATGCCAGCAGAGGAACACACTGAACCACAGGAACCACAGCACCACCCCCCACATCCAGTCCAGCTCTCTAACGAAGACAGAATCGGTAGATTGGAAACTATGATGGAACGAGTAATGATTGATCAGCGAGATAGACACGCCAGATTAGAGCTGGGGATGACCAATCTCTATCGAGCATTCGCCTCTTCTCAACAGACACCGGGAGGCATGTTTTATGCTGATCTATTTACACCTCACCAGTACACAGGCGACCAGAGCGGAACAGGAGCAGATGATCTAAACGAGGATCCTTGAATTGCTAAACTAGAGAAGTTTTCTATCTTTTGTTTTGAATTTTTTTTTGTTTTTGTTTTTCTTCTTCTTTTTGTTTCTTTTCTTGTTCTTCTTTGTTTTAGTCGAGTCTATTTGCTTTTCTGTGTTTCTTCTTGTTTTCTTTGTTTGATGATGAAATGTTGTAATAACTTGCACTTGATCTTAAAGTTTCTGTTTGGGGATTTCGAAAGTTAAACTCTATCTCTTAGATTATGTTAGTGCTCAAGTCGATAAGTCTCCCTAATGCATGCATGCTTGATTACTCAATGGTTGCAGAAGGCTAATAAGCCATCAAGTTTTTCAAAAATACAATTTTAACTTTCCGAATACATGTTTGGCATTATGTTGACTGTTCATACTCTCTCTTACTATCCTAACTGTGAGCTTTTGAGCCTAAACACTTAAATTCTTTGCTGTGTGATTATCCAGACATGTATTATCCCTTCAGAACTTGCACTAATTCTGACCTGCATCACTTGTAATTTATGCATACATTGAGGCAAATTTATTTGGTCGTTTGAGCCTTTCTAACTACCCTATAAAAATGTTATCCTTTGCTATCCCCTTCGAGCCTTGCCCCTTTGTTTCGGTTACTAGCCACATCACAAAACACAAAAAAATAAAAAAATAAAAGAGACCCTGCTTCAATTACATCACCCTACTTGGAGTTAGGTAGAAAAGTTGTGTTTTGTATTGATCAAATTCTAAGTTTAGGGTTGCTCATGGGATAGCAACCTTTTAAGTTTGGGGTGGTGATTCTCAAAAAAAAAAAAAA
>JBBPBT010001258.1:1897023-1913919 GCA_037974875.1 Cicer bijugum | reverse complement strand
AAATATTTAAAAATAAACGAAATCATACACAATATCAATTCTATATCCAGATAATTATTTATAAAAAAAATAACTAAAAATAGAAAATAGTTATAAATAATTGAAATATAACTATGTGCATACTTAACATCAGTCAAGCGCACATAAAAGTATTACATTTATATACACATAAAATCGCATAAATTTTTTTTCTTTAAAATATATATTACACTAAAATACTATTATTTTTTTAAAATATATCAAATAACAAAATATAATATATATTATTTATATCGCTCATGTAATATAACATGTATTAAACTAGCACATCATAGAAAGCATCTGTATAACGAAAATTAGCCATGAAATTTATCAACATATATTCTAAAATAATATTAGTCATCAAATTAATTATTTAAAATTCTATTTAATTAATAAAATATTTTATTATAAAATTTGGGGTGTTACATGTTGGACTGGTGGAGGATGTACTTGTTTGAGTTAATAAATTAATATTTCCTGCAGATTTTTACATTATGGACATGGAGGGAGACACTAATTCCAATAGGGTGCCTATATCATTTTAGGCATACCATTCTTTAAAACTTTTAAAATAAAAATTGATGTTCACGTTAGAATTCTATACATGGAATTAGGTGATAGAATTATAAAATTTAACATTTTTTATGCTATGAAACACACCGTGGAAGAACACTATTTCACCATGAAAAAGTATGAATGGGTGCAATGTTTCAACGCTATGTTTACTATTGATTTTCCTTCACTATCTGGTGTTGATGATACTTATACGATTGAATTATGCACAAATACTCAATTGTGCTATGTGTGTGTTGAGATCCAAGTTGTTTTGTAGTTTAATCGGTTAGTCATTGTGTTGATATTTCTTTTGACATAATTGATTTTGAAGACTTAGCTTCGGCCACTAGTGTTGTACCCTCCATCGAGAAGCAATCGACTCAAGGGCTTAAACCACTTGAAATTTTGAAATATGCATATTTAGAAGGGAGTAAAAAGTTACTTGTGATTATTTCAACCAAACTTGAAGATGAATAGGAAGAGAAGTTGTTGCAGATTTTGGGAAAACATAGGAAGACAATTAGATGGACCTTGACTGATATTCCTGGTATCAGCCCATCCATGTGTATGCAAAGGATACTACTGGAGAATGCGATAAAATCAATCAAGCAGCCCCAAAGGCGACTTATCCCCTTAATTCTGGATGTTGTAAAAAAAAGTGACCATGCTCTATCAAGCAGGCATCATATACCCCATCTCTAATAGTCATTGGGTGAGTCCAAAGCAGTTAGTCTTTAAGAAAACTGGACTCATAGTGGTTCAAAATGAGAATAATGAACTTATCCCTACGCGAGTGTAGAATAGCTGGAGGGTATGCATCGATTACAGGAGACTAAACCAGACAACTAGAAAGGATCATTTTCCTTTACCATTCATTAATAAGATGCTTGAACGGTTGGATGGTAAGTCACATTATTGTTTTTTGATGGTTTCTAAGGTTACTTTCAAATCCATATTGCACCATAGGAGCAAGAAAAGTACATGTTCACTTGGCTTTTCAACACATTGGCCTATAGGAGGATGCCATTTGCCTATGCAATGCTCCTGACACTTTCTAACGCTGCATGATTAGTATTTTTGTTGAATTCATAGAAAATTGTATAGAAGTTTTCATGGATGATTTTACTGTGTATGGTTCCTCATTTGATGCATGCTTGAACTGTTTAGATAGAGTTTTGTGTAAGACCCTTAATTTTAAATCCTAAATTATACAATTTTAGGGTATTATGTGTTGAATTTCTTGGGTTGTTAGCCCAGTTTTTAGTATTTAGTGAGTTAAATTCCAAAAATATATTTTTGGAAATTGGATTAAAATTATTTGTCAGAGAATAATTTATTTATGTTACGAAGAATTTAATACTGGGCAGTTTTATTAAAAATATCTCGAGTTGTTTAAAATTTTATCTATCAATTGAGTTGAAATGAGAGTAGATATTTTTAACAAAGAGTGGTTTGGGAAGTAATGGTTGAAATGGTAATTTTATGAAATATATATATATATATATATATATATATATATATATATATAAAGAAATAAAAGGAAAGGAAGAAAAATAAAGAAAACACAAAAACATTTTCCTCTCCCTGTTGCTCGCGAACTCCATCTTTCTTCCTTCTCCATTCCTCTTCTTTTGCTTTTCTTTTGCTTCAAGAAAAGGAACCAAAGGCTTGGTGGGTGAGAAGACAAGGATTCTTCAGTTTCATTCTTCTCGTTTGATTCAAAAACGGAGAAAAACGATGTTGGTATTTTCAAAACCGTCAAACACAAACCTTCACTTTTCTCCTAGATCTAAGCTTTGTTTCAAGAAGTGATAGAGGTGAAAATTGCTCACCTTCATGCTACGGTGCTAGTGAACCAACTTTGGAAGCGACGTCGCGATAAGAGATTTTATCAACATTAATCGCGGTACCGTAATCGCTCATTAAAGCTAACGATAAGGTAAGGGCTCCTTCGAAACTTTTAGTTTGCATTTAGGACCATATATGTAAGATTGTGGAAAATAAATTTGTTGGGTTTAAAGTGTAGATTTGGGGAAAATGAATTTAACTCATTTATGTGTGTTGTTGAGGAAATGAAATTTGATGTGTTTGAGTTGCGGTTTGTGCAAATTAGTTTTGCATGAGTTATGTTTGTGTTTTGTGGAAATTTGTGGTGATTGATGATTGAACTTGGTGTGGTTTTGTGGTTTTTGAACTGATCAAATTTTATATTTTAATTTGATGGGTGTGTTGGAAAATAAATGTTTGAGTATGCTCTGTGTGAATTTTAAAATCATTAGTGTTAAATGAGTATTAAAAATTGGAAATATTTTAATATCTCCATTTACTTAATGATTGTCATGGAAAGAGTCAGAGTATGCTCATGCATTTCATAGTACATGGCGACCGGATGGGCCATGGTGATAGTGGTGACCGGATGGGCCACGAGATGATTCCATGTGATTTGTAGGTTCATCTTATCCTTGCGGGGATTGTCGCGTCATGTAAGGTCTGCGATAGACTGCACATTTTTGGTAAATCGTGATGACCCATGATAGGTGGCACCTCGGTAAATAGTACTTCTGGTCTGTGATAGGCGGTACATTTACGATTTACGTTTTTAGTAAATCGTGCTGACCCGTGATAGGTGGCACCTCAATAATTTAGTACGTTGGCATGTGATAGGCGGTACAATTTAGTACGTCCCTTCGAGGAGGGTTTGGTTTGAAATTTCGAGTACATTCGTTTTGGCATATACGCATTGCATTAGGGTGCTTGGCACATGAGTCCTGTTTGATTTAATGTTATGACTGCATGTGTAAATTCAAGTTGTTGTTGTGATTGTTTGGATTTGTGTGCATGTGTTGATTGATTGCAAAACCTCGCGAGTCATGTTAAATTTAATGTTATGATCGCGTGTGTAAACTCGAGTTGTTGTTGTGATTGTGCCATAATTGCTAAGTGTGATTGTTTGAATTTGTGTGGAAGTGTTGATGGATTGCGAAACCTCTTTAAAAGCTTATTTTTGCTGTTTTTTGATACAAGAGGCTTGTAGTCGAATACAGATGTGTAGTCAAATGCCAGAGGCTTGTAGTCGAATACAGATGTCCTGTTTTTGCTACTGACTTCTGAAACAACACTGTATTCGAATACAAGAATGTTGTATTTGAATACAATAGTGCAATTTTGTTAAAAACTCCATTTTTCAACTTTGATTATGCATGTCTAGCATATAAAATCCCTTTCAAGGAGTATGCTAAGATGAAAGGTTATTTTGTGCATTTAAAATTTAAATGCTAAGTGTTACTTGTTAATTTTTGGTTGGTGACCTTTACATTAATTGTGGAAATATGGGTTTTGCCTTCACCTAGATCTTATAGTTTTTGTAGTATGATCAAATTATACGGTTGTATAGGGACTAGAGGTCTTTCTTATGTGGATGTATTTATTTTATGTTGGAAGACTGTACCTATACTAATATTGTCAACTTGACTTTTATTTTGATGGGTCCATGTACCACTTTTTGATGTGACATGGGGGAGTTAAAATTCGTGGGGCAATGCTTTTGTACAGGTGTCTACCGAGAATACCCTAGGGGTATGAGCTATGTATGATAGGCCTCGTAGCCCCGATGTATTTCGATGTGTAAATACTTTGGATTTGTATTTCAAAAACTATTCCGCTGCTTGCAAATACGGTTGACTTTTGTTGTTGTGTTACGACTTAAATATTTATCCAAAAGTATTTTCTTTCTTTATTTCCGATCTCTTAGTTTTATTTTGAAAAAAAAAGGGGCTGTTACATTTTGCATAGATGTTTTGAAACTAACCTTGTGTTGAATTATGAAAAATGCCATTTTAGGGTTGAACATGGCATAGTTTTGGGACATGTCATTTGTAAAAAAGGGATGGAAAAGGAACTTTCGAAGATTGATGTGATTTCTAATTTCCTAACCCATCTTCGGTCTGCGAGATTCGTTCTTTTCTTGGCCATCCATGTTTTTATATGCACATTACCAAGAACTTCATCAACACCTTGAGGTTTAGTTTATAATATTTAATTTCACGTTATGATTCTACTTTTCTTTATTTGATTATATTTTTATTATAATTGCTTAATTCAAATCTCAATATGATTGATTAAATTAGTTTGATAGAATTCAGTTTCTACATTAATTAAATTATAGTTTTGTGATGCTTGATCGTTAACTGATAGTGTTTCAGTAAGTGTACTTAATCGTTGCAAGTAATAATAAAACAGTAATACCGAGTGTCGAACTCAAGGATTGTGTTTTACTATTGAATTATTTAATTACCGCAATTGAACAAAAGGTTCCCAAATGGATTGAAATAATATTTAAAATTAACAATGGTAGTAAAATTGATCATTTAAAATGAGACAAATGTCAGGGATAAGTTTCAATTCGAATCCAACCTTGGTGCCTAATTTGATCCTAGTTACTAAATTCCTTTATTGAATTATTACCAAATTCTCTTTATTATTCTTGCCCTAATGTCGTAGTGAAAGAACCTTTAATGCCAAAGCCCCTAATTCCTTAGTAAATTTAAGATTATAATTAAGCATTACTGTACATAAATTCTCTTGTTGAACTATTGCCTTTGCAACTAATTTAATTGGTTTCATGACCTGTATCTATCCCTAGACTACAAATTCAAGAATTTATCATCTCAATCATTCATAAAGTCCACTTCTGTTTCAAAGTACAAATCTTAGAACATTTTAATGTTGATCAAGAAATAAAAAGCATTAAGCAGAGAGATGAAATCATCATCATTTGTGCGGCTGTTGCGCTTCAGGCGCACATCATCTGTTGTCTGACGTATACTACATTTTTCTCTTTTTTCAAGTCTAAATTTGGTTCCGGTGTCTTCATAAAAGTTGTAGCTATGGATCTTAGTTTTAATGTGAACTTGGTTCGACTCCACTTTGACATCTACAAATCCAGATATGGTTGCAACACTCCACATAGGTCATGTTGATTTCTCACCAAAATTCAGCACTACACTAAAATAAAGTAACAACACAAAACTCCGAAAAATCTCTACTTAATCAAGGAAATAAGAACATAAACATTTTATTAAATCAAAGAAATAAAATTAATAAAATATATCAAATAAATCCTTAAATTAACTTATGAATAAAAGATAAATAAGTCTAAAAAAACTAAAAAATATGCATATGATGAAGAGTCATCACAACCCCAAACTTAATCTATTGCTTGTCCCCAAGCAACAATTAATTTCAGATTTGGTGCAGTTAAAAGCAAACTTAAACTCAATTTCTCAAATCAAATCAATGTCAATTTTCAAATTCCAGCTACTACAAAATATTAATCATGCTCCATGGTTGCTTACAAAAAAAAAAAATCAAAAAATCAAAAATAACACAATTTGTACATTTTATCATTCATTCATCAAGTTCAACTATCTCTTCACACAATCTCACTAAAATTTCTGTTAAGTGTTTAGAAAGGGTTATGAATTTATCACTCAAATCCTAGAACATGTGTCACGCTACCATAGGCTTGAAAAAGTTCTAGTTAGCAATCACAATGCAGTAAACACATACACTTTTGGAGGACTTTTGGGTTGTAATGGAGTTTAGGTAAGGGTAGGACATTTTGGGATAGTAGGCTTTACTACTTGGAGTTAGGTATACATTTTCAAATTATTCTACCATTTTTTATTTTTCTTCACCTTTTCTTTCTTGAGATTCTCAAACATTGACAAAAGAACCAAGAATATATTATTTACCAAAGTACACAAACTGGCTTTATTTCTTCTTAAAAGGTTGCTATCTCATGAGCAACCCCAAACTTAAAAGGTTGCTATCCCGTGAGCAACCCCAAACTTAGAATTTAACCAAGACAAGACAAAAATTCCATACCTAACTCCAAGTAAGGTGATGTAATTAGAGTCAGGTCTTCAATTTGTAATGTGGCTAGTGACCGAAAGAAAAGGGCAAGGCTCAAAGGGGATAGCAAAGGATAACGTTTTCATAGGGTAGTTAGAAAGGCTCAAACGACCAAATAAAATTGCCTCAATGTATCCATAAATTACAAGTGACGCAAGTCAGAATTAGTGCAAGTTCTGAAGGGATAAACATGTCAGGATAATCACACAACAAAGAATTAAAGTGTTTAGGCCTAAAAGCTCACAACTAGGATAATAAGAAAATGTATGAACTATCTAAATGATGCCAAACATGCTACTATAAAATTTATTTAGGTTTATTTTTTATTTAAAAAAAATGGCACGTAAGACTTCGACAACCAAAGAGTAATCAACAATGCCTGCATTAGTGAACTTAAGACCGAATGCAAGATGTTAATAATTTCAAAATCCCAAACAGAAAACTTAAGACCAAATGCAAGATGTTAATAATTCTTTATCATATTGCACGTTTACACACAATTAGAAAGAAACAAATTCAAATAACAAAAAATATGATTGTAAAAAATCAAAGTTACCTCTACTTGTGGTTTGCCTCCCACAAAGCGCTTCTATAAAGTCATTAGATTGACGCCTCAACTATTGTCAAGATGGCATATATGATAAGAAGAACACATCATCCTTCTTTTTTCCTTTTGTTTTGTAGAAATTCCATGAACTTAAGAAATAAAAGATGTTGCTTCCATGTCCTTCTCAATTGGACATTGATGAACAAGGCATAGATTGAATCTTGAATTTTATCAATCTCTTCTTTTTTCTTTTCCTCGTTCGTCTTTTCCTCTTGCTTATCTTCTTCTATCACAACAATGAAATTATCTTCAATCTTCAACTTCTCCTCTATCTTCTCAAACTTAACCACTTGCTCAAATAACCTCTCACATTGATTTTCAAATCTTTCAAGTGAAACCATGTTATTCTTCATGAATTCAACAAAAACATTCGTAACGTGAAAGTCTTTGTCATCTGATTCTTTGGATAGAATTTTAGGAGGTAGAATTTGTTCCCAATTGATCTTTTTAATGTAACACTCGTCGTTTTCTACATCTTTGACCAAAAAATCTTCATATTCTACTAGTTCGGCAAGATCATCAGAACAATTTCCATTCTTATGTGCTTCTCCACAAAAGTCACACCTAAGAGGCTGCATCGGAGGGATCTGAAGGTGATATTTTAAAAATGTATCTCTCAAGATTTTCCCCTCAATCATGCGACATATACCCGATATAAGACAAGTATCACACACTCTTTATATAATTGTAGTACAATATCGCACTATAATCTTCCATGCTCTACAGCAAATAGTTATCTCAAACAAAGAGGAGACAAACCACTAGACATGACATTAGCAAGTTCAACAAATAAAAATAGAAAATAAAAGAAATTTTTTTCTCAAAAAAAAAAATCAAAAATTTCATTGTAGAGCAAAAAATTTCAATTAAGTAAATAAATTAAATTCAATAGTGATATGGAAATCCCCGACAACGACGTCAAAAACTTGATAGCGTTTCAGCAAGTGTACTGAATCGTTGCAAGTAATAATAAAACGGTAGTACCGAATGTCGAACTCAAGGATTGCGTTTTACTATTGATTTATATTTAATTACTGCAATTGAACAAAAGGTTCCCAAATTGATTGAAATAATATTTAAACTTAACAATGGTAATAAAATTGATCCTTTATAATGAGAAAAATGTCAGGAATGAGTTTCACTTCAAATCCAACCTTGGTGCCTAATTTGATCCTAGTTATTGAATTCCTTTATTGAATTATTACCGAATTCTCTTTATTATTCTTGCCCTAATGTCTTAGTGACATAACCTTTAATTACAAAATAACCACTAATTTCCTAGTAGATTTAAGATTAGAATTAAGCATTACCGTACAAGAATTCTCTTGTTAAACTATTGCATTTGCAACTAATTTAATTGGTTTCATGACCTGTATCTATCCCTAAACTACAAATTCATGATTTCTCATCTCAAGCATTCATAAAGCCCGCTTCCATTTCAAAATACAAATCGTAGAACATTTTAATGTTGATCAAACAATAAAAAGCATTAAGCACAGAGATGAGAAAAATAATTCAATAAACTCATTCATATAATAGAAATCAAATTAGAAAAATAAGGGTTTCATCTAGTTACACTCATCCCTAACAAATAGTGTTTAGTTACTCATGACAAATATAGAAAAGATAGGGATTAGAGAAGAATTACAAGAAATATTCATGAATGATTGTTGATAAAACTTTTCCAATGGTGTTAGAAACGGTCGTCTTCGAGTTTATACGCTAAGGCACAAGTCTCTCCACTTCCCAATATTAAAAAAAGATCCCTAAAAAGTGAAAATTTGTGTTTTTAATGAATGATGTCGCGCCCACATGCCCCAGGCGCAGAAAACACACTTCAGGCACGCGCTGGCAGTGCTGAAAGGCAAGAAATGCGCCTCAGGCGCGATTGTTGCGCTTCAAGCACACATCATCTATTGTCTGACTTATACTGCATTTTTCTCTTCTTTCAAGTCTGAATTTGGTTTCAATGTCTTCATGAATGTTGTATCTATGGATCTTAGTTTTCATGTGAACTTGGTTCAACTCCACTTGGACATTTACAACTCCAGATATGGTTGCAACACTCCACATAGGTCATGTTGATTTCTCAAAAAAATTCAGCACTGCACTAAAAAAAAGTAACAACGCAAAACTCCGAAAAATCTCTACTTAAGCAAGGAAATAAGAACATAAACATTTCATTAAATCAAAGAAATAAAATTAACAAAATATATAAAATAAATCCTTAAATTAACTAATGAATAAAAGATAAATAAGACTAAAAAAAATATGCATATGATGAACAGTCATCATTAACTATAGCACATCGATGACTGTGATGTTTAGTCCAATTGGATAAACCAAATTCACATAGGGATGATTACGCTTCTTTGCAATTATATAGTCAAATAGGAATAGAGTCACAATTTATAAATTAAATTTATTCATAGAATCTGTGATAGGTCTAAAGCTCTCGAATTAGAGGATTAAATGTTTTCTTAATATGCCTGAATCAAATTCAAAACCCCCCTTAATTTTAATTCTCAATTCGGTTAATATAATTAGAAGTCCTTGCGAAATGACTCAAGTCATTACCCTACACTACATTTTATTACTTGTATTTGATCTGCGTGCGACAGCGGACCAACCATGCATAATTTTAGGTTGATTTTTTATTTTACGTTGTAATCAGGACGTTGTGATTTATTTCCAGATTTAATATATTAAGAATATGTTGAATAAATTGTAAACTGTAATTTTGAAGTTTCAATTGAGTTGGTGTTTCAAATTTATTGTTCATTATTATTTTTCTATGTTTTTATTAAAATGTATGGATCTAATTGCCAAGGTGTAGATAATTGGTGTTGGGCCTTACATTTTGATATCAGAGCCAAATCGATTCATTAGGACTTTGGGTTATGGGTTAGGAATTATAATGGTTTCTTTTACTATACGTTATAATTATCATTTCACCTAATATTATGTCTGATCAACTTAGTATTAGTATATGGTACATAGAAGCATGGCTAAAAGATCCAGAAGGTGGGAAAGGCCAAGTAGGAATACCTCACCTAAGGACAGTATGACCCCACCACCCGTTGAGGAACCCCAAGAAAGGGTGATGGAAGCTTTTCAAATGCAAGCCACAACTACCCATAATTTGGTGCAACATATAGTAGTGCAAAGATATGGCGCTCAAAATGCCAATAGAGTGTTCAATGATTTTCATAAGTTGCAGCCTCCAAACTTCCAGGGCAACCCCAATCACTCAATATCTCAAGCTTTGTTGTATGAGATCAAGAAGTCATTTGAAGTAATGCTCTATACTAAAGAACATAAAGTGAAATTTGTTGCCCACCTACATAAGGATGAGGTAGAGTTTTGGTGGAGGGGTGCAAGGACTTATCTTCAGACTCAAGGAACCCTTGTGAATTGTGAACACTTTGAAGTGGCCTTTCTGGATAAGTATTATCCAAAAAGTTCCATGAGGCAAAAAGAGCTGGAGTTTGTGCACTTGCAACAAGGAGACACGCCCGTACAGAGTATGTTTCCACGTTTGAAGAATTGGCTAGGTTTTCTCCATATGCCCAGTATGCACCCACTAAAGAGTTGTAGATAAACTAGTTTGAGTGGGGATTGAGATATGAAATTAGAGGATATATATGCCATATAGAGCTTACCAATTATTCCACTCTAGTACACAAGAGCTATATTGTGGAGGACAATTTAAAGAAGGTACAAGAGGAAAGGCATGCTATGTGGTAGAAAAAGAGAGAGTTTGGAAGGTTTGGCTAGTAATTGAAGGTAAAGGCTTCTTAAGGGATGGGAAAACAATTACATGCCTCCAATTCCCCAAGAGCAAGGAAGTGTGTTAAGTGTGGAAGGGAGCAAGGGGGAGAGTGCTTGGTTTGGAAGCATTTTGGACATATGGCTCCTTCTTGTCCAATGCATCAAAACATAGAGGTTCCAACCCAAGAAAACCTAACACTAAGAGATTCTTTGCACTTATTTCTAAGAAAGGTAAGAATCATAATATGATTACTAGTACTAGTTTAATAAATCAAATCCTTTTGACTGTCATGTTTTACAAATGTGCATCCCATTCATTCATATCCTTAGATTGTATGTTCGCAACCCCATCTTTCCTTACTTGTATTAAAAACTTCCTTAATGTGTCATTAGTGCCCATTTATCTTATTTAATAGAATGTTTTAGATATATTTAGTTTGCTTACCCCTTAAGGGATTAGACGTTATACTCGGATTAGACTAGATGTCTGAACATCAGCGACTTTGGTATGCCATGGTAAGGAAATTATCATTCACCCAGGAAACCGCCAACTAGAGCAACCATAACCTCCTTTCGTATCCAAAACTCTCCAAATCTTTGATTGTTTGATCAATGGGGGTCAAGGCATACTTTTGTTGTTATCCTTTAATTCAAGGTTAGAAGTAGATTTAGCAAATGTTCTAGTGGCCAGTGAGTATGAGGATGTCTTTCTAGAAGATATGACATCCTTGCCTATAGAACGAGAAATATAACTCTCTATAAACTTGGCATTTGGAACATGTTCAATCTCCGTTGCCCCTATAAAATGTTTGTACTAGAGTTGAGTGAGTTGAAGAACTAGTTGGGGGATCTAATAATCAAACAATTTATCAAATCAAGTGTGTCACCTTGGGGAGCCCCTGTATTGTTAATAAAAAAAAAATGGCATTAGAAGACTTTGCATAGATTATACAAAGTTAAACAGCGTAACCATTAAGTATAAAATCATCTGCAAAGGATAAATAACCTTTTAGATCAATTAAGAGGAGCTACTATGTTTTTCAAGATTGATTTGAGATCAGGATATAATCAAATTATAATAAAATCAAAGGATATCCCTAAAACAACCTTTAGGATTAGGTACAAACATTATGAATTCTTTGTCATGTCTTTTTGGGTGACCAGTGGCCCAACTTTATTTACGGATTATATGAATAGAATTTTTAGACTCTACCATTATAGATTTGTAGTGCTATTCATAGATGATATTTTGATATATTCAAAAACCCTTGAGGAACATGTAGAGCATCTCCAAATAGAGCTACATACACTTTGAGATAGGAACCAAACCTAGTAAATGTGAATTTTGGATATCATAAGTGAAATTCTTAGGCCATGAGATTGTTGGAACCAAGTTGGATTTACATCTAGGGTTTTGATGTTAACAAAAGTTTTTTATGAGTACAATATATTTGATTTCAAAGAGTATGAAAGAAGATTCAAGTTTTTGAATAAAATATAAAATAAGATTTGATTCAAATTTATAATTGATAAAAATCTATAATAGAAAACAAACTTTGATAAAGTTGAAAATAAGATATGGTCAAGATTTGTAGAAGATTTGATCAAGATATAAGGAATATTTAATTAAGATTCGAAGAAGATTTGATCGAGATTTAACTACAATAAAATATGAACATAATCAATTTGAAGAATTTACTAATGCAATCCAAACAAAAATAAATTAGAATCAATCTAAATATTTTACAAACTCACTCTAAACAAAACAGAAATATAATAAATTTAAAGAATTTACAAACTCAATATGAACAAGATACAAATCAAAAATAAACAAAGACTAAATTGAAGCTCAAATTTTTATATAAAGAGACACTCAAACCTGGAGGAGAAAAAAAAATCAAAAAGGTAGAAAAAAGTAGAATAACTCACAAACTCAAAATTAAAAATTCATCTTGGAGTTCTAAGAGAGAAATACTTGTTCAAGTTAGAAATATTTTATGAGTATTATTTTCTTAGATTGTGAGAGTTATCATTATTATCAGGTGTGTTAGAAGAAACTACTCTAATTCGAATCTTTTGGATCCAATCCGATAGTGGTTTAGTTATTTCTTCAATCTGGGGTTGTCAGGTTGTTAGGAGAATACTTGACATGTAGGGTAAATGTGGTTAGTTCCATCTTTAATTTGGGGTTGTCAAGTTGTTAGGAGAAGACTTGGCTTGTAGGGTCAATGTGGTTAGTTCCTCAAAAGTCTGGGGTTGTCGGGTTGTTTGGGACGACTGACTTGGAGGATCATGTGCTTTGTAATTCAAAGTATTTGAATTGGTGGATTAAAGCTTTCTGAATGAGGGGACTAGACGTAGCCAAGTTAATGGTGAACTAGGATAAAGCTATGTGTTAAATTATTTATGCTTTCATTGTTTGCTACCTCAAAATTTGATTTCTTCTACTCCAAGTAATTCACAAAAACCAACCGTCCTTCGTCAAATTAGCAAAAAGTTATCAACTTTTTCAAACACAATTCAACTTGACTTTCTGGTGTTTGCACCTTCAATTGGCATTAGAGCTCGGTCTCAAGGAAGAGCACTTTACAATGTTTGAGGAAAGATCAAAGGGTAATGTTTGGATTAAGTGAATCAATAGATGAAGAAATTAATGCATTTTCTGAATTTACTCGATCTGATTTAATTACTGCTATAAATGATTTTTTTAATAAGAACCACAAATTGACTTTAAAACTGAAAGTACTTAGGAAAGAAAATACCAATCTAACTGAAAAAGTTAATGTTTTAAAGAATTAAAGTGCTAAATTTAAAATTGAAAATGCAACTCTCAAAACTGATATTATTGAACTTAAAACATAAAATGCAACTCTCAAAACTGATATTACCTAACTGAAAATAGAAAATGAAAACTTGAAAATTGATATTGCTGAACTTACGATTGGAAAGCTAACTGTTAAAAGTAATTATAGCTCAACATCAATTGAAAATACCACATGTAAATTTGATAAGCATGAAAAGTATTTCAAGATTTTCTTGATAATGGTATGGAAAGAAGCAAGTATGCATCTGTTATTTAAGGTGTTAGTAGGAATGGTAAAAGAGGACTAAGATTTCAAGAAAAAATAATTGAACCTAAGTTTGTTCCTTTTGATGATTTATGTACTATTTGCTAATAAGAAATGTGGCACTAAAATATCTTTTAATATGCTAACCACGTGGAAATATGAGAAACCTTTAAGAACTAACAGACCATGACCCAACCAGTTTTGGGTACCAAAGGATAAAATGTTTATGTTGTAGATGTTCTAAGCAACCAAATTAAACCACCAATCATAGTGCCTGGTCAATGGATGCTTGCATTATATGAATGCAAAAAGGTCTAAGTTCCAAGACCTACTAAACTGAAGCCAACTGACTTTGGTGGAAGAAGGACTAGTTAACACAATATCTATCAGAACCATAACCATATGATGAACCAGAAATATCAGAAAATATAGAGTATCAATAGAATCAAAACTGGCAGAGAAATCTCACATATCAAAAGAACTAGAACTACCAGAAGATTAAGAATTACCATCAGTTCAAAAATTACCAGAGAAACCTAATACATCAGTAGAAACAAAAGTGTCAAATGAACAATCAAAGTTAAAAAACTTCTTTGAATACTCCAATCAAATCCATCAAGACTACAAACCTAGATGAGAATACAAATCCAGACCCTCTAATTAGAGAATATGCAAGTTCATAATTTGAAAACCAGAAAAGAAGAAATAAGATGGTTTTGAAAGTGAACTGAAACTTTTGACATATAGATTATATTTTTCTTTAAATTTAATTATTGTCTGCTAATATATTTACTAAGAAAAAGAGAAGCTTGATCTTAAAAGTCAAAGCTCGATAAGTATTTTACAGGTTCTCATAAATTTTGAGGAACAAAGAGATCCACATAATATGATCACTTGTGTAGAAGTTTGGTTTATAGAAACAAGCAAAAACCACCAGAAATAAAATTGATGTGTTGTTTCTATTGATTTTATTCTTCAATTATCTTATTTATATTATGTTGTATGATAAATGTAACTCCCTGATTTTTTACATCGAATGTGTAATTTTTTTTATAACAGCTAAATATTTTTTGAAAAAAATTCATAATCTTATTATAATTTAAATCAGAGTAAAATATTTAATTGCAAAAGTCTTTTCCAAAAGTCACAATTAGAATCATTGTTTCATTATATAAAATGGTTTTGACACAATAAACTTACTTACAACCGAGCATATCACATTGACTAAAAAAAATTACAATTGTTTCCGATACATAAATTCTTTTGCGACAACAACATTGCAATAAAGAATGGAGAATAAATAAAATTCTTATATAAAATCGTAAGCTAATAATTAATCTAACTAAGGGTAAAAAAGGTACTAGGATCCATGACTGGCATCAAGCCTCACTGCTTGCAATTACCAATCCAAAATCATCACTATGTCACGTCATTGACGTCATTGCAATTCCAGCACGACTCAAAACTCTAAGAACTTGATGCGTAAGTAGAGGGTCACGATCTAAAAACAACATACATATGAATATACAAAGCACGAAAAAATAACATGACATGACATTAAGTGATAAATAAACATGCATATAAATATCATCATATAACAAACATGACTTGTGTGACAAATCACCCTAATGCAATGCTTATATGCTTGTGCACATGATTCTGGAATTTCCACACCCTCCTCGAGGAGCGTAAATCATAAATGTACTGCCTTTCACATACCAGTACTAACTATCAAGGAGCCACTTACCACATATCAACATGATTTACAAGAGTGCAGTCTATCACATGCCTACACGACTCCAAAATCCTCGTAAAGATAATATGTACCAATTAACTCAAGGAACTACCCCATGGCCCATCACGGTCACCACTAACACTATGGTCCATCACGGTCACCACTAACATTGTGGCCCATCATAGTCACTACTAACTATGAAATGCATGAGCATACGCTGACTCTTCCACATCAATCATTATGTAAATACAATTATTAAAAGAATCTCCTTTTAATACTCTTTAAACAATAATAAAATTTTAATACTTTTTTGTAGAGCATATTCAAGACATATTCTCGTCAATAAAATTCATAATACATATATCAGTTATGAATACATAATCGCATCAAATACATAAACAATAATATGCACCTTTATTCACCACAAGCACAAAGAACATATATAAATACACATTCTACATTAAAACATATATAATTTCGTTACAAAGTGTCCTTGCCTTCACATTACTTTATTACACAAGCAACTTACGCTACGTCAGCAAAACCTATTTGACGATTTCAATTACATCTATAAATTTCCTTGTACCTTAAACCAATCAATTAATTTAATCAATAAAAGTTTATAAACCAACCCCAAAATGAACTCTATGTCCGACCACTAATCAATTAGGGTTTGACTTTTCTCTTAGGTTCCTTAACTTTAAAAAGCCTTTGGTTTAAGTACTTTGACCAAAACAGATTTCAAAACATTTAGGCCACACTTTAAAAATCTAGAAAAAAATTTCAACTTATTGAAGTTCAATTCAAATCTTTGTCTTTAACAATTTAGGACAAAATATTTTCATAACAAAATTAATCAAACACAAACATACTCACACAGTTCGAAATTTAAATGAAATCATCAATCAACTACATAAATATCAACACTTTCAGATTCGAAAAAACTAGTAGAAGGTTTATATCAAGAAATCTTATAAAACAAAACTCAAATACTGAGAGTTCCTATATTCTAACTATTCAAAATCATGATTTTCTAATTTGACATTTTTCGAATCTTAATCTTTAAAAATTGTGCTTTGTATATAAACTTTCACTTAAAAACCACACTTTCTCATTAACACCAAATATTTCTCAAGTTCACAATTTTCTTTAAAGTCTCTAACTAAAATCTTCATTCATAATAAAATCATATATCAAAACTCAAAGTTATAATCAATCATTGTTTT
>JBBPBT010001258.1:1829721-1895239 GCA_037974875.1 Cicer bijugum | reverse complement strand
ATTATTATTTTATTTTTTTTGCAAAATAAAATAGAAATTTAAAAATAGGGTAGAACAAAGAAAAACCAAAAAAAGGAAATTATCCTCTTCCTCACTACATACACATTTTTGAATAAGATAATAAAGAGTTTTGCATAATTTATTTTTAACTACAACAACAATAATAATACAAGACCAAAAGTTTGCAAAAGAACTAAAATATTTTCAGATTACCTCCATTATATACATACACAATTTTATAAAAGAAAAAGATTGGAGAAATTATTTTTACCTTCACAAAATAGCTCACAAACATCTCTTAGTAGAGAAAAACAACTTGTCTTCCAAAAATTTGTTCAATTAAAGGTTGAATTAAGGGGGAAATGGAGGTTTGTATTTATTATTCAAAACATCAACACCTTTGGGTTGTTTGTTTGTGTATCCAAAAAATTAAAATAAAAGAAGAAGTAAGGGAGAGGGGCACACGTGAACTAAAAAGAGGGGGAAATGATTTTGTTTTTTTTTTTTTTTTTTTAATTAGCAATCTTAATTAATTCTAGCCACAAATTAAAGTGGCATCCTTAGATCAACATAATATTTACTACTTCTCCTATAAAATATTTATCTCTAGTAGAAGTTAAAATTCAATTTATATAAAATTACTAACTTTCTCTACAAATTATTTATCTGACGCAACTCAATTCGCAAATAAATCTAATCATAAGTTAACTCGTAAATTATTTAACAATCGTTATTATTACGAAATAAATAATTTGATTATTAAAATAATCAACTTTTAATATTATTCGCTCAAAAAGAAATACTACTCAGAAATAAATCAAGTCTCACATCACCCAAGAACTTGAATAAGAAATTTCACCGAAATCAAATATATTTTAAAATTTGAAAGCGGCAAAATTATCTATCGATTTCAAACATTGAGAAATCTCAGTCTCAAATTTTGACTATTTTTTTACATGTGGACTAAATAAAAATATTTCAGTTGTGAAAATATTTTTTTTTTACTTTTATTCATAAATAAAAGGAACTGATATACTCGACGACACATTTTTAATTACAAAACATAACTAAATATAGTTAATTAAGATTTTATTTTCTATGGGTCTTACATTCAACCCTCCTAAAATAGGTTCGTCCTCGAAACTAGAAGTAAGAGTAACAACCCATTGTAGGTTTGAACTCAAACTCAAACACCACTTCATTAGAGACTTTGTTCAAAAAGGGCATTAAACATTCAGTTTGTAGACGCTGACACCAATGGGCTGACATATTCATCAAACCACTACCTGAAGATAGGTTTGAATTCATAAAAAAAACCCTAAACCTTACCATCATACCTTGGCTTATGCTATATTCATTTTATTCAAAAAAAAAAAAAGGTTTGACTTTCAAATCTATTTGTCTGATGACAAAAGGGGGAGAAAGATATTTGATAAAGTTGGGAGAAAATGATACTTAAATTGAGGGGGAGTCAAAGAAAAATTGTTATAAAAATACAAGTTTATCATCATCAAAAAGGGGGAGATTGTTGAAACCAAGTTGGTTTTACATTTAGAGTTTTGATGTTAATAAAATTCTAAATGTTTCTTTTGGAAATTCTCTCCATGTTTTCTATGGTGGTTGTGTTACAAAAATACTAAATGTTTCAGTCTTTAGTGGTCCTCTTCATGTTGCCTTAGGTGGTTTTCGATCTAAAAATTCCAAATATTTCTGCCTCTGGTGGTTCTCTTCAGGTTGTCTTTGGTGGTGGTTGTTATTAAAATTCTAAGTGTTTCTGCCTCTGATAAAATATTTCCTTCCTTTGTTCCTCTAACGTTGATTCTTTTGCTCTTTTTCCTCTAACACTGATTCTTTTGCTCTTTTTCCTCTAACGTTGATTCTTCTTCTCTTCTTCCTCTTGTGTTCCTTCTTCTTCTCTTCTTCCTCTAACATTGACTCATCTTCTCTTCTTTTTCTAACAGTGCTTCTTTTTCCTTTCTTCCTTGGACGTTGATTCTTCTTCTCTTCTTCCTTTAATGTTGCTTCATCATTTCTTCTTGTAACTCTGATCACTATTCATATTCTTTTAAATCTGATAATTATTCAACACCCTCTAGAAGAATATCCTCTGATACATTCTCTAGACACATATTGTAAGACCTTGAGTTTTAATTTCTAATTTATGTATTTTGGGGTATTTTTTATGTTGAATTCTGAGACGTTTTAGCCAATTTTTATTAGTATTTTGTGAGTTTATGCCAAAAATATCTTTTTGGAGTTCCGATTAAAATCATTCGACGATGTATAATTTAGTTTAATTACAGTGAAACTTTTAGCGAAGAAACTTTTTTTCTGACATGCAACATTTTTCAGAATCCTTCATCTACCAATTGAATTGCAGCGAGAAAATATATTTTTCTGAAAAAGTGGTTTGTGAGGTGATGTGAGGTGAGGGTGTAATGATGATTTTAAAAATATCTAGATATTTTTATTTAGATATTTATTTTATTATATGTATATATAATAAACAATTGAAGAAAAGGAAGAAGAAAACATTTTCCTCTATTGCCTTCACGCCTCCTTCGTCATTTTCTTTCAATTTCATTTGATCTTCTCTGATTCCAAAAACAAAGTTAGTTTTTCAAAAAAATCAAACACAAACATCCATTTTTCTTCGACATATGAGCTTCATTTCGAGAAGTGACAGAAGGGAAAGTGGCTCACCTCCGTGTTGCAGTGCTAGTGAGCCAACTTTTGAAGCGACGTCACGAACTAAATTTTACTAGAATTAATCACGGTGCCATAATCGCTTGTTAAAGCTACCGTCAAGGTAAGGGCTCGTTCCAAACTTTTAGTTTGCATTTAGGACATTATTTGTGAATTTGTGGAAAAGAAATTTGATGTATTTGATGTGTGAATTTGTAGAAAATGAATTTAATTCATTTATGTGTGAATTAGTAAAATTTGTTTAAAGTGTTTTTGAGGTGTGGCTTGTGGTGATCCATATTTGATGTGATTTATATGTTCATAATTATTATTATGAATTTTTGAGATGTGATATATTTGCGGATTTTGTGGAAAATGAATTGATGAAATTTGGTGGTTTATGTGTAAAAATTGGGAGTTTTGAAATTAGGTGAGTTATGTTTGAATTGTTGAAATATAATTAAGGTGCTATAGGTGTGTTGTGGAATTGAATTGATTGTTGTTGATGTGAATTGGCGGTAATTAAATTTGATGAGTTTGAGTTACGTAATGACTTATTTTCAAATAAATGAGTTTGAAATGAGTTGTGAAAAAGTTCAAATTTTAACTAAGTCAAAGATTTTAGCAAAAAGATAGATTGAAATTAAAAATGGTTACAGTTTAAAATGTTACTCTTTTAAATACTCTTGGACTGAGTTTAAAAAGAAAAAATGTTTAGAGTATTTTATTAACTCAAAATTTTTGGTGCTTTAATAGTCGAGTGTGTGTTTGTGAAATTTGAACAATATTTGTTTTATTTAGTTTCAAGTAAATAATATAGATTATTTGGTTTTAAAAGTTTGATGTGTGAGAAAGACTTAATTTTGGGAATTTCATTGTGAACAAATTGTTTTATATATTTATGTTTATGTAGTTAGCTCCCTAAGTCTCAAAATTGAATCGAGACCGTTGGCACCGAGTTAACGGTGGGGAGAACTCTGATATATTAATGTTGTTGTGGTGATTGTTCGTTGAAGATTTTGGAGATTGAATATGGGTGATTAATGTTTGAAAATTGTGGTGATTCATGTTTGCTGAAATTGATGTGTTCCTAATTAATATTATGAATTTTTTTGAAGAAGTTTTTGTGTGAATTTGGTGAAAAATGAATTTAATTCAATTTATGTGTGGATTGGATTTGGAGATGTGATTTATGAGTGTTTGTGGAAATTAAAATTAGTGTGAATAATTATGTTTGAGTATGCTTTGTGTTGTATCTGAAAAATCATTAGTGTTAAATGAGTATTAAAAATGGGGAATCTTTTAATAGCTGCATTTACTTAATGATTGTGGTGAAAAGAGTCAGAGTATGCTCATGTATTTCATAGTACACGGTGGCCGCGATGGGGCTATGGTGATAGTGGTGATCGTGATAGGCCATGGGATGATGTCATGTTAATTGTTGGATCATCTTATCCGTGCGAGGATTGTCGCGTCGTGCTGATTTGTGAGAGATAGTACTCTAGAATGTGTTGATCTGTGAGCGATTACGCTCTAGAAAATCGTGATGGTCTGTGAGTGACAGCATTCTAGAAATCATGTTGGTCTTTGAGCAATTGCACTCTATATCTTGTGCTGATCTGTGAGAGATTGCACTCTAAAATGTGTTGATCTGTGAGCGACTGCACTCTTGTATGTTATGCTGGTCTATGAGCAACTGCATGCTAGTAAATCATGTTGATCCGTGAGAGATTGCACCTTGATAGTTAGTAATGGTTCGTGAGAGGTTGTAAAATTATGATTTACGCCCTTCGAGGAGGGTTTTGGTTTGGAATTACGGAATCATGCATTTTGGTATATACGCATTGCATTAGAGTGTTTAGCATGCGAGTAATGTTTTTTATACTATGATGATTGTATGTACATATTTTTGTTGTTGTAGTGATTTGTCGTAATTGCTTTGAGGTGTGAAGTTGGATTGATTAAGTTTCGATGTACTTATGTGCATAATTGATGTTATGAATATTCGATGTATGATTGAGGTGTAAATTTGTGGAGATTAATTTGGTGATAATTATATGTTCATAATTGATAATATTAATGTTTGAAGTGTTAATTGATTTAGAGCCATTTTAGAACTGAAAATCTGCATTTTCTCAATTGTATTCTGCTACGACAGTGCAATGTGTTAAAGCTTCTTTTTTCAAACATTGTTTATGCATTTTTCGACATATGAAAACCCTTTCGAGGAGTATGCTAAGATGAAAGGTTATTTTGTGCATTTAAAATTTAAATACTAAGTGATATTTGTTAATTTCGGTTGGTGACCCTTTACAATTATTGTAGAAATCTTAGCTTTGTCCTTAGAAGAGGACCAGGATCGTCCTACCAGTTAGAACCCTGGACATGGTCACGTAGTTAGACATACCTGACCGAAGTTGGTTTAGGAGGATCTTGTTGGACGCGTGGAGATCATAGGAGTTGTATAGTGTTTGTAGCATGATCAGATTAGGTGGTTGTCTAAGGACTATATGTCTTTCTTTTGTGATTGCATTTATTTCCTTTTGGAAGATTGTATTTATGCTTAAACTGTCTCATAAATTTTCTTTTGATGGGTCCATGTTCCACTTTATGACGTGACGTGGGGAAAGTATAGATTGTTGGGGCAGTGCTTATATGCAGGTGTTTGCCGAGAATACCTCAAGGGTATGAGCTATGTTTGATAGGTCTCATAGCCCCGATGTATTTTTCTATTTAAATACTTTGAATTTTTGTTTCAAAAACTATTTCCACTATTTGTAAATATTGTTGACTTTTATCGTTGTGTTACGACTTAAATATTTTAATCAAAAGTATTCCTTTCTTTATTTCTTTATTATATGAATTTGTTTTAAAAAATTAAAAAAATACACTCGCCCTGTTAAAAATCGGGGTGTTACATTGTGGTATCAGAGCTTTGGTTTAGATTGTAGGTCAATATGTAGTTTGGGAGTTGTTATTTGATCATGCGTCGAGTTAAGTTGTTTGAGTTGTCAGGTCTGGTGTATTTGTTATGTATTGATGTAGATGAAATTTATTTTTGGAATTATTCTAAGGGGTGTGAGATTTCTTCTTGATGTTGGTTTTGAGGAGACAATGCCTCTAAGAAGGGATGATGCAACAAGAGTCAACGTCAATGGGAATCATCAAATGGCTGAAGCTATGAATAACATGGTTGCTTTTGATGTTGCAACGACTCTGCGGGATCTGGAGAAGAGGGAAAGAGAGATTTGTGCTACAAGGTCAAGGGGATGGAAAGGTTTTCGTCGTTACAATCCTCCAAAGTTCAAGGGTGAGGATAGCCCAGCAAATTCTGATATGTGGATTCAAGATGTGGAAAAGATCATTGAAATGATTAATTGTCAAGTAGGGTTGAGGCGAATCATGACGGCATGGGATTTATGAAGTGGTTCCAAGGACACAGAGGCTATGTTGTTGATGGTAACTCGAAGATGATGGTTATGGATGAATTAAAGTTAGACTAATAAGCGATTTCATGTAAAGATCTAAGTAGAGATCCTTTTAAGAAGAATATTAGATGTTCCTCGGGTAGATTTTGAGATGAGACTAGATGAACTTTGATAACTGCCAAAGGGGTGTGAATGCCATGGAATTATTGAGAAGACAGGGATTCCATTTGGCGTTTAGGTGTCAACGAAAGAGACCCGTATGAAGTTAAGGGGCGCTGCACGTTAGGGGTAAATACTACCTTGGTTAGATAAAGTACACTTTGAGGAATACTCGATAAGTTGAGGGGTAAAGTCGAGCATTCGAGTTAAACTAGATTTGCGACTTAGACTATTAAGTATGAATCTCATGAAGATTATATGAGTGAGAATATATATTTCTTCGATAAGTGACAAACCTCTGTGTGGATTAGGAGATGGTAAGTATGGATAGTGATTTTAGATGAAACCATAGACGCGTAAGTGTGAATTTTTGGTGAAGTTTGGATAAACACAAGGAGTTAAGCCTTGATGTATTGAACTGCATAATCCTATTAAGTGGCATTGGAAGCTAAGATTGAAGCAATGTAAGCTTTGAGCTTCTATTAAAGGAATGTAAGATTTGATTTAATCGAGCTTCTATTAAAGGAATGTAAGCTTTGACCCTAAGATGGTTGATCTTTAAGTCGATGATTTAAAATCCACAAGGTTTGATGGAAGACCAAGTGAAGCCTTAAACTTGTATAATTGAGGTCGTTGAGGTAGGCAAGGGATAAATAATTCAGGTTATGGATGAAAGTGTTTGAAGATTTACTAAAAATGTTATGTTATGATTAGAAGAATTTTAATTAGTGAGATTACTTAGATGATTATTGTCAATGATGAATAAGGCCTTGTATTGTATCTTAAGATGAAATGGATGAAATTAGACGGTGTGATGAGTATTTGGAGATTTCGAAGATCAGATTTTAGAATTTTATTTAATGATAGAAAGTGAAAAAGAATAAATGTAACAAATGATTTATGGTTTAGATGTTGGTCTTGGGAAGTCAAACGTTAAGATTTAAAATGAGTGTTTCGGTGACTAGAGGAACAATGAAAAATATGTGGGACTTTGAGATATTTTACTGCAAAGTCATGAGGATGAAGTTATAGCTAATTACTCCATAGGAAATGCTTATTGGGAACATTTGAGAAATAGATCTTTAGGACGTTCGATTGTTTGATTCTTTGAGTTTAAATCTCGGTAAAGGTTGAGAAGGAATAAGAATCCAACGAATGAACCAAATTTTGGAAAATGTGCCAAGAAAGCTTGTTGGAGCAGCACATAGAGATGTAGCTTATGTCAATTAAAGATTCATGAAAGAAATTATCTCACCTGTAATTCAAACATGGTTATTATAAAGGTATGTCAATGATACAAAGGCACTACTTAAGTACATGTCATGGGGGTTGTTATTGTGTTTGGTAGGAAAGAATTGATCATGAAATTGAAAAGTTTGGTGGGAACTAGTAAGGCTTGATTTGTTGAAATCACAATAATGAAGATGTATCAAAATTCGAGGTAGAAATTTAAGGTTTGTATAAATGGAAAAGTGATGGAGTGAATACAATTTGTTTGACATGTCATAATGAAATGATAATCATGAAGCTGCAAATAAAGGACGTGACGGAATTGAGAAGTATCAGAGTGAGTGTTGGTAGTAGATTTAGGAAAATTATTTTTGGGTTTGTCCAGAATTGCGACGTATATAGCAAATTTATTAGTGAAGTGTAAATTTGAGGTGTTAAGGCATGAGACAAATGTAGGTCTTAATCAATAATGAAATTCAAGTTGGATTTTGTTAGAGACATGACTCTTGAAACAAAGCACTAAACCGGAAGGAAGTTTGTGTGTTGTAGGTCGTATAGTTCTGGCATATTGTCAAAAAATATTTGAGGAATCACCAATTGGATGTTGGGATGTAATTATTAAAGATAATATTTAACCAAAATTTTGATAAGGACACTATGGTTTGATGTAGTTGTGCGCCTAAAGAAATCGAGGATTTGTGGGCACTGGAGATATTAGGGAGTTCTCGGCGGTAATGATTGTTTGGTGCTTAGTATATTAGCGTCATACTTAGTGTTTCGGTTTGATACCTAATGAATGGTTCGTACCAAGTAGACGTATATAAGGCTATGTGACATAGCTATGGGCGATTATACTTCGTCGATAGGATCAAAGTTATAGGAAAATAAGGGAAACTTAGTGGATGCTGAGAAGATTGTTTGACTACTTGTGCATTAGAATAACCTTAAGTGCAAGTCGCAAAGAGTGTTATTACAATTCGGTTAAGATAGTCTAAACCACCATCATGGTTGTTGGCTACTTATTGACAAATTGATGATATGATCATCCTTAATCTCTTGTTAATAATAAACAAAATCACGTTGAAAGGAACGGGAGAATGTTACCGACAACGGTAATGAATGGAGTTATTAAGCACCCTATGAAAAGGGGTATGCGACACTTTCTTCCAGTAGGCTGGGTGAAATAAGTTGTAACTTGTATGTCGAGTTGGAGTGCAAACCTAGTGTGGTTGTTACTCGTACTTTAAGTTTCGAGGACGAAACTTCTTTTCCGAGGGTAGTAATGTAAAACCTTGAGTTTTAATTTCAAATTTATGTATTGTGGTGTACTTTTTATGTTGAATTCTGAGACTTGTTAGTCAATTTTATTTGTATTTTGTGAGTTTATGCCAAAAATATATTTTTGGAGTCCCGATTAGAATTATTCGTCGATCAATAATTTAGTTCAAAAAACTTCATCTATCGATTGAATTGCGGCGAGAGAAGATATTTTTCTGTAAAAGTGATTTGTGAGGTGATGTAAGGTGAAGGGTGTAATAATGATTTTAAAAATATCTAGATATTTTTATTTAGATATTTATTTTATTTTATATATATATATATATATGATAAACAATTGAAGAAAAGGAAGAAGAAAACATTTTCCTCTATTGCTTTCACGCCTCCTTCATCATTTTCTTTCAATTTCATTGAGAGATTGTACTCTAGAATGTGCTGATTTGTGACCAATTGCACTCTAGAAAATCGTGCTTGTCTATGAGCGACTACACTCTTGTATGTCGTGTTGGTCTGTGAGCGACTGCACGCTAGTAAAATGTGCTGATCCACGAGAGATTGCACCATGATAATTAGTACTAGTTGGTGAAACGTTGTAAAATTATGATTTACGCCTTTGGAGGAGGGTTTTGGCTTTGAATTCTAGAATCATGCATTTTGGCATATACGCATTGCATTAGAGTGTATGGCATGCGAGTTATGTTTGTTATACTATGATGATTGTATATACGTATTCGGTTGTTGTTGTGATTTGTCGTAATTGGTTTGAGGTGTCAAGTTGGGTTGATTAAGTTTCGATTATTTATGTGTTCATAATTGATATTATGAATATTCGATGTGTGATTGAAGTGTAAATTTGTGAAGATTAATTTGGTGTTAATTATATGTTCATAATTGATAATAGTAATGTTTGAAGTGTTAATTGATTCAGAGCCATTTTAGAATTGAAAATCTTCATTTTCTCAATTGTATTCGGCTACGATAGTGCAATGTGTCAAAAATTCTTTTTTCAAACATTGTTTATGCATTTTTGGACATATGAAAACGCTTTCGAGGAGTATGCTAAGATGAAAGGTTATTTTGTGCATTTAAAATTTAAATGCTAAGTGATATTTGTTAATTTCGGTTGGGGACCCTTTACAATTATTGTGGAAATTTAGGCATTGTCCTCAAATGATAACCAGAATCGTCCTACCAGTTAGAACCCTGGACATGGTCACGTAGTTAGACATACCTGACCGAAGTTGTGTCGGGAGGATCTTGCGGGGCGCGTGGAGATCACCCGAGTTGTATACTGTTTGTAGCATGATCAAATTAGGTGGTTGTATAAGGACTATATGTCTTTCTTTTGTGACTGTATTTATTTCATTTTGGAAGATTGTATCTATGATTAAATTGTTTGATGACTTTTCTTTTGATGGGTTCATATTCCACTTTATGACGTGACGTGGGGAAAGTAGAGTTCTTGGGGCAGTGCTTTTATGCTGGTGTCTGCCGAGAAAACCTCTGGGGTATGAGCTATGTATGATCGGTCTCATAGCCCCGGTGTATTTTGCTATTTAAATACTTTAAGTTTTTTTTTCAAAAACTATTTCCACTATTTGTAAATATTGTTGACTTTTGTTGTTGTGTTACGACTTAAATATTTTAATCAAAAGTATTCCTTTCTTTATTTCTTTATTTTATGAATTTGTTTAAAAAAAAAATTACACTCGTGTTGTTAAAAATCGAGGTGTTACACATATCCTCTAAATGTACACCATTTGATACATCCTATGGACACGTATCCTTTAATACATCCTTTAGACGCATATCCTCTAACCAGGAGCTATGCCCCTAGATATGTTTCCTCTGGTCCAACTCTAATTAGGAACTTAGATTTTAATTTTTTTAATATATACTTCAATTATATGAGGATTTTTGAGTGATAATGCATTTCAAGCCCATGGTACCAAGGGTCTTGCATAACCTTATTCATGGTGGAATATTTAGGGTTGTTCCAAGCATGAAAGAACAGGTAGACTAAATAGGATCCTAATTAGGTTTTGGTTTGACCATCTTTACCTATCACGACTATATTATCTTGGTCACCCACATCAAGATATTGGGCGACTTTTCTTTGTTTACTAAGAAAATATATGATGTCATGCGCACTTTTAGAAACATAAGGAAATAATTATAATTTAATGTTCTTATGCATATTTATGAAATAATTATTTTTAAACTACCATTCCCTTTATATTTTTAGCATTCACTAAGATTTTATATCTCAACCATTTTTTTATTATTTCCTTAGCAACTGGAGGAACTTTCGACGACTTAAAACTGTAACACCCCAATTTTCAAAGCAAGGGTGTATTTTTTTTTCAAAAGAAACTAAAATAAAACAGAGAAACAAATAAGGAAATACCTTTGGATAATTACTTAAATCATTATAATTTACAAGCAGCAGAAAAGTATCACGAAATATAAATCCAAAGTATTTACACATCAAAAGTGATACATGGAATTCATTAACATAAGATGTCATGCTGACAATATTAGCAAAGATACAATTTTCCAATTTAAAATAACTGCAATCCAAAATAAAGACATATGTTCCCTCTATGTCAACCTAATCTGATCATTCTACCAAAAAACTATACACCGTGAGTGATCTCCACGCGGCCCGTAAGATCCTCCTAACATAGCTCCAGTCAAGCGTTCCCATCTACATTCCCAAATTTCCACAATAGTTGTAAAAGGTCACCAACCGAAATTAACAATTAACACATAACATTTAAGTTTTTAAATGCACAAAATAACATTTCAACTTAGCATACACCTTAAAACGGTTTCTATATGCCAAACATGCATAAACAAAGTTGAAAAATGAAGTTTTTAACAAAACAACACTGTTGTATTCGAATATAGCATCTTTGTATTCGAATACAAGGCTATTTCAGCATTCAGCAACAAAACAGCATGTCTGTATTCGACTACAACAGTCTGTATTCGACTACACAGTAAGTCAGTGGTAAAACAGCATGTTTGTATTGGAATACAACAAGCTGTATTTGATCTGTATTCGAATACACATCAGACAACAGAAGAAAAACAACAAAATTCAGCATTTTTCAGCTTTTCAAAGGGTTTCGAAATCAATCAACACTTACCCACAAATCCAAACAATCAAACTTAGCAATTACAGCGCAATTACCACGACATCTTGAGTTTCGAAACAATTTTGCAATCAATCACACTTACACACAACTCCAAAACAAAACACTTAGCGATTATAACACAATTACCATAACATCTTAAGTTTCGAAATGGTTTTGCAATCAATCACACTATTACACAATTCCCAAACATCCACACTTGGCAATTATAACACAATCACCACAACAACTTTAGTTTCGAAATGATTTTGCAATCAATCACACTCACACACAATCACTACGACATCATGAGTTTTAAAATAGTTTTGCAATCAAACATGCTATCACACAATTCCAAAACATAGCACTTAACAGTTACAACACAATACCCACACGGACAAGATGAACCAACAAATCACATGGAATCATCTTGGTGCGACAATCCCCACACAGACAAGATGAACCAACAAATCACATAGAATCACCTTGAAGCGTCAATCCCCACACAGACAAAATGAACCAACAAATCACAATTTACCAGTGTGTAGTCTCTCACGGACATACAACTGTGCAGTCTCTCACGGACAAACACAATTTACCAGGGTGTAGTCTCTCACGGACAAACACATGTGCAGTCTCTCACGGACAAACACAATTTACCAGGGTGTAGTCTCTCACGGACAAACACCTGTGCAGTCTCTCACGGACAAACACAATTTACCAGGGTGTAGTCTCTCTCGGACAAACACCTATGCAGTCTCTCACGGACAAACACATATGAAGTCTCTCACGGACAAACACAATTTACCAGGGTGTAGTCTCTCACGGACAAACACACATTAAGTAAACAAGACATTAAGAGATTCCCCATTCTTAATACTCGTTTAACTTAAACGATTTTCACAAACACACATTAAGCAAACAGAGATATTAAGAGATTCCCCATTCTTAATATTCTTTTAAATCAAACAATTTTCAAAACAAACATTAAGTAAACAAGACATTAAGAGATTCCCCATTCTTAATTCTCATTTAACTCTAATGGTTTTCAAATTCCACACAGAACATACTGAAACATATTCACAAATTCGATCCACATTTCACACCAAAACACAACAATTCATTTCTCCACAAAATCGTTTTCACAACAACATTAAGTAAACGCAGACATTAAGAGATTCCCCATTCTTAATACTCGTTTAGCTCTAATGGTTTTCAAATTCCACACAAAACAAACTCAATCATATTATCAATCCACATCAAAACACATCAATTCATTTCTCCACAAAATCGTTTACACGACAACATTAAGTAAACACAGACATTAAGAGATTCCCCATTCTTAATACTCGTCTAACTCTAATGGTTTTCAAATTCCACACAGAACAAACTCAAACATATTATCAATCCACATCAAAACACATCAATTCATTTCTCCACAAAATCATTTTCACGACAACATTAAGTAAACGCAGACATTAAGAGATTCCCCATTCTTAATACTCGTTTAACTCTAATGGTTTTCAAATTCCACACAGAACAAACTCAAACAAATTATCAATCCACATCAAAACCCATCAATTCATTTCTCCACAAAATCCAATCATAAACATATCAAATTTCATAAGCATTAATCATGAACACGACAAATAAGATGAACACAAATCATCACAACACACCACTCATACACAACAAATTTCATTTACTCAAAATCATACATAAATGGGTTAAATTCATTTTCCACGAAACATTCATCTATCACCAAAACCTAACTCTAAGATTTTACCCATAAAGCCTTAGATTCATTTTCCCCCAAATCAACACTTTAATCCTAACAAAATTCTTTTCCACACAATCACAGATAAGTCCCTAAATGCAAACTAAAAGTTTGGAAGGAGCTCTTACCTTCACGTTAGCTTTAACGTGCGATTACGGTACCGCGAGTAAATCCGGTAAAATCTCCGCTCGCAACATCGCTTCCAATGTTGGTTCCCTAGCACCGTAGCGTGGTAGTGAGCAACTTTCCTTTCTATCTCTTCGCGAAACGAAGCTTAGATCTAGATGAAACGGGGAGGTTTGTGTTTGACGGTTTTGAAATCCCTAACACCGTTTTTCTTCATATTCGAAACAACGAGGAAGTATGAAGCTGAGAAATCCTTGCTTTCTTACCCACTAAGCCTTGGGTTTCTATTCTTGAAGCCAAAGAAAGAAAAGAAATCGAAAGGTAGAAGGAGGAGGAAGGAGAAGGGTTCACGAGATAGCGTGCCTTTTCTTCCTCTGTTTCAGTTTTTCCTCCCTTTCTTCCATTCTCACACACACACACACACACACACACACACATATATATATATATATATATCATTTATTTAAAATCCTAATAATAATTATATATTATATATTATAATATATATATATATATATATAATAATTAAACCTAAACAAATAAATATCTAAATATCTAGATATTTTAGATATTTATGAAAATCATCATTTCTCAAACCATTTTGATAAAAATATCTACTCTCGTCACAACTCATTTGACAAATATAATTTTCAGCAACCCGAGATATTTTAACAAAATTTTCCGGAATTATATTCTTCGTAATCTAAATAAATTATTCTTCGACAAATAATTTAAATCCAATTTCCAAAAATATATTTTTGGCATTTCACCCACTAAATACCAAAAACTGGGCTAAAAGTCTAAGAAATTCTACACAAAATAACCTAAAATTGTATAATTTAGGATTTAAAATTTAGGGTCTTAAGAAAACCATAGTAATAATTTGAGATTGTTGGCATTTAAATTTTGAATTTTTTTATTTTACATTGTACTTCATTTCCAGATGTAATGGATTAAGGATTTGTTGAATAAATTGTAAACTATAATTTAAAATGTAATTTCAATTGTGTTGGTGATTCTAATTCATTATTCATTATTATTTGCCTATGTTTTTATTAAAGTGTATGGATCCAATTGCCAAATTCTAGATAATTGGTGTTTGGTCTTTCAAGAGATTTTATTATCATCACCAAAACTTTCAATAATCTATGTAAAGCAGATAGGCGCTAGCGCTTACACCCAAATAATAATCTTGGCTCCCAAATATTCCCACAAAATTGAGCAACAACATTCTTTGATCTGAAATTTGTTTTGAAAATTTGAAAAAGAAAAAAAGCAATTTAAAAGAGTCCTTGTTCTGAAATTTGGCCAAAAAAACAAAATAAATCATAGCAAAAAAGTCCTATAACACCCTTATTTTAATTAATTAAATTAAAACCCTTAGTCTTGTTTATTCTTTTTGATTAAACCAGTGTGGAGATAATAGAATAAATATTCCTTGGATGTTTGATTATTTGATGAAGTATTTTTATATTAATCAATTAATTATTGAGATTATTTTTATTAACTAATTAAAACTCGTAGAAATATCTGTCTAAGAGTGAACAATGATCAAGTCAATTTTGACCAAGTCAAAATTGAATCACCCACACTACTCTTGTGTCCATTCAAATGTGTAACTAACAAGAATAAATACACGAATGCAAATTAATTCATAATGGATGATCATTGAATGACATTATTCTAATTGAATTTCGTATTCATGTGGGCAATTACACGAATGCATCTTTGTGGACGCCTTAGTGGCTGGTTTAATTTTCTCCATTTGTATGGGTCACTTCTGCATGGACACCTTAGTGGCTGGCTATATCCAAATCATATACGTTTAGGCGCATGCATAATTTGCATACATTTTATTGTCATTGTTATTTTTATATCATTATTTATCCTAAGGTGAGTTATTATTGTAGTTATTTATATATATTTTATAACTTTTCATACACTCTTGCGAATTATAAAAACAAAATAATAATATTTCTCTAAATCTTTTATTACAAAAAGATTTTATATTTTTATTTTATGGTTGTTAACTTATTGTTTGGTTTAATTTTGCTGTGGGATGAACTGACCCCTTACACCAACATTTAGGTACTAAGGATTTTGAAGAATTGCATTAATGACATTTGCTTGGCGCATACACGTGGGAAAAATGGGAACTTTAATAAATAAATAAATAAAATGCATAAACAAGATTGATGTGGTACATTTTTTTTTGAAGTTATTTACTTTTTATGGTCAATTTTAAATAGAAATGCGGAGGTGAGGTCCTTCCGTTAGGAAAAACCTGAATTATTTTATTTTAAGATGTAAGTGAACATTTTCTATAATTGGTAAATAGTCTTTGCAATAATAATAATAATAATAATAATAATAATAATATCAAGTAAATTGCATTGCGTTGTTTCTTAAAATGAAATCAAATTATTTACTAGTGAAATTTTATTGATTATATGATGAATTACTAAAAAATAAAAAAGTAAATTATTTTGAAAGAAAATAAATATTTTTGAGTAATGTCTTGGATCAAAATCTGGGGCGTTACATTGTGGTATAAGAGCATTAATTCTCGGACTTTAGTGGGGTGGAATGCTTCATGTATGTCGCCTGTTTTTATGATGTTGTTCGTGTGAATTGTTTAATTTTCTAATTATTTGAGTTTTATCAATTATTTAAATTTCTATTATTTTTCATTAATTACGTATCTTCTTGAAATTGAATTTTATTAATTATTTTAACTTTTATTACATCATTAATTGTGTAACCTACTTGAATTTGAAATTCTACTAATTACTTAAATTTCTGTTATGTGTTATTAATTGTGTAACCTCATTGAATTTGAATTTTTAAGAGTTACTTAAATTTCTATTAAGTGTCATTAAATATGTTAATTGTTTAATTTTCCAATTATTAAATTTACTTAAACTTCTGTTAGGTGTCATTAATTGTATAACGTACATGAATTTTTGTCATTAAAAAATACTTCTTAAATCTACTTGCATGCTTTATTGACATTTTCTTTTATATTTTTATAATTTTTATGCTGTTAAACTTTATAATCTTTATGATTTTATTTTTAATTGTATTGTATGACTGTTTTGTTTTATTAATTTTAGACTCCTTACTTCTTGTTCATACTAAGTGTTTGACTTTCTAACTATTTTATGTCATTAAAGACTTAAATTTCAAATATGTGAATTTAATTGTCTAACTTCTTGGAATAATTATGATGAAAAACATGTTTTAAATTATTGATCATATGATTAGAAATAATTTTAATTTAATCAAACAATAATTATTTATGGTGGTATGATATTTTGAATTATGAGTTTATTACCATGATTTAAAATTATTTCAATCTAAATCACAAAGTAATTGTTGAGCTTTGATCATATAATCTAAATATTTGTAACTAAGACAATGTTCTAAACCGTAAATTATGTATAATTGTATGATCAACACAATAGAAGGGAAGGATAATACATAAAAAGTTGTATTTAAGGGATTCTGGCTAAGAAAAGACTCGGTTATTAATTGGTTCATTGACCCACCTCTCTTTCCTAGGAACCCCTCAAAAACACGACTTCTTGTAGAACCCAGACCTACTATATATTGTTCAATAAATGACTTCAATATTACCCTAAAGTTAAAATCATATTAGAAAATTTATCTAATTAGATAATTTTAGGAAGCGTTATGGCTCGTCGAACAAACCGATCGGTCGCCCAAGTTAGAAACGATATGACTAAAGTGATCCAAGCCATGAATGCAATGGCCGCTGCAATGACCCAACAAGTTGCGGTCCAGGCTCAGCGAGATGCACAGAGGGATCAGAGGGATGAAGCAGCTAGTGCAGCAAGAGCATTGAATGAATTTCATCGACAAGATCTGCCTAAGTTCAAAGGAGAGCATGACCCCGACAAGGCTGATCTTTAGCTACAAGAAATCGAGAAGATCTTCGAGATCCTACACTGCCCTAACAATACAAAAGTAGAGTATGTGACCTATTTAATGATTGCTGAAGCTGAATACTGGTGGCGAGGTACGAAGAAAATGATGGAGACAAATCATGAAAAGCTTACATGAGAGGCTTTCAGGAATAAGTTCCTAGACAAATATTTCCCAAAAAGTGCTAGGGCCGAGAAGGAAGCCCAATTTCTGAAGTTTTATCAAGGGAATCTCACGATAGTAGAATATGCGGCAAAGTTCGAGTCCCTAGCAAAGCACTTCCGCTATTTCATAAATCAGGTAGATGAAGAATGCCTGTGTGAGCTGTTCGAAAGAAGCTTAAGTATGATATTAAGGAGTTAGTGGGGCCCTTGGAGATACGTCAATATCAAGTGTTAGTGGAGAAATGCAAGAAAATGGAGCATATGAAACAGAGTCGTATGAATAGGGGCGCTTTAGGTGGACCCATCAGACCTCAGGTAGAGATTTAAATCCATCCATATCATGAAAGTCATAAGCTTGGACTCTAAATGTTAATATTTACCCCTAAATGTTAATATTTTAAATAGGAGCATAACGACCAACAAAATAGGGGCAATCAACATCAACAACACAAGCTGTATGCCCGACCACTGGGGAATGCTAGAGATCAACCTCGACCTCAAAACGGGGAAGGTCAAGGGTAGAAAACTCCATGTCAAAACCAGGCATACCCTATTAGGTGTTTTCGCTGCAACAAGGAAGAACACAAGATATCTGAGTGTCCAATCAGACCAAGGGTTTGTTACATTTGCCAGACACTAGACCACTTTGCAAATGAATGCCCTGAATGGAAGGATGACAGAGCTGTTAACCGCAACAATATCAACGAAAATGTTGCACGCCTTACTGTCAAGGGATGTGTCTACCATATCAATGGAGAAGAAGCTCCATCTTCCTCTAAACTTATCCAAGGTGTTTAATTGCTGGAAAATCACTTAATGTAATATATGATTCGGGGGCAACACACTCGTTCATTTCATTGGATTGGGTGGATTCGCTCCAACTTGTTGTTACTACCTTGCCATTTGATTTGGTGGTTACCCTGCCTTCTACCGAATCGGTGAAATGTAATACAGCTTGCTTGCAATATCCGTTGATTGTGTTTGATATGAGATTCAATGTTGATTTGATTTGTATTCCCCTCAAGCATGTGGGAGTGATCCTTGGGATGGATTGATTGTCAAGCCATTATGTTTTATTGGATTATGCTCGTAAGTATGTGATATTCCCAAACCCAGGTATTTCTCGATTTCTCGATACCAATAAATTGAACTTCTCTTTGAAAGGGGGAGTTCAAAAATATGTTTCCCTCAACTCAGTCAGTATGAAGCTAGAGGTGGAGGTAGACAGGATACTTGTGGTCGAAGATTTTCCTGAGGTATTTCTGTCGGATGTACCAGGATTACCCCCAGTTCATGATATTGAATTCTCAATTGATGTGACTCCGGGTACAGGACCTATTTCTACTGCCTCATATAGAATGTCTCCGTCGGAATTGTCAGATTTGAAAAATCAGTTGGAGGACCTTTTGTCTAAACAGTTCATACGACCGAGTATCTCACTTTGGGGAGTACTGGTGCTCCTAGTGAAGAAGAATGGAAGATCTAGACTTTGTATCGATTACCGTTAGCTTAACAAAGTCACCATAAAAAATAGGTACCCTTTGCCATGTATTTATGACTTGATGGACCAACTCAAAGGAGCAATCATATTTTCAAATATTGATTTGAAGTCGGGGTACCATCAGATTCGGGTGAAGGAAGAAGACATCCCTAAAACAGCATTCAGAACTCGTTATGGACACTTTGAGTATTTGGTGATATCTTTTGGTGTCACCAATGCACACGCTATATTCATGGAATACATGAATCGTATATTTCACCCCCTTCTTAGACTGATTTGTAGTGGTCTTCATTGATGACATATTGATCTATTCTAAGAGTCGAGGGGAACATGAAGTTCACCTACGTCAAGTTTTGCAAGTCTTGAAGGACAATCGATTGTATGCTAATCTGGGGAAATATGAATTCTGGCATGGGGAGGTGAAATTCTTGGAACATGTCATTTCAAGAGAAGGTATCGCTGTCGACCCAACTAAAGTAGAGGTCGTGGTGGCATGGAAACAACCATAGACCGTCACAAAGATTAGAAGTTTTATGGGCTTGGCTAGATATTATAGAAGATTCATTGAGGGCTTTTCAAAGATTGCAGTTTTGTTGACACAACTCACAAGGAAGAATCATATTTATGCATGGACAGAGGAATATGAGAGGAGTTTTCAGATGATGAAAGAGAAACTAACTACTTCACCGGTGTTGCTGTTGCCACAACCAGAAGAACCATATGAAATTTATTGTGATGCTTCTTTACAAGGGTTGAGTTGTGTACTTATGCAGAACAAACAAGTGGTAGCATATGCTTCAAGACAGTTGAAGGTGCATGAGAAACACTATCCTACACATGACATGGAGTTGGACGCAATAGTTTTTGCACTAAAGATTTGGAGGCACTATTTGTATGGATGCAATTTTGATGTATACAATGACCATAAAAGTTTGAAATACTTGTTCGACCTGATGGAGCTCAATATCCGACAACGGAGATGGATGGAGTTTACCAAGGATTATGAGTTTACGCTGCACTATCACCCAAGAAAAGCCAATGGGGTGGCTGATGCCTTAAGTAGAAAGCGATCCCATTTGTCATCCATAACATTGAAACGATTAGAGTTGTTAGAGAATTTTCGTGACTCGGATCTTAATTTGGATTCTGTGTCAGGAAAAGTACAATGTGGAATGATCATTGTAAGACTCTTCATTTTCTAAATTATAATTTATACGATTTTAGGGTATTTGGTGTTAAATTGCATAGGCATTTAGCACAATTGAATTTTAATTTTGGGAATCAAATATCAAAATCATATTTTATTAGAATTAATAATATGTTTAATATTTATATATATTTTAATATATATATTTTGAGACCCAATTTAAATTATTTGTTAGAGAATAATTTAATTAGGTTATGAAAAATTTAATACTGGGCAGTTTTGTTAAAAATACCTCGATTTGCTGAAAATTGTATATGTCAACTGAGTTGCGACGAGAGTTGATATTTTTAACAAAAAGTGGTTTGGGGAGTGATGGGTCAAATAGTAATTTTATGAAATATCTTGATATTTTTAGATTTTGTAGTTTGGTTTTAATAATATATATATATATATATATATATATAAAGTAATATATATATATATATATATATATATAAGAAAGCAAGGAAACAGAAGGACAAACAGAGAGAAACATTTTCCTTATTTTCCACGCTCTTCATCATCTTCCTCTGTTACCAAAGCTTTGCCTTTTAAAAAAAACTCAAACATAAATCTCCACTTTTCTTCGACTTCAAAGCTTTATTTCGCGAAGTGACAGAAGGGAAATTTGTTCATTTCCACGCTGTGGTGCTAGTGAGCTAGTTTTCAAAGCGACTTCACGAACTTAAATTTTACCGGAATTAATCCCGGCGCCTTAATCGGTTGTTAAAACTACAACGGAGGTAAGGGCTCCTTCCAAACTTTTAGTTTGCATTTGGGACATTATTTGTGATTTTGTGGAAAATAAATTTGATGTATCTGATGTGTATGTTTGTATAAAATGAATTTAATGTGATTATCTGCGATTTAGTGGAATTGAAATTTGAGGTGTGGTTTGTGATGATCCATATTTGATGTGATTTATATGTTCATAATTATTATTATGAATTTTTTAGATGTGATTTATTTGCGGATTTTGTGGAAAATGAATTGATGAAATTTGGTAGGTTAGGTGTAAAAATGTGGAGTTTTGAAATTGGGTGAGTTATGTTTGAATTGTTTGAAATTTAATTGAGGTACTATATGTGTGTTGTGGAATTGAATTGATTGTTGTTGGTGTGAATTGACGGTAATTAAATTTGATGTGTTTGAGTTACGTAATAAGTTATTTTCAAATAAATGAGTTTGAACTGAAGTTGAAATTTTACGAAAAATTTAGAGTTGTTAACTTTGTGAAAAAGTTCAAATTTTAACTAAGTTAAAGAGTTTGAGCAAAAAGATAGATTGAAATTAACGATGGTTAGAGTTTAAAATGTTACTCTTTTAATTACTCTTGAACTGAGTTTAAAAAGAAAAAAAAAGTTTAGAGTATTTTATTAACTCAAAAATTTCGGTGCTTTAATAGTCGAGTATGTGTATGGGAAATTTGGACAATATTTGTTTTATTTAGTTTTAAGTAAATAATAAAGACTATTTGGTTTTAAAAGTTTGGTGTGTGAGAAAAATTTAATTTTGGAAATTTTGATGTGTTTGGATTAGTTTTATTGTGAACAAATTGTTATAAATATTCACGTTTATGTAGTTAGCTCCTTGAGTCTCGAAAAGAAATCGAGACCATTGACACCGAGTTAGCGGTGGGGAGAACTATGATATATTAATGTTGTTGTGGTGATTTATGGTTGAAAATTTTGGAGATTGAATATGAGTGATTAATGTTTGAAAATTATAGCGACTCATGTTTGGTGAAATTGATGTGTTCATAATTAATATTATGAAATTTTTGAGAAAAAATTTATGTGTGGGTTGGTGGATAGAGAATTTAATTCAATTTATGTGGATAGAATTTTGAAATGTGATTTATGTGTGTTTGTGGAAATTGAAATTGGTGTGAATAAATATGTTTGAGTATGCTCTGCGTTGTATATGAAAAATCATTAGTGTTTATTGAGTATTAAAAATGAAGAATATTTTAATAGTTTCATTTACTTAATGATTGTGGTGAAAAGAGTCAGAGTATGCTTATGCATTTTATAGTACATGGTGACCGCTATGGGGCCATGGTGATAGTGGTGATCTGTGAGAGATTCCACTCTAAAATGTGATGATCTGTGAGCGATTACACTCTAGAAAATCGTGTTGGTTTATGAGCGACTACACTCTTGTATGTTGTGTTGATCTGTGAGAGATTACACTCTAGAATATGTTGATCTGTGAGTGATTGCACTCTATGAGAGATTGCACTCTAGAATGTGTTGATCTGTGAGCAATTGCACTTTAAAAAATCGTGCTTGTTTGTGTGCAACTGCACTCTTATATGTCGTGCTGATATATGAGAGATTGCACTCTAGAAAATCGTGCTAGTCTATGAGCGACAGCACTCTTGTATGTTGTGTTGACCTATGAGAGATTGCACTCTAGAATATACTGATCATTGAGCGATTGCACTCTAGAAAATCGTGTTAGTCTATGAGCGACAACACTCTTGTATGTTGTGTTGACCTATGAGAGATTGCACTCTAGAATATACTGATCATTGAGCGATTGCACTCTAGAAAATCGTGCTAGTCTATAAGCAACTGCACTCTTGTATGTTGTGCTGATCTGTGAGAGATTGCACTCTAGAAAATGTTGATCTGTGAGCGACTGTACTCTTGTATGTCGTGCTGATCTATGAGAGATTGCACTCTAGAATGTGTTGATATGTGAGCGATTGCACTCTAGAAAATCGTGCTAGTTTGTGAGCGACTGCACTCTTGTATGTTGTGCTGGTCTTTGAGCGACTGCATGCTAGTAAATCATGCTGATCCGTGAGAGATTGCACCTCAGTAATTAGTACTGGTCTTTGATAGGCGGTACAATTATGATTTACGTCCCTTCGAGGAGGGTTTTGGTTTGGAATTCTAGAATCATGCATTTTGGCATATACGCATTGCATTAAAGTGCTTGGCACACAATTTAGGTTTGTTATACTATGATGATTGTATGTACATATTCGGTTGTTGTTGTGATTTGTCATAATTGCTTTGAGGTGTGAAGTTGGGTTGATTAAGTTTTGATGTCCTTATGTGTCCATAATTGATGTTTTGAATATTCAATGTGTAATTGAGGTGTGAATTTGTGGAGATTAATTTGGTGTTAATTATGTGTTCATAATTGATAATATTAATGTTTGAAGTATTGATTTATTCAGAGCCATTTTAGAACTGAAAATCTGCATTTTATCAGTTGTATTCGACTACGACAGTGTAGTATGTTAAAACTTCATTTTTCACATTGTTTATGCATTTTTTGGACATATGAAAACCCTTTCGAGGAGTATGCTAAGACGAAAGGTTCTTTTGAGCATTTGAAAATATAAGAATTTTGTTATGTGATATTTGTTAATTTCGTTTGGTGACATTTACAATTAATGTGGAAATCTTGGCTTTGCCCTCAGATGAGAACCAGAATCATCCTACTAGTTAGTACCCTGGAGATGGGAAAGTAGTTAGTCATACCTGACCGAAGCTATGTCACAAGGATCTTGCGGGGCGCATGGAGAACACCCAGGTTGTATAGCTTTTTGTAGCATGATCAGATTAGACGGTTGTATAGGGTTTAGTTGTCTTTCTTTTGTGAATGTATTTATTTCAATTTGAAAGACTGTACCTATACCTCATATTGTCTGCTTGACTTTTATTTTGATGGATCCTTGTACCATTTTCTTGATGCGACGTGGAGAAGTTAAAATTCTTGGGGTAGTGCTTTTGTACAGGTGTCTGCCAAGAATACTTCAGGGGTATAAGCTATGGCTGATATGTCTCATAGCCCCGATGTATTTTGCTATTTAAATACTTTGGATTTTGTTTCAAAAACTATTTCCGCTGTTTGTAAATATTGTTGACTTTTGTCGTTGTATTACAACTTTAATAAATCGGGGTGTTACAATCATCGTAGATAATAAACTAATGAATGAGATAAAAGCCCTTCAAGCGACTGATGAGGCTATTTAGGAGAGACGGAAATTGGTTGAGACCAGCAAGGCTTCCGAATTTGAAATAGATCGAGATAACATTTTGTGGTGTAATAAATGTATTTGTGTGTCCAATAATGCAGAGTTGAGGAAAACTATTTTGGATGAGGCCCATAAGAGCAAACTGAGTATTCACCCTAGTACTACAAAGATGTATAAAGACTTGAAGCACATATTTTGGTGGCCAGGAATGAATAAACAAGTGGCGGAACATGTGGCGTCTTGCCTGACTTGCCAAAAGGCTAAGGTTGAACACCAAAAACATGTTGGATTGTTGCAGTCATTAGATGTACCAATGTGAAAATGGGATAATATATCTATGGACTTTGTGGTGGCATTACCTAAGACTCAAAAGAAATTTGACTCTATTTGGGTGATTATTGACAGGCTCACGAAATCCGCCCATTTCATACTTTTAAGGACTACTTACAATGAATCTAAGCTTGCAGAGATTTACGTTGCTAAAATTATTAGATTGCACGGGATACCATCTAGTATTGTGTCTGATAGAGATCCAAAGTTCACTTCTCGTTTGTGGGAAGCATTACATGATGCATTGGCTACTAAATTGAGATTGAGTTCCGTCTACCACCCTCAAACCGATGGTCAAACAGAAAGGACTATTCAGACATTAGAGGATTTGCTAAGAGCTTGTACATTAGATAATCGAGGAAGTTGGGATGATCTATTGCCTCTTGTTGAATTTACCTATAACAATAGCTATCATGCGAGCATCGAGATGGCACCATACGAGGCTTTGTATGGGCGTAAATGCCAAACCCCCTTGTGTTGGTACCAGGATGGTGAAAACTTGATCGTAGCGCCAAAGTTGGTGCAACAAACTACAGAAAAGGTGCGTTAGATCCAAGAGCGGATGAGGACAGCCCAGAGCAGGCAAAAGAGTTATGCTGATCGACATAAGAGACCTTTGGAGTTTCAAGAGGACGAACATGTATTCTTGAGAGTGACACCCACTACTGGAGTTGGTAGGGAATTGCAGTCTAAGAAGCTTACTCCGATGTTTATTGGACCATACCAAATTCTTCGACGTGTGGGTCCAGTAGCTTATCAAACTGATTTACCACCGAATTTGGCCAATTTACATGATGTGTTCCATTTGTCACAATTGAGGAAGTACCTGGCAGATCCATCCCATATTATTGTGCCAGATGATATTTAATTGAAGGAGAATCTTATCTTCGAGGTCCCACCGATAAGCATCGCAGACAGAACTACCAAACATTTAAGGGAAAAAGAAATTCCATTGGTTAAGGTGATTTGGAACCAGACGACTGGGGATGCCACTTGGGAGTTGGAGGAGAAGATGAGGGAGGTTTACCCAGACCTTCTAGATGCCTCTTAGTTTCGAGGACGAAACTATTTTAAGGGCGTAAGTATTGTAACACCCTTATTTTAATTAATTAAATTAAAACCCTTAGTCTTGTTTATTCTTTTTGATTAATTTAGTGTGACGATAATAGAATAATTATTCCTTGGATGTTTGATTATTTGATGAAGTATTTTTATATTAATTAATTAATTATAGAATTTTTTTTATTAACTAATTAAAACTCGTAGAAACATCTGTCTTAGAGTGAACAATGATCAAGTCAAATTTGACCAAGTCAAAATTGAATCACCCACACTACTCTTGTGTCCATTTAAATGTGTAACTAACAAGAATAAACACATGAATGCCAATTAATTCTTAACGGTTGGTCATTGAATGACATTATTCCAATTGAATTTCGTATTTATGTGGGCAACTAAACTCAATGAAGAGAATTATTCCTTCTCTCTGATTAATTACACGCCTCCTTTATTAGTCACAAACATCTCTCCTTCGAAGGACACACCATTACCATCATTACATGTATCTCACATATTTTCAAAGTCACTCAAACAACCATTCTCACATTCCCCCACATTCGGATCGAAGTTCTAAACTTTTGTTCCTTCATCTTGTTGAAATTTTTGACGTTGATATATGTCACCTAGAAGGAAAGCACTCGAGGTAATGGCTTTTCCCCATGCAGAGTTAGGCTAGATATTAAATTAGCGAATCGTAAGATATTGATATGATGTCTGGATGTCTTAAAAAAAGATTGATTTTATTTTTGTCGTAAAGAAATAAATATAATGCTTTGATTTTTTTTTTTTGTAATACCTCTATCTTGACGAAATTAATTTTAGAGTTATATTTTTATTATGTTTTGATAAATATGTTTGTAGTGAAAATATTTAGTACTTTACATGTTTTAGAGTATTTAATTATGAAGTTATAATTTTTATAATGTTATGATTCCTAATAGGTTTATTATGATGTATTTGATTTTAATTCTTGACTTTTGAGTATTTCAAATTTAAAAACTTGACTTTTATGAATAATATATGTGTCTTGAGGAAATTGATGAAAATTTTATATTTTTATTTTTATGATATGAGAAAATTTATTATTGAATGCATTAACGAATAGTCCATTTTTATAATGTTGAAAACTTTATAGTGAAATGAATGAAAATTATGTTGTTATTGTGTTCTTTGTGATATGAGTTTTAATTGTTATCAATAAAATGTAGTCAAAATCGAATCCTATGGATTATTAAAATAAAAAGTGGTGATTTTAAGATATTTGTTCACGTACATATTTGATGTGTTGAAGTTAATGAGTTCTAACTATGAACATCCATGATAATGTAAATTTGATGTTTGTGTGATTTACAAAAATTTGATCTGGAATGATTTGTCCTTGTGGTTGCCTAAGTGGCTGGTGATATGTGGTTTGAATAGCTTTACTTTGTGGTGCCTAAGTGGCTGATTATTTGTGTTATAATTTTCTTTCTTTGTGGTTGCCGAAGTGGCTAGTGATTTGTAAATTTCGAACATCATTATCATTGTCATAACATATCATATGCATCTTTGTGAACGCCTTAGTGGCTGGTTTAATTTTCCCTATTGGTATGGGTGACTTCTGTGTGGACGCCTTAGTGGCTGGCTATATCCGGAGCATATATGTTTAGGAGCATGCATAAGGTTTAGTGGCTTCTGTCATTGTTATTTTTATATCATTATTTATCCTAAGGTGAGTTATTACTGGAGTTATTTATATATATTTTGTAACTTTTCATACACTCTTGCGAATTATAAAAAAAAAAATATTTCTCTAATTCTTTTATTACAAAAATATTTTATATTTTTATTTTATGTTTGTTAACTTATTGTTTGATTTAATTTTGTTGTGGGATGAATTGACCCCTTACACCAACATTTAGGTACTAAGGATTTTAAAGAATTGCATTAATGACGTTTGTTTGGCGTGCGTACGTGATATAAATGGATACTTTAATAAATAAATAAAAATAATATAGTGATAAGATTGATGTGGTACATTTTTCTTTGTGAAGTAATTTACTTTTTATGGTCGATTTTAAATAGAAATGCGGAGGTGAGGTCCTTCTGCTAGAAAAAACCTGAATTGTTTTATTTTAAGATGTAAGTGAATATTTTCTATAATTGGTAAATAGTCTTTGCAAAAATAATAATAATAATAATATCAAGTAAATTGCGTTGTGTGATTTCTTAAAATGAAATCAAATTATTTACTAGTAAAATTTTATTGATTGTATGATGAATTATTAAAAAAAAATTAAAAAAAAATTATTTCGAAAGAAAATAAATATTTTGAGTAATGTCTTGGATCAAAATATGAGGCGTTACAAGTCCTAACCCCCAAATTTGGCCATAAATAATCCAAAAGAAATCAAGGAATAGAGTCCATGCTCTGAAATTTGAAAGAAATGAACTATTAGTAGTCCTTACTTCTAAATTTGGCAATAAAATTGAAGAATAAGAGTCCTTGCTCCAAATTTGAAAAAAAAAACTAAAAGAAATCAAGGAATATGAGATCATGGTAAAAAAACATTGCAGTAATATTCAAAAGAAATAAAGAAATATGACGCTCTATTCCAAAATATGGCCATAAAATGCAAACAAATTAAGGAATAGGAGAACTTGCTCCAAAATTTGGCCATAGATCCGAAAGAAATCAAAGAATGAGTCATTGCTTCGAAATTTGGACTGAAAATTCGAAAGAAATCAAGGAATTTGAGTCGTTGCTCCAAAATCTAGTCAAAAAATCCAAAAGAAATCTTGGAATGAGTTGTTGCTCATAAAATTGGCAAGAAACACTAAATGAATTCAAGAAATGGGTGTATTTGCTATCTAATTGGGCAAGAAAAATTGAAAGAAATGAGAGAATAAAATTCTTGCTCCAATATTTGGTTAGAAAATCCAAAAGAAATCATGGAATAGAAGTCATTGCTCCAAAATTTGGCCTGAAAAATCGGAAAGAAACCAGGGAAAGTGAGTCATTGCTTCTAAATTTGACTATAAAAACCAAACAAAATCAAGGAATAGGATTCCCTGCTCCAATCTTTGCCCAGAAAATCCAAAAGAAATCCAAGAATAAGAGTCATTGCTCCTATATTTGACAAGAAAATGCGAAAGAAATCAATGAATATCATTCCTTGCTAAAAAATTTGGTTAGAAATCGTAAAACAAAGCAACGTATAGTAATCCTTGCTCCCCTATTTGGCCATAAAATTCATAAGAAATAAAGAAACAAGAGTCCTTGCTCAACAATTTGGTCATAAACACTAGTTCCTAAATTTGGTCATAGGAATACTAGTTCCTAAATTCTACAAAAAAAAAAATCTAGAGAAATCAAGGATTATGAGTTGTTGCTCCCAAATATGGCTAAGAAATCTTAAATATATCAAGGTATATGAGTCATTGCTCCAAAAATTGGTCAGAAAAAGCCAAAATAAATCAATGAAGAGGATTAAATGACCAGAAAAAACTAAAAGATATCTAGGGATAGGTGATGACTAACCAAATGGATCGTTTGTATTCGATGTGCATATGAATGGCAACACACACATATTGATTTATTGTAAAATATAAAAGTTGTAACAAGAAGAAATTATAAAAAATGTAGAAGATAGTAATGGAATGGTGCCACACTTTTACTGCTATGGAGAAAAAGAACGGATAAACCGTAAGTGGATGATTGCCATTAGAAAATATGGTTTCTTGATAAGATCAAAAGAGATGGTCCAATTAATAACACTGTAATTTTTCAAAAAAATTCTTCTACTTTCCATTACTTAGGCAAGGATACATCTAGGAGGAAGAGATTTACTTGGATTGTCTTTTGTACAAAAAAAACCATGCATTAAACTAGAATTATTCTTTGTCTCAAAGTGTAACCTCCATTCCATTCTTGAATATTATTTTCTCCTCATAAAGTTATGTCTCCTCTCTTGAATGCCTTTTCCTCCTTTTAATGGCTTGTTGGTTACAAAATATGAAGAATTCTATTCAACCCCCAAAGCATCCAAGGTTGATTCCTTATACACCACATAAGTTCTTTTCAACCTCCCCTTTGAGATCTATAGAAAACAACTTTGTTTTATGATCCAGCCTACTTTTATTTCAACCAAAACAAGAGGTGGGCAATACATGTCATGAGCAACCTTTAATTCACAGTTCATTAAAACATTCACAAAAATAAATTAAACTTAAGCATAATTAAAACCAAGCTTTGACCCACATTTTTCGATACAACTTAAACCAAATAGGCAACATCTCATGTGCCCAAGTCATCTCCATGTGGACTTCTATAGTTGACCAATTTGGACTCCATTTCTTCTAAGTTAGACCTTACTTCCATGATAGAAGTCATCATTTGTTTAAGGCTTCTTTACCTTTCTTGGCATGAGCCATTGTCATTGGTCCTCTTAGACCTGAAATTGTTTCACTAGTATCCTTTGTTGGAAAACTATGACTTCTTTTGATTAACAACGAGAGAATTAAGATCAAATCCAACTAGTTCGACATAATTCCCATATTAATCATGCAACATTCATACAACTCATACATAGCGGAAATTTAAAATCAGATACAAAATTATCAAGAAGCATACAAGAATAAGCAGGTAAAACAATGCTGAAAATTAAAGAGAAGGGATAAGAAAGATTGCACTGCGATATATCCTGGTTCAGCCGTTAATCAAACGACCTACATCCAGTTCCGAAATCACAATGTGATTTCAGCCTTTTACTATAGAATGAATTCGAGTACTTTTACAGATTTTCAGTCTTCTACACGACCTATCAATCTAACTCCCTTCACTCCTATCTTGTCACCACTTGATCCTTGTAGTTTATCCCCAAACTCACACAAGATCAAAGTAAAACTTCCTCTTGATGATACCACACCAACAAGGATAGCCACCAGTTTCCAAACTGGATTTTCTACAACATCAATTACAAAGAATTGTCTTTTACATGAACAAAGAAAAGAAGTATCAAGAATTGTATTCAATCACTCTAGCATCACACAAAAGAATTGATTTGTCAATGAATATTTTTGTGTGTTAAGAAACTTTTATTTCAAAGTGTTTTCAGAGGTATGCAAAAATTGAGAGCAAAAGATTATGAAAATTATGAAAAGTTTTGTGCAAGAGTTATATTTAAAATGATTTGAAACATCTTATATATATTCAAGGAAAACACCAGGACAGTCGATTGCCCAATCGAATTTATAAAGACATAGTCGATTGCTGCATCGAGTGTCGCATGTCATGTGTTTTTGGAAACTTGAATTATATAAGCTTCACTTGATTGGACAATCGATTCATTCAATTTCTGAATCAGACCTGATGGTATGATTTCCTTTCAATCGAGTGAGCAATCGAGTTGGCCAAAATTGGGTGCTCACTGTAACTTGCGAAATAGCATCACTCGATTGGTCAATCGAGTGTCGTGATCAAAGTGATTCAGACCTGATGCTATAATTTTCTTTCAATCGAGTGAGCAATTGAGTTGTCCAAAACTGGGTGCTCACTGTAACTTGAAAAATAGCATCAATCGATATGTCAATCGAGTATCGTGGTCAAAGTGACTCAGATACTGCAAACAATCAAGTTGCCAATCGCGTGGACAATCGAGTGGTCAATCGAGTGGGCACAAACTAAGTGCTCTCTGTAACTCAAACTTCAGCGTCAATCGAATTGTCAATCCATTGTGCAATCGAGTTGACAGTCGAGTGAGCCTGTTACAGACCTCAGTTATTTTTAACAGTTTATGTGCCATTCGATTGATGAACCTTTCAATCGATTGTCTATTCGATTGTTTCAGAGTTGAGTTTCATAAAACATGAATGAGTGATAAAAGTTCATTGGCAAGGACTTAAGTGTGAGACCCTAGTGATTAGTCTACTCAACTTGATACTTTGACACCTAATACCACTATACAATTTTGCATCTTCCTCAAGTGCATCTTCCAACTTTGGTTGAATCCTTGAGTTGCAAGCTATTGTTCCATGTGTGTGGTGTCTTCATGTTTGCTTGAAATGTTTCTCAATTCAAAACATTAGATAAAGCAAATATTTCATGCGTACTGTATGTTTGGGACTTAAATCAAAAACTTAGTCAGGGAAGCTCATGACCTACAAACTCCCCCTTTTGTGATTTAATGACAAACATACAGTTAACTTTAAGATTATTTTAAAATCTCCCCCTGAGTTTTGGAATGTATATACAAATCATTTTCAGCGCATAAACAGGGTGCATCATGGAGTATAATATGTATCAGAACAGATGCATAATATGTAGTATGTATCAGATCACAATTGTAATATGTATCAATCAGAGCAGCAATGTCAGCATATGCAGCATATACAATATCAGAGCAGGTATGATACAAATCAAAGCATACTAGCATATCAGATGCAAATAATCAATCAGATGCAAATAATCAGATGCAAAGCATATAATCTCAAATTAATCTCCCCCTTTTGTCATTAATACAAAAAGACATAAGACATAGATACAAGAGGAAATTAATAAACAATAGTTGTAAGAACAAGACAACAAACAACAACTACTCTAAACCTAAACAAACAAAGATACTAGGGCTGATCCTCATTATCACCAGCAGGAGGAGGAGAGACCGTTGTATTAGCCTCAGCAGGTGTCTTCTCCCCATGAGAATCAGAACCGTCTACGTTGTCCGGGTTTGGTTCTACAGTTGATTGCCTTCCAATCTCTACAATGTCTTCAAAAGACATTTTAAGCCCTAAGTGCTCTTGAATGGAAGAAACATCCTTTTAAACAGATTCCAAAGAAGCTTGAAGCTTCAGAAGAGATGCTTCCACACGTTCACTATGTTCAGCTTGAAACTTCAAGACCTCCATCAGCTTTGCCATGATCTCAGATGATCCTTCAGCTGGTGCAGGTGCTTGGGCACTAGATTGGGCTTGATCAGCACTGGGTTGTGCATGATCAGCAGTTGATGGAGTTCTTGTCCAAACATTGTTGATGCGTCGAATTTGCATTTGGTTCACTATTGCTTCACCAAATGTATGAGTGGTTGTGAGTGATTCATCATCGGCTAGAGACACCTTGAAATGCCTCAGAATCCTCATTACCAGTTGGGGGTAGGGCAGGATGTGCTTCCCTTGTGCTGATTCCCACATGTTCAGCAGCACAATCCATGTCCAACTCATCATGAGCTCTTTGTACAGCCCCCACAGCAGGACAACGTCCAGCCGCTGTACAACAACATGATTTCCAGCTCTAGGTACTAACATCCGTGTTAGCACGTACATGAGCAACCTGTGCTCAACCTTCATTTGTCCTGCTTGAATAGTCCCTTTCTCAATAAAACCTTCGATTATCAGTTCCTGTAAAGCAGCATGCTTGTCGATAGAGTTTTCCCAACCTTCGTCTTCTGGAGCATCTTGTGCTCGTCCATCAATGGTATACCCACAAAATGGTAAACCAGTCAGCTTGGAAAACTCTTCAAAGGTCATAGCAATCCTTTTGTTTTTCACTTCAATTGTGAAACCAGTCTTGGTCAGGATGAAGGTAGAATAGAAGGCTCTCACTAGCCTTGGATAGACATCCAAAGAACAGGAAAGAAGGTTTTCCAAACCATGAAATCTCAAATGGTTTTGAAATGAAAAACCATTTTTATCAAAGTAAGGAAAATCCAGTGTTCTTGCATCTTGGATTTTTCTTTTAACAAATGAATCTGGAACAGCCTTGCCTTCAGCAGGTTTCTCTTTTGAAGGCTTAACCTTCTTGGTGGAGATGAAGGCTTTTTCTTCTTCTTAGTTAACTCCTTCATAGCATCACCCAGCAGTTTTTCAGATGGAGGAACCTTCCTCTTTTTGTTGATTTCTGGAGTAGTGGCAACAACTTTGCCCTTATCCTTAGCCAAAACCTTGTGTGTAGGTATTGATAATCTCTTGGCCAGAGGTGAAGGAGGTGGAGGAGGTGAGGGTGAAGAGGTTTTTCCACTAGAAGTAGAAGAGAAAGAAGATGAGCTGGTTTGTGGAATGACTTTAGAGGAGGGTCCAGCAGAGGTAATGGCTGGTTTTCTACCAGTTTGTTTAACACGAGCCATTGTAGAATGTAGATTGGAGATTGATTGGATGAAGAAAAGATTGCAGTTGGATGAAGGAGATGATAGCAGAGTGAGAAATTGGATTGGGAAATCGAATTAGGGTTTTCCAGGTTTATATAGCACTGTAGAAATTCGATTGCCCAATAGAATGATTACACTTCTGGGTTAAAAAAGTAACCGTTACACTCATCCAACGGCTATAATTTTCTCAACGGATATATACCAATCGATTGTCCAATCGACGCTCGGGTTTTGATTTACAAAGATTCTCAGACTTGTGAGTTACTTAATCCAAACAGTAGGTTGTCCAATCACATTTTTAACCATATTCCAATTCATCATTCGATTGCCCATTCGAATGACGTAACAAAATCTTCAAAAATCTGGTTTCTGAGATATGAACACTCGATTTACCATCCGATTATTGTGATGAAAACTTCAACAGTCAGGCTTCTGAGATATCAGCACTCGAATGTCCATCCGATTGAAGAAGAAATTGACATAACAGACATAAACAAAATAAAAACTAAGACCCAACTAATCGACGTTGCAATCGAATATCGTGTTTCCAATTTGACAAAATGAAGCACTGTTCATCAAACATTCGATTTTGCAATCGAGTTTTTAATGAAAAATACTTATCTGGCCACAGGACACTCGATTATGCACTCGAATTGGGTATAAGGATCAGATTTCATTTGGATCAATGATGCCCAGTTTCATTCTTATAAAGAAGAAACTGTCCTTAGGCAAGGCCTTGGTGAAAATGTCAGCCAACTGCTCAGTTGTATTGACATATTCCAACTTAATCTTGCCCTGTTGATATTGATCTCGAATGAAGTGATGCCTTATTTCTATGTGCTTGGTCCTAGAATGCATGACAGGGTTCTTAGTGATATTAATAGCACTAGTATTATCACACATAATAGGCATTGTTCCTAGGTCCACACCAAAATCAGAGAGGTGATGCTGCATCCAAAGAATTTGAGCACAACAACTACCAGCAGCAACATACTCAGCTTCAGCAGTTGAGAGTGCTACACTGTTTTGTTTCTTACTATGCCAAGAAACAAGAGAGTTCCCTAAAAGTTGGCAAGTACCAGAGGTACTTTTTCTGTCCAATTTGCATCCAGCAAAGTCAGAATCAAAATAACCAACTAGAGTGCAAGTAGATCCCTTAGGATACCATAAACCAAGATCTTTGGTTCCTATGAGATATCTGAAGATTCTCTTAACAGCACTGAGGTGTGATTCCTTAGGATTGGCCTGGTATCTAGCACACATACACACACTAAACATGATGTCTGGTCTACTAGCTGTTAGGTAAAGTAAGGACCTTATCAGGCTTCTAAACACAGTCACATCTACAGCTTTACCTGATTCATCCTTATCTAAGTAGCAGGATTGACTCATAGGCGTGTCAATGGATTTAAATCTTTCAAAATTAAATTTCTTTAAAATATCACTACAATATTTTGATTGACTAAGGAAAATGCCATTTTTGCTTTGTTTGATTTGAAATCCTAGGAAGTAAGTCAACTCTCCCATCATGGACATTTCAAATATGCCTTTCATTGTATTTTCAAAATCTTTACAATGCTTATCATTTGTTGATCCAAATATGATGTCATCAACATAAATTTGGACCAATAAAATGTCTTTTCCTTGTCTTTTGATAAAAAGTGTTTTATCTACATTTCTCCTTGAAAAATTTTCTTGTAAAAGGAAATTGCTCAGCTTATCATACCAAGCTCTTGGAGCTTGTTTCAAGCCATAGAGGGCTTTTGTAAGTTTAAACACATGATTTGGAAGCTTAGGATCTTCAAAACCAGGAGTTTGACTTACAAAGACTTCCTCCTGAATGTCTCCATTCAAAAAAGCACTTTTAACATCCATTTGAAATAATTTGAAATCCATTATACAAGCATAGGCCAACAGAATCCTGATAGCTTCTAGTCTGGCTACTGGGGCATAGGTTTCATCATAGTCTATTCCCTCTTCCTGGTTGTAACCCTTGGCGACTAACCTAACTTTATTCCTAGTAATGACACCATTCTCATCCATTTTGTTTCTAAAAACCCACCTAGTTCCTATGACATGTTTATTCTCTGGTCTTGGAACAAGAGTCCACACTTGGTTTCTCTCAAACTGATTAAGTTCTTCTTGCATGGCTACTATCCAGCCATGGTCCATAAGAGCTTCCTTAATGTTTTTGGGTTCTACCTGAGAAACAAAAGCTGTAAGGTTACAAAACTCTCTAAGGGATTTTCTGGTTGAAACTCCTATTGAAATCTCTCCAATAATGTTGTCTATGGGATGGTTCTTGGCAAACTTCCATTCTTTGGGTAACTCATCTTCCCTAATAGGTTCTACCCAGTCAAGGTTGGTTGGAGGTTCAGGCTCACTGGTTTCTACAGGTTCAGAATCCACAATATCATCCAAAGATTTATCAACTATAGAAAGAGTGTTGTTCAAGTTTTCATCAAATTTGACATGTACAGACTCCTCTACAGTTTTGGTTCTTTTATTGTAGATTCTATAGGCCTTACTAACCTGGGAATAGCCTAGAAAGATACCCTCATCTGCCTTAGGATCAAATTTACCTAGATGTCCCTTGCCATTGTTTAACACAAACCACTTACACCCAAAAACCCTAAAGTAGGAGATGTTAGGCTTTCTCCCTTGGTATAACTCATAGGGAGTCTTTCTAAGTAAAGGTCTAATAAGAACCCTATCCACTACATGAGCAGCAGTGTTAATGGCATCAGCCCAAAAATACTTAGGAAGATTAGAATCCTTAAGCATTGTCCTAGCAAGCTCTTCTAAGGATCTATTCTTTCTCTCTACTACTCCATTTTGCTGTGGAGTTCTAGGGGCTGAAAATATGTGTTTGATACCATGATGTTCACAGTAGGTTTGAAAAGCATCATTTTGGAATTCACCTCCATGATCACTTTTTATGGATATGATTTTCTGGTTATTCTCATTTTGAACCAAAGCAGCAAATTTCTTAAAAGTTGAGAATGCCTCACTCTTGTGAGTCAGAAAATATGTCCATGTGAACCTAGTGTAATCATCTACCAACACATAGCCATATAGGTTCCCTCCAAAACTCCTAACCTGAGATGGACCAAACAGGTCCATGTGTACCAACTCTAAAACCTTCTTGGTATGAACCAAGTTTATAGGGGGGAAAGAGGATTTAGCCAGCTTACTCCTCTCACAGGAGTCACACAGCCTATCCTTAGAAAATTTCCTATTTGGGAGACCTAAGACTAGCTGCTTACTAACAAGTTTGTTCAAGTGGTCCATATGAATATAAGTCATTCGCTTGTGCCACAGCCAGCTCTCATCAGCACTAGACAACAAGCAACAAATATCATTTGCAGGTAAAGAATCAAAATCTATCATGTAAATATTATTAACTCTTTTACCTATCAGTTTCATACCTTCAACTTCCTTATACTCAAGTGTGCAGGATATGGAAGTAAAGTTTACCTTAAACCCTTTGTCACACAGCTGACTAATGCTTAGTAAGTTGTGTTTCAGACCTTCAACAAATAAAACGTCCTTGATAACAGCAGTTGAGTTGTTTCCTATATCTCCAACGCCTAGGATATTCCCTTTGTTGTTATCTCCGTATTTGACAAAACCACCACTTTTTAAGTTCAGAGAAAAGAACTTGGACTTGTCTCCAGTCATATGCTTGGAGCATCCACTGTCTAGATACCAAGATTGATTCCTGGATGCCAAGCATATCTGCATAAAAAGAGTCAAGTTTTGGATTTAGGTACCCAATTCAAATTGGGTCCTGGGGGGTTAGTTTCAAATGATGGTTCCTTAACTTTCCAAATTTGTCTCCATCCTCTGTTGGCACGTTTTTTCAATTTGCAATTAAACACCTTATGTCCCTTTTTGTAACAAAAGTGACACACAACAGCAGGGGATGGCTTTTGATTTGGTCTAGTAAAGTTATCATACATTTGTTTATAGCCAAGTCCAGTTTTAACATCTAGATTTCTCTGATTTCTAAGAAGTCTATCTAAGTTGTTTTTACCACTGTTGAACTTAGCTACATCACATTTCAGTTCATGAGTTTCCTTTTTCAATTTTTCATTTATGTCTTTAAGAGACTCATGCTTCAAATAAACCTCATTAAACAACATGCATTTTTCTTCTAGTTGTTTCTTAGTACTAATCAGTTGTTTGAGTACACTAACATATTCAGCATGTAATTCATTAAAGGCATCATGAAGTTCATCATAAGATGGATTAGATGTAGTACTTAACTCACTGTCAGATTCTGAATCAGTGTTAGCCATAAGACACAAGTTAGCTTCTTCATTTTCTGATTCTTTAGATGAATCTTCATCATTGTCGTTCCAGGCAATGTAAGCTTTCCTATTTGAAGGCTGTTGATCCTTGCCCTTAGTCTTCATAGGCTTGTTTTTGTTTTGCAGCTTGTAACACTCATATCTGATGTGGCCTGTTTTCCCACATTCATAGCAAGTTATGACTTTGCTATCACTGGTATCACCCTTGCTGGAGCCTTTTGTCTTGGAATTCTGTGGTTTTCTTGATTAGCCTCCTTTCTTTTTCAGAAACTTCTTAAATTTTCTGACCAACATACCTATCTCAGGTTCTTCACTTGATTCACTTTCTGAGCTTTCTGAGTCTGGTTCAGATTTTGCTTTGTGAGTTTGAGTCTTCAGTGCAAGTCCGTTGCTTTTTCTGTTTGATTGCTCTGTCTCATTTAATCTGTGTAATTCCATCTCATGTTCACGAAGCTTTCCAAACAGTGTTGCTATAGTCATATTGGCAAGATCTTTAGACTCAACAATAGCAGTTATCTTGGGCTGCCATTCCCTTGACAAACACCTCATAACTTTTCCTATCTGCTGTTCATTATCCACAACTTTTCCCAGGGCATGTAGATTGTTGATAATGTGAGTGAATCTTGTTTGTAGATCATTTATAGATTCATCTTTCTTCATGCAGAAAAGTTCATACTCGTGCATAAGTGTATTTGTTCTTGCCCGTTTGACATCTGTAGTACCTTCATGTGTTTCTTGCAAAGTGTCCCACATTTCCTTTGCAGTCTTGCAGTTTGACACTCTGAAGAATTCTTCTGCACTCAAAGCTGATGTTATAATATTATTTGCTTTAGCATTGTAACCAACTTTCCTTTTGTCATCATCAGACCAATCAGCTCTTGGTTTGATGATGCATGATGATCCTTCAGTGCCTGCAATTTTGGGAACATAAGGACCATTTTCCACTGCATCTAAAATTGCCAGCCCACATGCTTCCAGAAAGATAAGCATCCTTTCTTTCCAGTACATGTATGCTGTACCATTAAAGGCAGGGGGTCTGGTTAGAGACGCTCATTCTCCTAGGAAATCTAAAGAAGTCATTTTCTTTTATGAGATTTTCTCTAAAAAAGTTAGGCTCTTGATGCCAATTGTTGGAAAACTATGACTTCTTTTGATTAACAACGTGAGAATTAAGATCAAATCCAACTAGTTCGACATAATTCCCATATTAATCATACAACTCATACACAGCGGAAATTTAAAATCACATACAAAATTATCAAGAAGCATACAAGAATAAGCAAGTAAAACAATGCTGAAAATTAAAGAGAAGGGATAAGAAAGATTGCACCGCGATATATCCTGGTTCAGCCGTTAATCTAACGACCTACATCCAGTCCCGAAATCACAATGTGATTTCAACCTTTTACTATAGAATGAATTTGAGTACTTTTACAGATTTTCAGTCTTCTACATGACCTATCAATCTAACTCCCTTCACTCCTATCTTGTCACCACTTGATCCTTGTAGTTTATCCCCAAACTCACACAAGATCAAAGTGAAACTTCCTCTTGATGATACCACACCAACAAGGATAGCCACCAGTTTCCAAACTGGATTTTCTACAACATCAATTACAAAGAATTGTCTTTTACATGAACAAAGAAAAGAAGTATCAAGAATTGTATTCAATCACTCTAGCATCACACAAAAGAATTGATTTGTCAATGAATATTTATGTGTGTCAAGAAACTTTTCTTTCAAAGTGTTTTCATAGGTATGCAAAAATTGAGAGCAAAAGATTCTGAAAATTATGAAAAGTTTTGTGCAAGAGTTATATTTAAAATGATTTGAAACATCTTATATATATTCAAGGAAAACACCAGGACAGTCGATTGCCCAATCGAGTTTATAAAGACATAGTCGATTGCTGCATCGAGTGTCGCATGTCATGTGTTTCTGGAAACTTGAATTATATAAGCTTCACTTGATTGGACAATCGATTCATTCAATTTTTGAATCAGACCTGATGCTATGATTTCCTTTCAATCGAGTGAGCAATCGAGTTGGCCAAAACTGGGTGCTCACTGTAACTTCAGAAATAGCATCACTCGATTGGTCAATCGAGTGTCATGATCAAAGTGATTTAGACCTGATGCTATAATTTCCTTTCAATCGAGTGAGCAATCGAGTTGTCCAAAACTTGGTGCTCACTGTAACTTGAAAAATAGCATCAATCGATATGTCAATCGAGTATCGTGGTCAAAGTGACTCAGATACTGCAAACAATCAAGTTGCCAATTGCGTGGACAATCGAGTGGTCAATCGAGTGGGCACAAACTGAGTGCTCTCTGTAACTCAAACTTCAGTGTGAATCGAATTGTCAATCCATTGTGCAATCGAGTTGACAGTCGAGTGAGCCTGTTACAGACCTCAGTTATTTTTAACAGTTTATGTGCCATTCGATTGATGAACCTTTCAATCGATTGTCTATTCAATTGTTTCAGAGTTGAGTTTCATAAAACATGAATGAGTGATAAAAGTTCATTGGCAAGGACTTAAGTGTGAGACCCTAGTGATTAGTCTACTCAACTTGATACTTTGACACCTAATACCACTATACAATTTTGCATCTTCCTCAAGTGCATCTTCCAACTTTGGTTGAATCCTTGAGTTGCAAGCTATTGTTCCATGTGTGTGGTGTCTTCATGTTTGCCTGAAATGTTTCTCAATTCAAAACATTAGATAAAGCAAATATTTCATGCGTACTGTATGTTTGGGACTTAAATCAAAAACTTAGTCAGGGAAGCTCATGACCTACATCCTTGGTTATTATATCCTCGTCATCCCCTTTCTCTTGAGGTAAATTCGGCATAAAATGGAAATTTTTGTCACCTCACTAGTAGAATTTTGCCTTTTTAAGTCGGTTAAAATGTACATTTTAAGTCGGTTTCGTGTCCGAGTTAACAGCAAACGACTTAAAAAATATGGTGTTTTTTAACTCGTTTCATGAACTGAATTAACAGAGCTTCATCATATTAAGTCGATTCAGCTTAACCGACTTAAAGATCGTAAATTCAGTATAATACATCATCTTTTTAAGTCAGATATTTTGACCAACTGACTTGACTTAATAGATATAATTAAAATAATAATTTTTTGTATTTTTTATTTATATAAATTTCTCATTTTGTTTTCATGCTACTAATCCATGCAATATTTCGTATTAAATTTCAAATAAGAGTTTTGCACTTACAATCACAAATTTATATAACCATCTAATAATCAAAATATACAATATCACAATATCTCATATTTATACAAAAAAAAATATATAGAGTGCAAATAAAATGTATCCTATTTCCAACTAATATTGACATGACGGAAAAAATAATTAAATATCCATTAACAAAATTACAAAGCCACAATGTAGCAATATTCAATAGACATATATTAGTATCGTCATTTTCTTCAATTAATTTCAAAATAAAATCCACACGATGTTTTTGAACTTATCCACTTTAGTCATCAAATATCTGAAAGAAAAAAAACACATAATCAATATCGATTGAATCATAATTTTTTTTATCATATGAATATTAAAAAATACAATCAATAACAACTTATAATTTTTTATCATACAAATATAAAAAATGCAATCAATAACAACATGTAAAAAATTACGTACTTGCATCCATGAAATAACTATGTTAAGATATTCAACATATGTAACATGACATAATAGTCACACTCATAGATTTGTCATGTTTAACAAAGCATCATGTCGTATCTGTTTTGTATAACTATGACACATCCTTTAATAATTTCTTATTTCTTCAAAATGTAACGGGTTCTCTTTAAAAATTAACAACAATAAAATTTTTCTTATAAGTTTTTTTTAAAGTAAGTTGTAAAAATTTATCCTTACTTGTATGTATTCATCTCATTTGTTACAAATAACTACTAAGGTAAAATAAAAAATAGTTAAAAAAAATGAATTTGACATATATTTTTTTCCTTGAAATAATATGATAGTATCTAAATGCACGTATACTGATAATTTTATCAATGTCACAAAAATTATATATCAACAATATAATTATAAAAAATTATTCATATAAGTTTATTATTCAATAAATTGAACCATCATACCTGAAATGGTGGCGATGAAATGGAGTTGGCGATGGACGTGGAATGGAGTAAACGTAGTTGTAAATATGGTTAGAGAATATAAAAGATTTATAATACAACAGTTAATAAAGTGGAAGCTAAAACGTTGCATGTAGTTAACTGTGAATAAGATGGAAGATAAAACACTAAGTGATTCTTTACATTCCCTTTAAATCATATACACGGTATTTGACTTAAATCCACAAAGTATCTATTAAGTTGATTCTCAATATAACAGTGTTAACCATGTTTCACATATTTACAAAATTGTCACCGCCTCAAATTGTTAACTTGTTTATACGGTAAACCGATTTAAATATACCTCCGCCTCATTTGTTAAGTCTGGTGGCAGATAAACGACTTAAATCTACCGTATTAAAATCTCAATTTTCTACTAGTGTCTACATCAAAAAGAGATATTTCAGTCACATTAAAATTAGCACTAACGCCATACTCACCTAAAAATGTTACTTTAGAAGCATTATCATTGATTCTAGATAGCACTAGAAAAGGTCCATCTCCTCTTAGATAAAGTTTGGACTTTGTGAGAATAACGTTTCCTTCTTCATATGCAACTAAACCCAATCTTCAAATTCAAAAATCATCTTCTTCTATCCTAGAGGCATCACATTCAATTTCATAAGATTTAGCCAAATTAGGTAATGCAAGATTTGGTGCATGGGTGAGTTTATCATTGAGAGAAACAAAGACTTTCTCTTGTTTTTCTCCCAATCTAACACCAACATCTTTTTTCACAATTTCACAACGAATTGCAACCAAAGTACTAAAGTCTTTTACAAACCTCTTATATAAACTAGCCAAACCATGAAAACTCCTCACATCGCTCACATTCTTAGGTTGCGGCCATTCTTGAACATGCACACTTTATCTTCTTCAACATGCACACTTTTAGAACTCACAACCGTTAGTGCAAAAGTAGTTTTAGCTACATTCCTCTATTTTATATTTTGTTGATAAGAAAAACAAACAAATAAAGAATAATTATCCCTTAATTGTATTTGCTAAGTGTGCAAATTAAGTTAGAAGACAAAGAGTTATGTTAATGATTAATTATTTTAACGTAGTATAAATTACAATTAAATTAGAGATAATAATTGGAGTGTTTTTAAACGTATAATATTATCACCTACTAAACAAGTTGTAAGCCATAAGCTTCCCTGATCTAGTTTTTGATTTATGTCCCAAACATACAAGTGCACATTAAATAGTTGCTTTATCTAATGTTTTGAATCAAGAAACATTTCAGGCATACATGAAGACACCACAACACTTGGAACAATAGTTTGCAACTCAAGGAATCAACCATAGTTGGAGGATGCACTTGAGGAAGATGCAATTTGTGTATAGTTGTATTAGGTGTCTAGGTATCAAGTTAAGTAAACAATCACTAGAGTCTCACACAAGACATGCCAATAAGCTTTTGTCATTCATTCATGTGTTATGAAACTTGGAACTGAAAACACTCGATTGAACAATTGATTGAATGGGTCATCAATCGAATGGCACATAAACTGTCTTAAACAACTGAGGTCTGTAACAAGATCACTCGATTGTCCAGTCGATTGCACAATAGACTGACAACTCGATTGATGCTGAAATTCAAGTTACAGAGAGCACTCAGTCTGTGCCCACTCGATTGACCACTCGATTGTTCACTCGATTGGCAACTTGATTGTCTGCAGTATCTGAGTCAATTTGACCACGATACTCGATTGATCAATCGATTGATGCAATATTTCATATCACAGTGAGCACCCAGTTTTGAACAACTGGATTGCTCACTCGAGTGAAAGGAAATTATGGCATCAGGTCTGAATCACTTGATCACGACAATCGATTGACCAATCGATTGATGCTATATTTCATATCACAGTGAGCACCCAGTTTTGGCCAACTCGATTGCTCACTCGATTGAAAGGTTTTCATAGCATCAGGTCTGATTCAGAAACTTGATCAATCGATTGACCAATCAAGTGAAGCCTATATAATTCAAGATTCTAGAAACACAGAATATACGACACTCGATGCATCAATCGATTGTATCCTTACAAACTCGATTGGGCAATCGATTGTCCTGGTGTTTGCCTTGAATATATATATGGTGCCTCAAATCTTTTTAGAAGTACAACCAAAACAAGAAAGAACACTTGCATAAAACTTTTCACATTTTCAGAACCTCTTGCTCTAAATCTTGCATATCTCTGAAAACACTTTGAAAGAAAAGTTTTTCTAACACACAAAAATCTTCATTGGCAAATCAAATCTTTTGTGTGGAGCTAGAGTGATTGAACACATTTCTTGATACTACTTTTCTTTGTTCGTGACAAAGACAATTCTTTGTAATTGATGCTGTAACAAATCCAGTTTAGAAACTGGTGGCTATCCTTGTTGGTGTGGTATCATCAAGAGGAAGTCTACTTTGATCATGTGTGAGTTTGGGGATAAACTACAAGGATCAAAGGGGTGACAAGATAGAAGTGAAGGGAGTTAGATTGATAGGTCGTGTAGAAGACTGGAAAATCTGTAAAAGTACTCGAATTCATTCTATAGTGAAAAAGGCTGGAATCATGATTATGATTACAGGACTGGATGTAGGCCGTTGGATCAACGGCTGAACCAGGATAAATCTTGGTGCAATCTTTCCTATCCCTTCTCTTTAAGTTTCCGCTGTGTGTGTAAATTGTATGATTGTTGCATAATTGATTTGGGAATTATGTCTAACTAGTTGGAGTTGATCTTAATTCTCTGGTTATTAATCAAAAAGAAGTCATAGTTTTCCAACCCAAGTAACTATGTCTACCAAAGAAGCAAGTCGTAATATAGCAATAAGAAGTATTGCATTATGTAGTTCAAGTCAAGCATTACAAAGTTTGAAAAGAAGTCAACACTCCAAAGAAGATATAACATTTGTGCACCTTCTAATTAACATCTTGAATCTGCTACTTGTCTTAAAGTCTTTAAGACATGCTCTAATCATAGTATCCTTTACTTCCTTGTCCTCGTTCCAAGATAAGCATAATCACTCAAGAATATATATATATATATATATATATATATATATATATATATAAGAGTATTCAGATGAATCATATATGTACTTTGACAAATTTCTTCAGTAAAGGAGTAATACAATTTTATGGAAAGTTAACTTAATTCCTTCCATAAAGGGAGAATTAATAAGGGAAAAATAAGTACGACGTTTCTTGTTGTCAGAGATATGTGACCTACCTTACATTATAGACTGGTATCTCTCAATTAAGTTACGCTTAAACAATCTCGTGTATGGTTTTTAAAATATTTTGACAGTTATTTTATAACTTTGAAAATAAATTAATGTATTAATATGGTTATATATACGATGCATTTTAAGAATGATTGTTACACTTTAAGACAAGGAATAGTTCTAGTTTAAAGAAAAAGCATGTAAAATTTAGTCTCTTATATGTATCTATGCCCAAGTAATGAAATCTAGAAGAATTTTGTTGAAAAATTACAAATTTGTGTATTTGACAGATTATGTATCATTTGGAATATGGATTGGACCATCCCTTTTGATATTACCAAAGAAACCAAGTTTCTTGTGGTGATCATTTACTTAAGTCTTATTCTCCATTATAGTATGAGTGTGGCGCCATTCCATTTCTATGTTCTCTATTTTTGTTTTTTTTTTTTATTACAACTTTTATATTTTCAATAACTTGAAATATATTTGGGTTGTCAATTATATGCGCCTAGAATGAAAAACCATCCAAGTGGATAGTCATCAAGTGGTAATTAGAGCAAAGTTTTGTGTGGACCATTTCTTAGTGAAAATTGAAATTTTTTATTGTTTTATTTATTATTTTTTTCAATTTCTTCAATTTCAATCATTAGTAAAAAAAAAGGAAAATAAATAAATAAATAAATAAAGTAGAAAAACAAAATTTCAAAAAAAAAAAAGATGAAAAAAAATTGGTTGTGATTGAAGGAGCTTTGGTTGAAAGAATTGTGATTTATATCATGTCAATTTCGGTCACAATCTAATTCCTTTTGAAATTTGTGAGTTAATATGTTTCCTTCTCATATTTTTCTTTCACTTTTCTCTTTTGTTTTAAGTCTTTGTGTGTTTGTTTTTTCATTAGGAAATTTTGTTTTCTTGTATCGTTGAATATTGGCTTCTGTAAAGAATTGAAAACAACGTTTGAGTGGTAAAAAAAAAATCATTAAAAAAAAAAGATAATTTTGAGAGAAACATAACCTTAATTTCTCAAGGAAATTATAAGTATATATATATATATATCAATGTGTGTAAATACAACAACAAAAAACAAAATCTTTTATCCAATTTACATATGTCACACCTAATTCATACAAAATGCAACATCATTCACGAAAAAGTTAGAAGTAATTTATAATGGTTTAAGTAACTAACTTAAGTGCTAGACATAACGTAGTTGAAATCAAAACAGTCAAGAAAACACTTACAATATAGTCTTTAACTGTGTAAAAGTCGCTCAAAGAAAACCAAATTCGCTTAGCAAATATGAAACAAAAAGGAACCTTTTCCTATACTGGCAAGTTCACTTGGCTAATTTAACTTCGCTAAGCGAATTTGACAAAATGCAGAATTTTTGTCTTGCAAATTCAACACTATTTCTTGAAGGTATAATCACGAGAAGGGGGTTGAATTGTGTTTGTCTAAGTTGGATTCTTTTTCATTATTTTATTAACACTAGTTCGAGTTTGATAACATAGAGCAGAAGTAATAACAAAACTAAGGAATGCAGGAGTAAAGTGACATAAGTAATTTATCTCGATTCACCACTAACTTGGCTACATCTAGTCCCCTCACTTAGAAGGATTTAATCTACTAACTCATTAACTTGAATTACAAAGCACATAACCCTACAAGTCACTTTTTTCAAAATAGCCTAACAACCCCAGACTTTTGATGAAAATAAACTCCTTTACTCTACCAGTCAAGTCTTCTCCACACATTATGACAACCTCAGATTATTGAAGGCACACAAAACCTTAACCCTACAAGCCAAGTCTTCTCAGCACAATATGAGATCCACGAATTGCTTGAGACACGATAAAGCCACTATCGGGCTAGGTTACAATTTGTTTGAATCTATTTTGGTTTTCCTTTTACAAAGCAGATTTATTACAATAATTTTCTCACACTAGCATTGAAGCACTAACAATATTTTTCTTTGAACGAGTGCTTTGCTAGAACTTAACCTTCAACTCTGAATAGTTATAAAATTGAGTTCTTGAGGTTTTTTGAATAACTTTGATTTTTAGGATTTTTGAGTTTGTGTATTCATGTTGATTTCAGTCTTTATTCTTCAGCCTTGATATACTATTTATAGTTGAAATTAAGTTTGTGATATAATGATATAATGCATATTTTCTTCAAATTGCATTTGAAAATTATTTAGTTGAATCGTCCTTCATACGCTTGACTTGATTTGGGTAAAAACAATCACTAGGTCATGTTCTTGAACCTTCATAAGTTTTAATATTGTTAAGTAAACATTTTCTTTTATTTGAATCATTGATTTTTCTTCATCAAGATATAACTTGATTGTTAGAGTCAAATGTTGTATTCTTTGCTTTCTTGATAGTTAGAGGCAGATTGTGTGACTTAGAATTAGCGGCTTGTGAAAATCACGTTTGTTTCCATATTAGAGTCATAACAACTTAAGAGTGTGTTGTGTATGAGATGCAGGCCTTTGGAACAATTCACAATCATCATATTCAGCAGAACCTAAGCTTTAGAGAAGGCTTGAAGAGTGGCTTCAAACTTCAAAGGTATACTTAAACTAATGTTCATTAGAGGCATGCTAAGTACTATTCATCAAAGCATGCAGAAGTATTGTTCATCTAGAAATATTATTCAACAAAGCAAGTAAAAATATTGTTCATCAGAGCGTGTAGAAATAATGTTCATCATAAGTTGCTCACAAATACTATTCATCAGAGGTTGCACACAAATATGGCTCATTCGAGGCTTAGGAACTGTAGAAACACATTAAACTTCCAAAAGCACACTGAATCTCCAAAGCCAATTGCCAAACTCAAATTATAGAGGCAGATGCGTGTTGTTTTCCGTAGTGTGTATTTGTTTGATTTTGACGATTTCATTGATTGTTTTGATTTAGTTTCCTCTAACCTTTTTACTTCCTCTAGTCACTTCCTCTGGTAATATCATCTGGTGATATCCTCTAGTGGGATCCTCTGATAGGTATTCTCTAGTGGTATCCGTTGGTGGGATCCTCTGAAGTACTTTTATTGTTCTCATAAAATACTTTTGTTAAAATCAAAACTTCAAGTAGAAAACCAACTTGGTTCCAACATATCTTCTCATTCTTACTCTCAAAAGTACATTTAATCATCCCTTAAACCAAGGACAAGTTACATGCAACCCACATCAATATATATCTAGAGCACAACACTTAAATTCAAGTCACATCTTAAAATCATCACAACTTGCATTTCATCAAACAACCTTTGACCTAGAACTTTCAACAAACACACTGCATCCAAAACATAACGGACTCAAATTCAAGAATAGAAATAAGTAATTATTTACATAATCACTTTTAAAATTAAGTTAAATCCTAACACACCCTAAATAAATTTTTAGTTGGGCCTCCATGTTATTATAGGTTTTAGAAAGAGATGATGAAATTTCACAAATTAAGTCTTGATCTCTACTCCCTCGTGGTGAACCCTAACTTTTTTCTCCATATAAATTCCCATTTTTCCACCTCTTCCACAATCTTCAATTTATTTTCCTCCAACAACTCAAGAACATGTTGCTTGCAAGACTTCTTCCCATCATGCTATTTTCTCTCTAAATTTTTTCCTTTTCTCTGTCTTTCTTTTTTTTTCTCCTCCCTCTACCTTCTCCTTTCTCTGATTTTTTTCTCTATAGTTTCCCTCTTCCCTTTTTATATTCTATATATTTATTTTTCTAATTTAATAATCCCACACAAATACACACACTTATTCGTTACACACTCCTAAAAATATGGCTAAATCATGTTTTTTTTTATATCTCGGATCATGCAAGTATATAAGAGAGTTTGGTCTAACTATTGAGCATTCTATCTCTACCTTAATAGTTACTTATACATCTCATTTGACTTAAGGAGGTAAATCATAATAAAATTCCTACAATTTTAAAATAAGAAATCTACTTTTTTCTTACAAGAAGAATTATACTTTCTATTAAGAAAATAAGTTAATTGAAAAATAAATAAAATAATGAGTTCATAAATTTTTGTGTGTCACATGTATTATCTCTACTAGAAAAACTGTACTTACCTTCCATCTTTAGTGACGAACCTTGACACCAATGCTAGTTAGCATCTGTTTAGAGTTGGTAAAGTGCACAGTAGGGCGTCAATTTTTTTTTTCTCATTAATTATTAGCGTCGGTCTAGCCGACGCTAAATAAAATATGACAGACGCTTATTTATTTTTTAATTTAATCACCCTTTTAGTGTCGGTATGGCCGACGCCACATTTTTTTATTTGTAAAATTAAATTTTTTTTTATTTTTCTTTTTCCCTATCTTTCACCTCTTCTCGTCCCTTTCTTCATTTTTTCACCACCGAACCCTAGAATCAAAGTCACCACCATCACGGTCCGATTTCTCCTTTGTTCGTTCGACCACCGCCGTCGCGGTCACGGCTCGACCTTCATTTCAGTTCAATTTCTCAGCTGTCACGGTGACCATCTCTGTTTTATTTAGTTGAGGTATGCTTCATCATTCTCTTTTTTAGTTATAATCTATTGTTATTAAGATTCAATTTATTTTGATGACATGTTGAAATTCAATCCACATACACCACGTTTTCTCTCAATATCTGAAGAAGGCGTATTGTTTCTGGATATTTGATTTTGTAGAATAGAAGAAGGCATTGTTTCTAAGCTTAGCTTTGTGTTCCATGGTCTACATAGTTACATAAGAATAAGTAGTTGCAACAAAGAAGGAATCCACATTGCTCAAAAAGGATCAATAGGTCTGAATATTGACCATGGTTATCGCTTGCTAGTAATAACATAGGGATTAGTGAAATGAAACAATATATTAGTTTCTATATTGATTTAGTAAAAAAATCATACCTAAGATATTAGGTAGTGTCTATAAAAAGTAATGAAATTCAGATAATCCTAGTTACATTTTTGGAAAACAGAGAAAATGGAACTGAATTTCATAATAGAACCGCTTGTTACGCTTTTATCGTTCGATACTTCCGTGGATGAGCAGTTTGGTAGACAGAGTATTCATTCTATTTTTCATATTAATTAATAAGGAATTAGGGAAGAAAATTGATTATAGGTCTGCTGAAACTGGTAGTCAACAGTTTGCAAATTCGTATTCGAATTCGTATCATTATACAGAAGGGAGTAGCCAAGGAGGGAATCATAGGAAAGAAAGGGAGAATGAGGATCCGACTGTTAAGCTTGAGCTTAAAGTTAGCTGTGGTGAGGAGTTGTGGATGCTTGCGGCGAGCAGTGTGTCGAACAGTAGGAAGATAAATGAGACTAAATGGATGCTTTGTTTGAGAAGGAACAGGGAGAGTTGCAGCAGAAATATTTGATAACTATAATAGAGATAACGGTTGCGGCTGAATCTAATGCTGGTCTTCAACAGGCCGCCGCGTTAAAGACAAACTTCCCTCTTGCTAAAGCTGTTGTGGAACAGCTTTTTAGTATAATTAAAGAGGGTGACAGTCCGGCGATTCAAATTTCGTCGATCCAATTCAACGCACGTTTGTTTTTATAAATATAATGAAACATAAATCTATAAAATTAAATGAGTTTATCAATAAATTACAATTTTTTTTAAATCGAACCTTTACCATTTATGGACCATGGTATATTGGTTCAACCAATTTTTATTTGTTTTTTTTTTTTATCTTATTTGTTCAAGCAATTTAACAAGGGTTGAACTGGATGATAAATAAATTATACCTACAAAGCTACATAGGTTAGTTTTGAGTGGAATGGGAAAGAAGTGCAACAGACGAGTGATTCAAAGTGTCTGGTCTAAAATCTAGTTATTGTTGTTTATAATTTCATTTGTATTTTGGTGTTAATAGATTCAATAAACAAAGATAGAACCAAATAATGCAACGTGTCACAATTCTAAAAGGGGATAATATGGGATTCTGATTTTGTTACTATGACATTTGTAAAAAACTACATATTTTACATCTCCAATCATACACCAATAGAAAAGTCAAATGGATAAAGTTTCAAAATATATTATTAAAAAATATTGCATTAATATCAAAAAATTAGAACAATCATTTTCTTGTTCACAGTCAACGGAAGAGTATGTAATCTATTTGTCGACTTAATAGATTATTAATCTGATATTAACAATTTTAAATTCAAAAAATTCTCTTAAAAGATTCAACAACCAAAATACGTGACATTTCTATAAATTCGGCATTTATAATGTCTTTGAAAAACTTAATATCATAAAGTTTAATTTTAATTCAACTTTAAATTTCTATTATAATATTTAATTCTCAAAATAGAGTTTTATATCGAGCACATTAATTATTTACATTATTAGTTTTAAGATATTTGCAGTTTTTATTTTTTATTATAGAATGATCTAAGCTTTCCGCAATAAACAAAAATCTAAAATTTTCTCACTTTCTAATCACTATGCGAAAAATAAGATTTTACAGTGTTTTTTTTAAACAATTTACAGCGCTAGCACTATAAAAAGATACAACAAAGTTTTTTTAAAATCAAAAAGCGCTATAAACATGTAGATATATTGCGCGCTTGTTATGCACATTTTACAGCGTTGTAAAAGGCGCATTCAATATATGCATTATTATGCACCTTTTACAGCGCTTATTGAAAAGAGCGCTGTAAAAGGTGCATTATAATGCATATATTGAGTGCACATTTTACAATGCTTTTTCAAATAAGCGCTATAAAATGTGCACTCAATATATGCAATATAATGCACATTTTACAGCGCTTATTTAAAAAATCGCAGCAAAATATGCACTCAATATATGCATTATATTGCACATTTTACAGTGCTTATTTGAAAAAGCGTTGTAAAATGTGACTTATTACAACGCTTCTTCGAAAAAACGGTGTAATAGGTACATCCAATATATGCATTGTTATTCACCTTTTACTGTGCTTTTTCAAATAAGCGCTGTAAAAGGTGTATTCTTATTTTAGTTTTATTTAAAAATGTTGAAAATGAAATTTTTAAAAAGCACTTTTTGGTTTTTTATGGCATTTTTTTAGAAAGTACTGTCTTTTAATTTTTTTTCCAAAATCATTTTTATCTAGAATCAGTTTACACAACAACAGAACATATTCATAGACATATTCTGAATCAGTACACAAAAACAGAACTATATAACTTAACTTTATATATTTATTTACACAACAACAGAACATACTCAGATAGATATATAACTTAACTACGTATACATATTTAGATATTGTACAACAACACATATTCATATACATATTCAGATATTGTGCCCTATTCATATACATATAACTAACTTATCTTACACAAAACAGAACTAGCTACCATATATTCAGATCCCTTGCAACATGCTATTTACTAGAAAATCAAATAATTTTCATTTCAAGCACATACTAACACCAGTCTTCCTTTTTACTTGGATGTCAAGACACGACCCGTATTTAGCAAGGCATGGATGACTTATTTTAGGAGCAGCAGCGACTGATTTTCCCCGATTCAATTTTTTATCTGCAACTTTGGCAGTTTTATTACCCTCCAGCTTTTGAAGTTTGCCAGTTGTATTACCCTCTAATTTTTGAGGTTTTTCGGCTTTATTTTGCTGTGGGGGTGGTTTAATTGATTGAATTTGAAAAAATGAGGTTAAATGTTAGTTTATTGAGTCTGAAAAATGACAAATCTTACAGAATAAATGTGACAAACCTTTTCGGGCGATGTAATTGACTCGTTTCTAGGAATCATTTTATCATTCCCTTTAGACTTTTTCAGAATCTAAATATAAATGTGAAATTAAAGTTAGCAGCGGAAAAAAAATCAACAATTAAATATACATATCAATTAAACATATATTTCAATTAATTAAACATATCTTATCAAGGGCAACAAGATGTGTGGGCCATGCCATGTAACTACCAACTGCTTCGCTCAAAAACTTCATATCTGCATCATTGTCCGGTATAGGCAATGGTGCATTTGGTTCAAAAGCAATAATTGGTGATACTTTGACATGGCCCACAGGGATCGGTTTGTTGTGCAATACTTCTCTCGAAGTATTGTACAATGTTCCTTTTCCGATCTTCCGATGAGTAGGGGAGGATAAGTACAACACTCTAGGAGTGACACCCTAAATCAATGGTTAATACATAAGTATGGTTAATACATAAGTAATTACATAAGTAAGTAATTAATTACCTTGGGAAGACTTTTGAGACCAATGTTGCAACTCGTGTTTTCACTCTCCATTTGTATTTCACGTTAGAGTTGATCTGGGAGTTGCTTGTCTTTATTCGTCTTCACCAAAAGTGCCACTTGCTCTGATAGGAGTTTGAGCTTCTTTAATACTTCCTCATTGGATGGATTTTGGCGCTTCTCTTGTGAAAAATAGCTTTTAGGAGTTACGCCAAATCTTTTCGCCCTCACGCAACCAGAATATTCAGTAACATTAAACACTTTACCGAGAATATCCCTGCAACTAGCTTTGTTGTTCTCTTGATTTTTCGAACTTTGTTCGATATTCTCCTAAAATACATGTAGGATTAAAAAGATAAGTTCAATATCATTTTTAAAATACAATATTAAAAAAATATTAAAGTGATAATATACCACTCCATCTTTATTTACACGAGCTTCCTTCCACAAGATATGACGACCCAACGGTTGATTGGATTGGGTGTCTTGTCACTATTCGTTAAGATCATAAACAAAATATTAGTTAGAAACTATAATTTATAATACAAATTCCCTCATTATATAAAAGTGATGTTTAATTACTTACAAGTCTTTGCTCGAGATGTGCATATCCCATACGTGATTTTTTGTATGTGTGCGTCAGATTTTTTGCCCTCTCGCGATTTGCCTTACTTATATTCTATATAAAAAAAAAATAACAATCGTGTAAAAATTTAAAATACGCTATAAATATGAATAATAAAACACAACTGCTAATAAATTAATCACTTACCACAAACACGGGGTCCGAACGTTTTGATACAAATGCACTACATTTTTCATTTGATATATAATGTTTATATATTCTTGGAGCTTCAGCATTCATATTTTCTTCACTATCTTTTAGATAGAAATTTGAGAGGTGAGATCTAAAACCCCAGTGTGTTATCCCAGCAACCCTCAAGACGTAATTCTTTCTCAACTCATCAAGAACAAAAGCAGTTTGCAAGCGAAATAAATATATAGTTTGAGTAAAGAGTAAAGTATTACAATGGAAATAATTATAAATGACAAAAAAGTGGATAAAAAAAGTTACTTGTATATCATTCCACAATATATTTTTTGCATCATTCAACGGCTTATCTCTCCAATCATCAATGATAATGAGGATATTCTGAAGAACAACAGCCCCAATGTAACTTACAAACATGGAGCTGTTCTGGTCAATTGGCTGACCACTCATATTCCATCCAACTTAATAAACTCATATAGTAAGTACATGCTTTCAAAAAAGATAAAAAATAAACAACAAACAAAGTATAGTATACCTCAAATTTTATGCCACTGCTCCTTGCTTTTATGATCTTTTCCATTGATGGTTGCACCATGTTTGACTTCATTTTCATAAATCTTAGTGTCGATGACTTCCTCATTTTGACAATCTAAATCTTTGTTGGTATCCATTTATATACAACAAGTTCAACATGCAGTTTAGTATAACTTCCACAAGTTCAATATGCAGTAGTCTAAGTACGTATCAGTATAAGTTCACATACATTTTAGTGATAACAAAAAATTAATAACATCAATACCTAAATAGTGAGACGAAATACGTAGGAGAAGGAACACGTAGGGTTTGTAGGAGAAATGCGCAGAAATACAGTTCGTAGAAACTGAAGTATGATTCGAAGAAATACGTAATGAGGGTTACGTATTTCAATGAAAAGAGATGGTTCGTAATGGGAGAGATGATCGTGGTTGGAAATATGGTTTGAAATGAGAGAGAAGATTGTGGAAATATGGTTCGTAATGGAAGAGATGATAGGGTTCGCAAAGGAAGAGAAGAACGATGAAGAGGAGATGATAGTGAAGTTTACGTAATGAAGAGGAAACTGAAGCGGTTTACTGTTATTTTTTAGAACCCTATTACAGCGCTTTTTTAGAAACTTTTTACAGCGCTTGCTGGAAAAGCGCTCTAAAAGACCTAAGCCTTTTACAGCGCTTGTTTGAAAAACGCTCTAAAAGACCTCCTTATTTTATTTTTAAAAAGGCTATTTTACACCGCTTTTTCAAATAAGCGTTGTAAAAGACCTCATTCTTTTCTTATGTTATATAACTATTTTTTTTAAATGTCTTTTACAGCGCTTGTTGGAAAAGCGCTCTAAAAGGTCTCCTTATTTTATTTATAAAAAGGCTATTTTACGGCGCTTTTCAAATAAGCGCTGTAAAAGACCTCCTTGTTTTCTTATGTTATATGATTTTTTTTTAAAAGTCTTTTATAGCTTTTTCAAATAAGCGTTCTAAAAGGCCTCCTTATTTTAATTTTAACTTGTAGAATAAGCACTGTAAATTACCTATATTTGGATTTTATTTTTTCAGTCAGTTCAGTTATATAAATTACTAGTTTATATTCAGTTCAGTTCATGTAAATTACTAGTTTATATTAAGTTACATGAACTTAGTATAAAACACTAAGATCAAGCTAAATATAAGCAGAAAATCAAATACATGGCTGCTTATATAAAACAATTAAACATTTTCAAACAATTAAATTACATGAATTCAGTTCAGATTACATGGCTTATATAAAACAATTAAACATGTACATTAAGATGCCCTTCTTATTTTCCTGGTGGGATTCACATTTGTTTGTACATTAACGATACGAAACGATGGATTAATCCAAATTCCCTCATCATGATCATCTCTAAGATATAAACCATCATCAGTTGAATCAATTTCATATGGTTGTGATGTTGCAAATAAAATATCATTACCAACATCTTCTTCATTATTGTTATCATCACTTATTTTATTGTTCGATAGGACAACATACCATTTATCATCAACAGGATTAATGACCTAAAACACTTGTTGAGCTTGCGACGCTAAAATAAAAGGCTCGTCTTTGTATTCCACCCTATTAAAATCAACAAGCAAGAACCCTCACTCATCAATCCGAACGCCATTATTATTGTCGACCCCCTTGCAACCAAATATGGGAACATGAAACATTGTGTAGTCCAACTCCCATATGCGCTCGATAACCCCAAAATATGATAGATTTGCATATATTGGGTTTTGGTCTTTTGGACTTGAGACATGCATCGCTTCAGCTACGAGATTGACTCCGCTATTTTGCTTAGTGGTCTAATCATCTTGTTCTTTGGTATAAAATGTGTAGCCGTTAATTACATAACCAGTGTAAGAAAAGACATGTATACTCGGACCATTTGCTAGCCACCTCAATCTCTGTGAAATTGATACGGGGTCTATATCAAACTTTGACTTTATGTGATTATTTAACCATGTTATAAAACTTCGATTGTGCTCTCGAGTTATCCAATTTTGATTCCTATTCTTGTTTAAACGAGATAACTGATCCATGTGTATTGTAACATACGGTTGAACCTCATCATCATTGTGCACAACATACAATTGTGCCTGCTCCCGTTATGTCCTTGATATATTCATTAGTCTCCTTCCAATTATCCCTTCTCTTGATATTCTTCCCGAATGATGAAACATGGGAAGCCCTATGAATTCAACATTGGACAGATATTTAGTACAAAATTCAGCAGCTTCTTCAACAATGTATCGTTCAGCAATACAACCTTCTGGTCGACTTCTACTTTTTACGTACCCTTTTAATATTTTAATATATCGTTCTATCGGATTCATCCATCTAATATAAGTTGGACCACAAAGTTGTGTATCCTTAACTAGATGAACAATAAGGTGAACCATTATATCAAAAAATGAGGGTGGGAAATAAATTTAAAGCACACACAAAATAATAACAATTTCCCTCTGCAGTGTTGGTAATTTCTGATGATATATCATTTTACTACAAATTTCCCTGAAGAATAAACATAATCTAGTTAAGGTTCGTCGAACTTTTTCAGGTAAAATGGAATGTATACCTATTGGTAGCAAATGCTCCATTAGAATATGACAATCATGGGTCTTCAAACCTTTTAACTTGAGGTCTTTCATACAAACCAAATTTTTAATGTTTGAAGAGTATCCTTCTAGAACTTTAACTTCGTGTAGAAATTTACATAAAACAATTTTTTCCTTTCTAGATAGAGTATGAGCGGCTGAAGGTAGATATGTGCGATTTCCTTGCTTTACGGGACCCAATTCCCATATCGACCAAGTCCAATCTTGAATTGATGTCATTTTTAGACTTTCCTGGAACATTGAGTAATGTACCAATAACACTATCAAATACATTTTTTTCAATATGCATCACATCGAGGAATGTCTAATATACAAGGACTTCCAATATGGCAATTCAAAGAAAATTGACTTTTTCTTCTACCCAGTTTTGACCAGCTCTCCCGTAAAAGGTTTGCTAAATTTATTGGTCAAACCTTGTACTTTTTCAAGTATTTGATATCCAGTCGGTGCGAAATGAGCTTTACCTTCCTCTGATTTTCCATTGAATGCATTTCACCACCCACGATACTGATGACTACAAAGTAAAAATCAACGATGTCCAAGAAATACATTCTTCTTACAATGTTTCAACCACATCCAATTTGTACTCTCTTCACATATAGGACATGCACACTAACCTTTAATGCTATATCCTAATAAATTACCTTATGCTGGAAAATCATTAATTGTGTCGAACAACATAGCCCTCAAATTGAAACATTCTTTCTTATACCCATCATAAACTTCCACACTTGTCTCCCAATTAAAAGAGTCAAGTATACGTCGATATCATTCCCCAATTGTTTGGATCCAGAAATTAACAGAGACAACATCATAAACTTACACTTCATACATAACCATGGAGGTAGGTTATAAATCAACAAAATCACAGGCCACGTGCTGTGTGAGATGTTTTGAAGACCATGTGGATTCATTCTATCAATAGAAAGTGCAAGTTTTAGATTTCTTGACTCTATCCCGAATTCAGGATACTCGTGATCAATTATCGGAAATCTGCAGGGTGCTGATACTTTCCATCTCTAATTATTTTATCTGCATGCCATGTCAAGTGTTTTGAATCTTCTTCACTATGATACATGCGCCTAAATCTTGGTATTATAGAAAAATATCACACGACTTTTGCTGTTGTAGATTTTTTTTCTTCTTATATCGAGAGACACTGCATTTTGGACACGCCTATAGTAATTCATATTCGTTTTGAAATAAAATGCAATCGTTAGGATACAGATGAATCCTTTCGTAACTCATGCCAATAGAGCACAAAATCGGTTTAGCCTCGTAGGTCCGACTGGGAAGTTCATTATCATGGCAACATATCTTTTAAGAGTGTTAACAATTATGTGAAGCTTTTATAAACCACCCATTACTCGCTTTTAAGTTGTACAACTTTAATATCACCGATAGTCTTGTGAATTTAGTACAACTATTATATAATGGTTTCTCTGCATCACTCAACAAACTCTCAAATATTTTAGGACAATCCCAAAGATCTTCTTCAACTGCTTTTGAAATCTCATCAACTCGATTCGGCTCATATGTATCTGTATTGAAGTCAGTTGAAGCATATGTCGAACCATTCTCAAAATTAATGTTTACTTTTTTTTTTCCTCACCATGTCTTTGAAGTAGAAATATGTTGATTTACAAGAAAGGGGGGTTTGAATTGTAAATGTGCCTTTTAAAAATTCCTGATAAAACTTAAGAAAATAACTCAAGAATGATCTTGGTTATGAAAACAGAAAACGGAGAACGTTCTTGGTTTTTGTGATAAAATAGAGAACGTTCCTGGATTAGCAGAAAATCAGTTTATATTTTAACTTAGCTTAATCAAATCAGTATGATAAAGAGAGAGATAGAAAAGAGAGTACCACACAAGGATTTATCCTGGTTCACCCAACGTGGGTTACGTCCAGTCCTCACACTGTGAGATTTTCCACTAAGTGTTTAAAACGAAGAACCTTCTTAATCTTACAACACCTAGTATAGACCAGCCTTGATCTATTTCAGCCTCTATTACTTTCCACCCAGAAAGCAATGATAACACCTATCTAATCTTGATAGGAAACAATCTAAAACAAACTATGAGGAAACTCTTATAGTTTGAGTTTTTACAAATGGATTGATTTTGATAGAATCTGTTTTTGCTCAACTCTTGTTTGAGAATAGATTCTTTACAAATGATCTATAAGATGATTTCGCAGCTTGATTAAGAAAGAGCAGCAGCAACTGTTTTGGCAATTGCAGAAAAAGTTGATTCCTCTGTTTTGCAGAAATTCAAGCTTTAAGTGAATGTATATGATTGAATACTTAGTGCTTTTATTTCTTGCCTTTCTTCATGATTGAGGCCTGCTATTTATAAGCTGAGAATGCACTGGATCAGTACAAAATAGCTGTTGGAAAGGCCATGCTTTTTCTGGTTTAAAACAGTACTTTTGAATAAACTAATCATGCTATGACCTAGCCTTTTTTAACTTTTGGATTTAGCATTAAATGCAGTACTGTACTTTACTGACAGCGCCCTTGATGTTTTTTCATTGTTCTTGGATGATACATTCTCTATCTTGAGTCTTGAGTGCAGCTGGAGAAGATTAGAAACGAATTGCAGGCTGAAACATAGCTGATGCAAGGCTGCTGTTATTGTGTAGAAAAACGGAGAACGTTCTGGGTTTTTGAGTGAACATTCTTGAGCTTAAATAATCATTCTGGAGCTCCCGTTTTGATCAACCTGGATTTCTTTTGTGATTTCCTTGTCATATGTCATGATTGAGTGGACTTTGTTGACTTTTGAATTTTTGGAATTCTTTAGGTCATCATGACTTTTGTCCATCTTTGGGCCCTTTTAATTTTGTGATTAAATAGCCTATTTGAGCTTGAATGAATCCTACTTGTTCCTTGCCATGTACTGATTAGATATTAACAAATTTCCAGGACAGATTCTTTGATAAAGATGTAGAAAAAGTTTGAACAACATGATGTGATGAACTTTTTTGAGGCTGGAGCTCTTTCTCTGTTTTAGTGTTCTTGTTGCTGCTTTCTTTGCTTTGCTTGATTAAATTCACTCAAAAGCACAAGTTAAATTAACATAACATTTAGAATCATAATTAACATTCTTAATTAACTTTTTGTTTGTTTTCATCAAAACATTAAATTGAGATTTTGTCTCAACAATCTCCCCCTTTTTGATGATGACAAACATGTTAATTTAGATTTTAATTTTGATTCTAATTTTAATCAAAGAGAGCTTAAAAACTCCCCCTCAAAATATGCTTCATATTTTTGAACCAACATAAAATCTAAAATAATTCTCCCCCTTTGTCAACACAAAAAGAATGGGGAATACAAAGGAAATGTATCCTACACATAGAAAACAATGAGTAGATTCCAGTTTTAAGAAAAGTAACATTTTCTAAAAAAACTCCCCCTTAATATTTTGAAATTGATATCTTTTAAAATTTCAAAATTCCAAAACATAAGCAAGATGTCTCTTTGCTCTTTTGCCTTCTTTCACAACAGACAATATTTTAATTTGAACATGATAATGAGCGCAAGGGAAGCAAAATGAATGTGATATCCTGTCAAGTATAATTTCTCTCTTTACAAAACATTTTTATGCTAAAAAGGTTTGTATTTATCAAAAACAATCAAAGAGATTTGTTCACAAAAAAAAATGATTTTAAGGACATAAAAAGGAGAATTTTGAGTTCCATGAATGAATTAAATCATGATTAGAATATACCTTGATAAGATCCAAAGAAGAGGACAATGTGAGTATGTGCTTCTTCTAAAGGACAACCATTCATACTTGTTACTATTTCTTTGATCTGATGGCTGGCTTTCATCAAGACTCCAGTAGCAGCAACTTTGGTACCATATCCTTCCAATTTAATTCTTCCAATAATTTGATCATGAGATGTTTTTGGAGGAAAGATCAATAATGAGATATGTGTAGGAGTGCCAAAACTAAATGATTCAAACTCATTTAGAAATTGTTGATGTTTTTTCAACCATATCATCTTAATAGAAAGCATTAGATTTGATTGAATGTTGCATATAATCTGTCAATAACATTTGGCAGAATGTTCAGCTTTTCTGCAGAATATTTTGCTCTTCTGCAGAATGTTCTGCTCTTCTGCAGAATTTTCTGCTCTTCTGCACAGTGTTCTGCTTTTCTGCAGAATGTTCTGCTATTCTACATAATATTCTGCTCTTATGCACAATTTTCTGCTCTTCTACACAATGTTCTGCTTTTGTGGAGAATGTTTCTGTCTTCTGCAGAATGTTCTGCTTTGCTGGAGAAAGTTTCTTGCTTCTGCAGAATGTTTCTTTCTTTGGCAGAAAATTCTGCTTTGCTGGAGAAAGTTTCTTGCTTCTGCAGAATGTTTCTTTCTTCTGCAGAATGTTCTGCTTTTCTGCATAATGTTATGCTCTATTTCTAGAATGAACATTTTTGCTTAAATTGATCATTCTCTTAGATTTTGTCTTTCTAGCTTTTATCAATCTCGGTTTCTTGGAAAACATTTTGTTGTTGTCCAATATGTTCTTCTTCTTCATCTCCTTAGCTTTAATGTTTCCAAAAGTTATAGATACTCCAAATTTTTCTAATGAGAGGAGGCACCATACTTTTCCATTCATGTGTTTTGAGCATACTTTGTTCATGTATCAATGTTCTTTCTTGATTGTTGGATGGTGTTCCTACATCACAAGTTAGTAATGATTTTGGTACCCATATTTGTTTGGGTCCTTGATGGTTAGTATATCTTCTTTTAGAAGATTTTTTAAAACTTGAACTCTTTTTAAAATAGCAAGTTGATTCAAAGTGATCATTTTTGGAAAAATAGGAATACTTTGTTGTTGATCTTCGATAAGGTTTCAAAATCTGAGTTTTACACGGATTTGAAATTGATTTTGCTGATATTCCAAATTGTTCCCTTTTTCCCAGATTTTCTGCAAAACATTCAGCTTTCATTTTTGAACTTTCTCCATTTTGGAACCATCCTGGAGATTGTTCTCCGTTTTGCAGTTTTTTCAAAACTGTTTTGACAGCATGATTTTCTTTTTTAACAGACTTTCTTTTTTCAATCTTTTCATCTCTTTTTCTAAAATAGCAAGCAAATTCTAGATGTCCAAGTTTTTTGCAATAAGAGCATTTGGTTTTGCTTTTATCCTCTTTTCTTTCCGAAACAAAAAAGTTTTCATATATTTTCATTTTTTGAGTTTTATCAAAACCAATACCAGCTTTATCAAATATTCCCACTTGAGATCCCATGATTTTATGAAAGGTTTCAGTAGCTTTAATAAAATTTGATAAGTCATTTCTAAGAAGTTCATTTTCAGTTTTAAGGATAACATTCTCCGTTTTCATTGCAGAACATTCTTGATTTTCAGATTCATTAGTTTCCTCAAAATGAGATTCCTGCATGTTATGAATGATGTTTTTTAGTTCATCAATCATAACCTGAGCTTTCTCTTTTTCCCTTTTTTCTTTTAAAAATTGATCATTTAAAGAGCTACATTTTTGAACAAGCAGATTTGAATCATTAAGTAAGCTATCAAAATCTTTTTCAATTTGTTCACAAAAAAGACATGGTTCAAAATTTATTACCTCATTGTCTTTAGTATCTGCCATTAAACACAAGCTAGCTTCTTCAGGTTCCTCTGTTTCTGTTTCATCATAATCTTCCCAGTTCACCATCAAGGAGTTTTTCTTGAAAGGGAACTTCTTTGGTGCTCTTTTGTTCAAGGGACATTCAATTTTATAATGTCCTTGTTTATTGCATCCAAAGAATGTGATTTGACTTTTGTCTACCTCTATTTTGAAGTTTTCTTTTTGATTTGAAAATCCCTTTTTGATATGATCCCTTCTTCTCACCATTTTTTGTATCATTTTTATAAGACGAACTATTTCTTCATCAACATCTTCTTCTTCGATTTCTTCTGAGTCCTCATCTGGACTTTCTTGAGATGTTTTTAAAGCTATTGCCTTTCCCTTCTTGACTGATTTGTCTTCTTGTAGCAGTACTTCATGTGCTCTTAGTGTTCCAATTAATTCTTCCAGAGGCAGTGATTCAAGGTTCTTGGCTTGGCTTATAGCCGTTACCATTGGTCTCCAAATGATTGGAAGACACCTCATGATCTTTCTTACTCTTTCTTGTACTGTGTAAGCTTTGCCAAGAGAACGCATTTCATTTACTATTGTAGTAAATCTTGAGTACATTTCATCAATGGTTTCTCCTTCTTGCATTTCAAACAGTTCGAATTTCCTTATACCAATGTCTATTCTTGTTTCCTTGACATGGCTCGTTCCTTCATGATGAGTTTGTAATGTATCCCAAACTTCTTTTGCATTTGTGCATTCATCTACCCTTTCACTTTCTTCCCTGCTTAAAGCACATGATAGGAATAGCTGAGCTTTAGAATTTAAAAGTACCTTAGCTTTATCATCTGTTGTCCAGTCTGCTTCTCTTTTCAAGGCAGAGTTTGGGTCATTTTGATCAACTCTTGGTGTGAAATCTCCATCTGTAATGATGCGCCACATTCCCGTGTCTTGAGACTTTAAGAACAGCTGCATTTTGTTTTTCCAAAAGTAGTAGTCTGATCCATTAAAGAAAGGTGGTCTGTATAATGACACTCCTTCAGCAATGTACATATTTCTTGACATTTTTCTTCTAGATCTTTTTCTCTAACACTTGTTAGGTGTTTTTAATCTTTCTAGAGACCGAGCTCTGATACCAATTGAAGTAGAAATATGTTGATTTACAAGAAAGGGGGGTTTGAATTGTAAATGTGCCTTTTAAAAATTCTTGATAAAACTTAAGAAAATAACTCAAGAATAATCTTGGTTATGAAAACAGAAAACGGAGAACGTTCTTGGTTTTTGTGATAAAACAGAGAACGTTCTTGGATTAGCAGAAAATCAGTTTATATTTTAACTTAGCTTAATCAAATCAGTATGATAAAGAGAGAGATAGAAAAGAGAGTACCACACAAGGATTTATCCTGGTTCACCCAACGTGGGTTACGTCCAGTCCTCACACTGTGAGATTTTCCACTAAGTGTTTAAAACGAAGAACCTTCTTAATCTTACAACACCTAGTATAGACCAGCCTTGATCTATTTCAGCCTCTATTACTTTCCACCCAGAAAGCAATGATAACACCTATCTAATCTTGATAGGAAACAATCTAAAACAAACTATGAGGAAACTCTTATAGTTTGAGTTTTTACAAATGGATTGATTTTGATAGAATCTGTTTTTGCTCAACTCTTGTTTGAGAATAGATTCTTTACAAATGATCTATAAGATGATTTCGCAGCTTGATTAAGAAAGAGCAGCAGCAACTGTTTTGGCAATTGCAGAAAAAGTTGATTCCTCTGTTTTGCAGAAATTCAAGCTTTAAGTGAATGTATATGATTGAATACTTAGTGCTTTTATTTCTTGCCTTTCTTCATGATTGAGGCCTGCTATTTATAAGCTGAGAATGCACTGGATCAGTACAAAATAGCTGTTGGAAAGGCCATGCTTTTTCTGGTTTAAAACA
>JBBPBT010001258.1:1801602-1817137 GCA_037974875.1 Cicer bijugum | reverse complement strand
CTTCTTAGATTGATTTATTTCATATTTTATTTAGATTGAGTATGTAAATTCTTTAGATGTATTTTGTTTATATTTTATTTAGATTGAGTTTATAAATTTTTCAGATTGATTATGTTTAAATTGAGTTTGTAAATTCTTTATATTAATTATGTTCGTATTTTGTTCAGATTGAGTTTATTAATTCTTCATTATTGATTATGTCAATATTTTACTATAGATAAATTTTATTTAAATATTAATCATATATTTTTTTTCAATTTAATTAAATATTTTCTTCAAATTAGATTCATTTGTCGCATAAGTATATTATGTGAAGAAAAAAAAAAACTTAACAACTCAACAAATCAAATATAATAGTTGAAGGTAGAGAGACTTAAATAACTAACAAAATATTAATCGAGAATGAATTAGTTTTAATAGCATACATCATTTTTAAAGGACTAAAAGGAATAAAATGAATGTTTACTTTATAATTTTGGAAAGATTTGCACCACCCATTATTACATAATGCGAAGCAATGATATTGCACATTGAACATCGTGTCTTTGTCGTTGTGTGTAGACAAGGCACATGATTCATTTTCCATTTTACGGTAAGCCACATGATTGATGACGCATGCTCTTACGAGTTATGAGTGTAGGACAATGGGGCTTCATTGCAATATATAAGTAAAATAAATTTATATTTGTTATTTATTATATTTATTTTTGGGTCTGATCTACTATAAATTCTTGAAAAGTAGAAAATTTTATAAAAATCAATATTTTTTTAGAATGAAATAAAGAATAAAAATTTAAGGTGAGAACACATTAGCTCAATTTAAAGTAAAAAAAAAATCTTAAAGTACACTTAACACTTATAAAATAAAGTTAATTTATATTAATTTTTTTGATATTGATAAAATAGTAAAGAAATTTACTCACAATTATAAAATATTGAGTTCAAATCTTAGATATGGCATCCAATTTAACAACATTATTGAACTACTAAAGTTCCTTTCTTTGAGAATTAGAGGGTAAAAAGTTACTATTGCCTCCCTGTAATGTAATGGTACTAGTAAGGATGAAACTCGTAACTTGCATATCCAATTATTGTATTTTTACTACTACACCCAATCACTAAAGTAAACCAACAAATTATCTCATATTTCATGATAGTATGTCTAAAATACCTTCATTTAACTTAACTTTTTATATTTTCCATCATCCAATTTATTTGATCATGGAGGATAATTTAGATAATGAACTTAAATTTACATTGAATTAGTGTATTAAATCCTTCAGAGTTAAGAGATTGAACGTAGCTACCAAGTTGGTGGTGAACTAAAATAAATTCTTGTGTCACTTTAATTCTACAATTCTTGTTGTACTTTTGTCTCTGATCCCTTAACCCAATTGCTACTACTTTTATTCTAAGTAAGTCATCAAACCTGAATCAATTTTTAAAATAAATTAGCAAAAATAACCCAACTTAGTCAAACACAATTCAACCCCATTTGTCGTGTTTGATATTTATTTTATGGGGTTTTGCATCCCATTTCCACTTAGTTGTGGGTCGTCAGGATAACTCGGCAAGTACGACTTTTTCATCTCCACCTGATTTTCCTCTTCACACTCTTCAAGCATAAATCTCCCTTGTTAAGACAAACTCTGGAATTAAGTTTTGATGAAAATAAACAAATATTAATTAAGAATGTTAATTATGATTCTAAATATTATGTTAATTTAACATGTGCTTTTAAGTGGATTAATTCTAAGATAGGACTCAAGCAAAGCAAATAAATCAACAATAAAGGATAAAAACCAAATAAGTAAGAATGGATAATATTCTGGACAAAACTTGTGAAAATGAAGAATGTTCTTCAGGATCAAGATTGATCATCACATCCCCAAGATCAATCAATATCCACTAGTTCGAAGAATATTCTATCTCTGGAATTTACACTTATGTTATCAGTACTTGATAAGGATCAAGTAGAAATTCATTTATTGGGATCTAGAAATCTTTTGTGATGAACGAACTAGAAAACCAAAACCATCTTTGGATCTGCCAAAAATATACAAAAATCATTTATTTCTTGCAGGGGTGGGGTGTTTTGGTTTTGGCGCATTTTAGGTAACAAGATTATTTGGTCCTGGAATATGGGTATCCGATCCTTATGGACTAACTGGAAGGATACAATCCGTAAATCCCCATAGTGTGTGGATGGTTTTGATCCTTTTGTTCTAGGGGGATATCATCAAATCATATTGCAGCAGGGACATTGGACATATTAGTGGGCCTTTTCCATCTTAGTGTACGTCCACCTCAATGTTTATACAAAGGTTAGCATATGGGAAATATGGAAATTGTCATTTCCAATAGTATCACAGTTGTATTTTTTGTTGTTGTTGGAACTATGTGGTATGGTTCAGCAACTACCCCGATTGAATTATTTGGTCCTACTCATTATCAATGGGATCAAGGATACTTCCAACAAGAAATATATCGAAGAGTTGGTGTTGGGATAGTCGATAATCAAAGTTTATCAAAAGATTGGTCTAAAATTCTCCAAAAATTAGCTTTTTAGGATTACATCGGCAATAATCCGAAAAAAGGCGGTTTGTTTAGAGCAGGTTCAATGGACAATGAAGATGGAATATCCGTTGTTTGGTTAGGACATCTTATTTTTAGGGAAGAAGATGGGTGTGAACTATATGTACGCCATATGCCTACTTTTTTAGAAACATTTCTGGTTATTTTGTTAGATGGAGATGGAATTGTTAGAGCGAATGCTCCTTTTCAAAGGGCATAATCGAAGTATAATGTCGAAAAAGTCGGTGTAACTGCTGAATTATATGGTGGCGAACTCAATGGAGTCAGTTAAAGTGATCCTGCTACTATGAAAATATATGCTCGACGTGCTCAATTGAGTGAAACTTTTGAATTAGATCGTGGTACTTTAAAATCAGATGGTGTTTTTCGTAGCAGTCCAAGGGGATGGTTTACTTTTGGACATGTTTCGTTTGCTTTGCTCTTCTTTTTCGGGCACAATTAGCATGGTGCAAGAACCTTGTTCAGAGATATTTTTGCTGGTATTGATCCATATTTGGATGCTCAAGTAGAATTTGGAGCATTCCAAAAACTTGGAGATCCAAGTACACAAAAACCAGTAGTCTCATAGAAATAACGTTCGTTTGTTCTTTTTTTATTCCACTTTTTTTCTTAATATTTGAATTGGATATAGGGAACTATATAAATCTTGATTTCAATCATTCCATTTAGTTTTACTTTTGTTCTTTTTTTTTTCTTTATCTAGGAGATAATCTCCCAAAATAAGTATGAAAGCTATAATTATAAACCACGATCAAATCTATGGAAGCATTTGTTTATACATTCCTTAGTCTCGACTTTAGGAATCATTTTTTTGCTATCTTTTTTAGAGAATCACCTATTGTTCCAACTAAAAGGATAAAATGATCTTTCATTATCTCAATTGAAGCAAAGATCCCCTAATTTTACGATATTGGGGGCTCATTGTTTCAACTAGTCTCCATGTTCTTCGAATGGATCTCTTAGTAGTTGAGAGGGTTGCTCAAAAGCAGTATATAAGGGATACCCAATAAAACTTACAATTAAACCAAATATAAAGATGGCAATTAAGGTTATTGTTTCCATTATTATATAATATCCCAATTACAGTGGATCATGATCTATATAGTAAGATCCTTTATTTATAGCGGAATGGTATACAAAGTCCACATATCTCAATGAAAAAAAAAAGGATCGATGGCTACACAAATCATTGAGGGTAGTTCTAGATTTGGTCCAAGACGAATTATTGTAGGAGACTTATTGAAACCATTGAATTCAAAATATGGTAAAGTCACTCTAGGGTGGGGAACTACCCCGTTGATGGCTATTGCAATGGCTCTATTTGCGGTATTTCTCTCCATTATTTTAGAAATTTATAATTCGTCCATTTTGCACGATGAAATTTCTATGAATTAGAGAATTAGATTTACAAGAACTGACTAACTATCTTTTCAATAGAAAGTCAAGTTTAGCATTTAGGTCTTTGATTTTTAGCCCATTCCATTTTGATTTGGTAGCTCGACAGTGAAACTTCATTGTTTTTGTATTTCTGGAATATGAGTGTGTGACTTGTTATAATGGATCCTGTAAGACCCATAATTTTAAAGTGTACTTTATGTATTTTGGTGTATTTTTGGTATTGAACTCGGGGGATTTTAAGCCAAAGTTATTAATATTTTGGAGTTTATAAGACCAAAAAGATATTTTGATGCCCGATTAGAATTACTCGTCGATAAATAAATTAAATTAACTGCGGTGAATCTTTTACGAAGAGTTTAATGCATTATAGGTGAAAGGGTAATTTAATAAATATCTAAAGGTTTTGAGATGTTTGTTAATTATAATTAATATATATATATATATATATATATATATATATATATATATATATATATATATATAGAAAAGGAAGGGAAGGAATTGAAAAGAAAAGAAATAGAAAGGAAAGAAAAAGGAAGAAAGGAAAAGAAAGAGAAAGAAAACATAACATTTTCCCTTCGCCATCCTCTGCCTCGCGTGAACACCCAATCCTTCTCCTTCCTCCATCTTCATCCATTTTCGTTCTTCCTTGCTTCCTTGAGTTCGAAATTGATAGTGGGTGATAGGACAAGGATTTCTCAACTTCACTCTTCCTCTTTGATCTGAAAACGAAGAAAAACGGTTTAGGGATTTCAAAACCGTCAAACACAAATCTTCCCGTTTCTTCTAGATCTAAGCTTCGTTTCACGAAGAGATAGAAGGGAAAGTTGCTCACCTCCGTGCTACGGTGCTAGGGAACCAACTACGGAAGCGGCGTTGCGAGCGGAAAATTTACCGGATTTACTCACGGTGCCGTAATCGCACGTTAAAGCTAACGTGAAGGTAAGGGCTCCTTCCAAACTTTTAGTTTGCATTTAGGGCCTTATCTGTGGTTGTGTGGAAAAGAATTTTGTTAGGGTTGGAGTATTAATATGGGAAAATGTATCTAAGGCTTTATGGGTAAAATTTTAGAGTTAGGTTTTGGTTATATTGATGAATGTTTCGTGGAAAATGAATTTAAAACTCATTTATGTATGATTTTGAGTAAATGAAACTTGTGTGTTTGAGTGGTGGATTTTGTTGATTTGTGTTCGTTGTTTTGATGTGTTCTTAATTGATACTGATGAAACTTGAGATGTGTTTGTGTGGTTGTGTGGAAAATGATGTGGTGTGAATTATGGATTGAATATGAAAGTATGTTTGAGTTTGTTTTGTGTGGAAAATGATTTGGTGCGAATTATGGATTGAATGTGAAAGTATGTTTGAGTTTGTTTTGTGTGGTTTGTGTGGAAAATGATTTGGTGCGAATTATGGATTGAATGTGAAAGTTGGTTTTGTGTGGAATTTGAAAACCATTAAGTTAAACGAGTATTAAGAATGGGGAATCTCTTAATATCTTGTTTACTTAATGTGAGTTTGTGAAAATCGTTTAAGTTAACTGAGCGTTAAGAATGGGGAATCTCTTAATGTCTTGGTTACTTAATGTTTGTTTTTGAAAATGGTTTCAGTGAAATGAGTATTAAGAATGAGGAATCTCTTAATGACTTGTTTACTGAATGTTTTGTTTTGAAAATCGTTTAAGTTAAATAAGTATTAAGAATGGGGAATCTCTTAATGACTTATTTACTTAATGTTTGTTTTGAAAATTGTTGGAGTTAAAAGAGTATTAAGAATGGGGAATATCTTAATATTTCTGTTTGCTTAATGTGTGTTTGTTTGTGAAAATCATTAAGTTAAATGAGTATTAAGAATGGGGAATCTCTTAATATCTGCGTTTACTTAATGTTGTCGTGAAAATGATTTTGTGAAGAAATGAATTGACGAGTCAAGGTGATGCCATATGATTTGTTGGTTCATCTTGTCTGTGTTGAGATGGTCGCGCCAAGGTGATGCCATGTGATTTGTTGGTTCATCTTGTCTGCGTTGGAATTGTCAAGTCAAAGTGATGCCATGTGATTTGTTGGTTCATTTTGTCTGTGTTGAGATTGTCGCGCCAAGGTGATGCCATGTGATTTGTTGGTTCATCTTGTCTGCGTTGGAATTGTCGAGTCAAGGTGATGCCATGTGATTTGTTGGTTCATCTTGTCTGTATTGGGTTTGTCGAGTCAAAGTGATGCCATGTGATTTGTTGGTTCATCTTGTTTGTGTGGGTATTGCGTTGAAACCGTTAAGTGTTATGTTTTGGAATTTGGTGATAACATGTTTTATTGCGATACCATTTCGAAACTCCTGATGTTGTAGTAATTGTGTCATAAGTGTTAAATGTTATGTTTTGGAATTTGGTGATAGCATGTTTAATTGCAATACTATTTCGAAAATGTTATTGTAGCGATTGCGTTATCAGTGCTATGTGTTAAGATTTGGGATTATGTATGAATGTGATAGAGTTAGTTTATGAATTTTTGAAAGAATACACAAGGAAATCGATTTACCCAATGGATTTGATGAGTTACAGGGGCCCGGTCTTTCACGAAATCGATTTACCCAATCGATTTTGTAATATGTTTTTCAAAACCATTTAAGAAATCGATTTGCCAAATCGATTGGATTCATTACAGGGGCTCTGTCTTTCCCGAAATCGATTTGCCCAATTGATTGGATTCAATACAGGGGCTCTGCCTGTCAGGAAATTGATTTACCCAATCGGTTGAGTCAATCGATTTACCCAATCGATTGATTTAAGCCCAGAGTTCAGTTTTTACTAAAAACTTTCAGGAAATTGATTTCCCCGATCGATTGGCTTAGTGGAAAATCTTATTTTGAGTTAGATAATTGATTGCTCAATTGATTTATCAATGTTTTGGTGAGTTATGTATTACTTGATGGATTGAGAACTTTCTTTTGTTTTCATTTATATTTGGCAAGCATTACATGAACTTTTAGCATGTGGAAAATCCTTCTAAGATGTATGATAAATTGAAAAAGTTATTTGTACATTGAAAAGCTTAAATGTTATGTGTTAATTGTTAATTTCGGTTGGTGACCCTTTACAACTATTGTGGAAATCTGGGCTTTGCCCTCAGATGAGAATTAGGATGATCTTACCGGTTTGTACCCTCCAGATGGGAATGTGGATGGGAGTGCTTGATTGGAGCTACGTTAGGAGGATCTCACGGGGCGCGTGGAGATCACTCAGGGTGTTTAGTTGTTTTGTAAAATGATCAGACTAGGTTGACACAGAGGGAACATATGTCTTTCTTTTGGGTTGCCTTTATTTTTAAACTGGAAGACTGTACCACTTTCGTTATGTAAACATTTTGAATTCATATTTTGAGAACTTCTTCCGCTGCTTATAAATTTATAATGACTTAATTATTTATCCAAAGGTTTTACCATATTTATTTCTCTGTGGTATTTTAACTTCTCTTTTGAAAAAAAAAAATACACCCTCGCTTTGAAAAACGGCGTGTTACAGATCCTATTGATAGTACACAACTAGAAAATGATATGTCATCCTATCTTGATAGGGATGACTTTACCCCGTCATATATATATTTAAATATATGGAGCACGTAATATAGAAAATAAATATATTCTAATGAATTAGAACTATGATTCATACTTATTATTTATATTTAGACCTTGCAACCGGACTAACAAAATTTAAAAATTTAAAAAGTTAGAAGAATACATTTAGAAAAATAAATGGAACAATTTTTATTCTTTTAAACTACCGCCACATATCTTTATTTTGATGAAAGGATAAATGTTTCTTTGTATTTTTTTTTTTTTGCATTATATCTATTCATTGAATAAGTAATGATCCAAGAGTTCTTACTCGGGGAATTTTTGGACTTCAATTAAAGATTTTTTTTTAAATCATCGTGGTTCTGGTATGAATATAAGGATTTTCAATTGATTCTATAAGGTCTTAACAAGAAAATTCCTATAAATAATAATAATATTATATCACATACACAAATAAAAAAAAAAGTAAATAATAGAATATTCAAGAGGCCGGTAAGGATCATGAGAAAAGACAAGTGAGCTGACTTGAGATTTTGGTGTAACACTCCAAATTTTATAATAAATTATTTTATTTATCTAATAGAATTTTAAACATTAATTTAGTATTGCATGTGTTTAGAATATGCGTTGATATATAATTATGACTAATTTTCCTTACATGTATATTTGCTATAGTATGATAATTTTATAGAGATTTAAATTGGTGAATAAGATAAATTATTAATATTGTATTAATTTACTCTATTTAATTATTTTTGCGAAAATTATTAGTATTGTAATATGAGTATTTTGGAGAATAATACTTTAATTATTATGGATGAATAGAATGAGTGATCAATATAATTTTTTTAAACATAAATAATAGAAATATAAGTTTGAGTTAGCTATCAACACCCTTTACATTTTCTGCTTCAGCTTGCTTTTTTATTGGGTTTTTACTGATTTTGTACCTCACTTTACCCAAAACCCCAAATCAGATTTTTGCACCTTGTTTACCCTAAACCACAAATCACAAACAGATTTCCTGTTCTTCAAGCCTTGCGCTGCCGCCGGCAATAGGTCATCACCATCTTCACCAATTTCTTCCATTCCATGGTCGAATAACCCATCACAATTTCTTCCCCATCAATCATCTTTGTCTAGACATGTTATGTGAGACTCTCGTAATTAGAAAACAAGTCACAATACATCTCTAACAACCGCTACATGTGATATTTTTTTGATTACCACGAATGCCATCATTGTCCCCAACCACCATATTTGAAATCACTGTTCTTGACTCCTCATCTACGGGAAGAACCACAATCAAAGCAACCATTCATAATCGAAAATCCTAACCATCGCCCCCAAACCTCGATTCTGGCCGTTGTAGTGTTGACCCAAAATAACGAAGATCAGTTAAGTGACCTATGCGTCGAGAGCTTTGTCCTACAATATTCATTTTTCAATTTAAGAAAAATATGTGAAAACTCATTATCGTCAATGTTACGGTAAATGTTTTCCAATCAACCTCACATTCATTGTTCATTGTTTTTAACCCTGTCATAATTAAAGTTAGATGCTGACACACTTTTAATTTTAATTTCGGTGTTGTTGTTATTTGTAAGCATCGTTTTGAGTCATCTGTGTCGCTGTGATTTGGTTATTCTCTGGACCCGCTTTCAAACAATTTAGTTATGGATTTCTCCGACGTTGCTGAACTTAATGTCTTATTGTACGAGATCGCCAAATGAGGTAAGGGGTGAGATGATGTTCGGTTTTATGAGTATAAAATAACACGAGTTGAATGGGAATACTGAAATTCCCTACGTACGGTTGAGCCCTATTGAGTAATAATAATTATTTAATAATATATGAATGGTAATAGTGAGGACCAAAATATAATTTAGAAACCTATAGAATTGTGTGAATTAGTTTATATTAAGATTGTGTGTGATTTGATTTTATGAAACATATACTAATTATTATTGTATGAATGATAGGTATTTGAGTGTTCTTGTCTACTTGATTGAAATTATGATATTATTTGAATGTTCACCTAAATGATTCCTTATTATGTGATTGATGAGATTGGACTGTGTATTATGAGTAGTGCAAATCAAATATTGGGATTTTATGTGATTGACTGATATAACTACATATATAATGATGAATATTATGAAGTCAAACTAAAACATATTGAATTGTGATGATCGAGTAAGTCTGAAATATGTGTTATAGATTTTGGAGTTAGGATTATTTTGTCATCATATAGGGAGGGTTTGGCAAACCTAGTGATTCAGGGAAGTACAACTGAATGAGCCTGATCGTGGAGGGCTACAATCGAACTGTAAGGTAAGACTGATAGACCTTGGGGGTATATCTAGTGGGGAATTCCTAAGTGGATTAGTGGGTTATTCCCTAAGACCGGGAACTATTGTGCAACACAAGAGTACCCCGACTATCGCGTATATGTGTCTCATGTTGAGTTAAGGGGATCTATGAGGACTTGACCATTCATGAATTGTCCGTCCATTCTTGTAGTGACATAGTATCAGACCTCCTAACCAAGTACTTCATAGTAGAATGATACCAAATGATGAAGAAGTATAGAGTATAGGACATGCATAGCATTTCATCCTTGTGACTGTTTGATTGTGATTGAATTAGATTAACCTTTGATACGATGTTCTTGAATCTTTCTCTTTATTTGTGTTGTTTTGACTACTTGGGTGTTCTCCTCGTTTATCTTATACTATTACATAATTTCGAAACTCACCCCTCGATGCTAGTATTTGGCGCTTGCGAGAGCGTAGTCGTTTTAGGTTATCAATTGGTGATCCACGCTCTGATAGGTGATACTAGGTGGGAGTAATTTATCATATTTCATTGAGTTATGAATTAATTTAGATTTTTGTAAATTCGATTGCTCAATTATGAGTTTTATCTTTTATTCGGATGTAGAAATTGTTTTCTCTAAGTTTAGAACATGTTTTTATGTTAGAGATATTTATTTAATAAACCTCAACTATATTCGATATTAAAGGGTTTTTAATTTATTTTTTTTATGCAAGCAATTTGTGTGAGTGTGAATATGACTTTCTGAACGTTATAGTTTAAAAGAAAATTGTTATACTCTATTTTGGAACCGCTGCGAATCTCTTTCAAAACTAGTGCATTTTACTTTTTATTTCAATTTGGGTTTAGGGTGTCAGATTTGGCATTATAAACTCAAAGAATAGCTTTTAGATTTCAATTTTTTTCTGATTTTCAAAAAAGATTGGAATCATAGTATTAAGGTAAGAAAGTTTTAAACTTTCTATTCCAAATATATGTTTGCCAAATAAGCAATATTTGAGTATTTTTGTTTGAATCGTATGAGATGAAATTCTCATATAATATTCTCGGGAGGGTCCTTTGATTTACCTATCTCAATAAAGTTTATGATTGGTTCGAAGAACATCTTGAGATTTAGGAGATTGTCGATGATATAACTAGTAAATATGTTCCTCCTCATGTCAATATTTTTTATTGTTTAGGAGGGATTACACTTACTTGTTTTTTAGTCCAAGTAGCTACGGGTTATGCTATGACTTTTTAATATTGTCTAAACATTACAGAGGTTTTTGCTTCTGTTCAATATATATAATGACTGAGACTAACTTTGGTTGGTTAATCCGATCAGTTCATCGATGACACGCAAGTATGATGGTCTTAATGATGACCTTGCACGTATTTCCCGTGTATCTCACCGGTGGTTTTAAAAAACTTCGTGAATTGACTTGGGTTACATGTGTAGTTTTGGGCGTGTTGACTGCATCCTTTGGTGTAACAGGTTATTCCTTACCTTGGGACCAAATTGGTTATTGAGCAGCAAAAATTGTAACAAGTGTACCCGACGCTATTCCTGTAATAGGATCGTCTGTGGTAGAGTTATTGCGCATAAGCGCTAGTGTGGGACAATCTACTCCGACTCGTTTTTATAGTTTACATACTTTTGTATTACCGCTTCTGACAGTCGTATTTATGTTAATGCATTTTCCAACGATACGTAAGCAAGACATTTCTGGTCGTTTATAAAGAATATGAATCATAGAGATTTGTAATAAATCATTTATCATTTTGAGGAGGAGCAATAGTATTTCATTGCTACAAATATGCATGATTTAAAAGTAAAAAAAAAAATAGACATGTATTTGGATATTTCCCTTCAACTTAACAAAATAAATTGAATTCTTTATTTGACATACACTAATAGTTGAAAGTAACTCTCTGAAAAAATAATGAATTATGGGAGTGTGTGACTTGAAGTATTGATTGGACCGTGTAGATATATTACTTTATCTTATATGCCACATTTTAATTCACAATTTAACGTGTCTTTGTTCCAACCACCACGCAAATCCCCTACAGAGGATAGGCCGATACACTTGAAGATAATCATTTCTATGATTAGACTCAGTCATATCCTGCATGAAAAGGCTTCGTAATATCCATTAAAATACATAATGTGATATAATATAAATTCTGTTTATTTAAAGAAACTATTTGAATCATAAAGAGAAAATATCGTGAATCAAGCAAGTTCAAACAAATATGAACCTTCTCTAGCTTGATTGTCAAGAGAGTTAAATGAATTGAAATGTATAAGACATCTAGATTAACCAGAAAGACATCCAGAATGGTCAAAACTGTACCTCCAAATTAATCATCAATCTCCAGAAAGTTCAAAGGCTAGAACTCTAGATTGTTTATGAATCTCCAAAATTTTCATTAAAATTCTACAGAAGTTCATCATCATTCTCCAAGCTATTTTGACAAAATCTAAACTCCAGATCGAAGCAAAGACATCATAAAATATATCTGAAGTATAAAGGATCATCAAACACAAGAGAAATCTGATCAAGAACAAAGAAATCAACTCAATCAATAGAGTTCAAAAGTATTCCAAAGGATGAAATATTTTTATTCATATATATCGGTTTTGGTCAAAATTGACAGAACACTATCAACATCTCTTTTGATCATTATTAATTGTTCTAAAATGCCTATAAAAGAAAAGCCAATGCTCAGGGGAATTGCAGAAGTTCAAGTGCTAACACGTCTCATAAAATCATTCACATTCACACTCACATACTTGAAATTCTCACTTTCTCAAGAAAGAATCAGCTATGATTATATTTCAATATTATGTTATTATTGTACTAAATTCTTTGTAAAGAATCAAATCTCAAACAAGAGTTGAGACATCTCAGATTCTATAAAAACAATCTCATCATTATTATAAAACTCGAACTATAAGTGTTTAGTATAATTTGGGTAGATTGTAAGAAATCCTATCAAGGTTGATAGGTGACCTGATTAACCTCTTTCTGGGTAGAAAGAATTTAAGTTTGTAACAAATCAAGGTTGATCTGAGCTAGGTGTTGTAAAACCAAAAAGGTTCTTTGTTTTGAACACTTAGTGAAAAACTCACAGTTTTGAGGACTTGACGTAACCCAAGTTGGGTGAACCAGGATACATTTGTATGTGGTACTCTTTCTCTTATTTCCTTACTTATTAAACCTGGTGAATCATTTAAGTTAAAAACAAAAACCGAATTTCTGATTTTAAGCTAACCAAGAACGTTCTCCGTTTTCTATTAAAAACCAAGAATGTTCTTCGCTTCTATTTTCTTAATCAAGATCATTCTTGAGTTAAATACTTAAGTTTTTTTTAGGATTTTTAAATAGGAATATTTACAATTCAAACTCTCATTCATTGTAAATCGACATTGGTACTTCATCATCTTCATTTTGAATGAACGTGTGAGCTTGAGCTAGGAAATCGTTCAGATTATAGGGCTTTTTAATTTGATATCATTGGTGAATCGGCTACCTCCGAGGAGACCTTCTTTCATTAGGTCTGTCTTGATTTCGACATTGGCTTATTTGACGAAATTGACCTCTTTGTTGAAGCATTTGATATAATTTTGCAGAGATTTGTTTGCCTTGTACGACAGTAGACAGTGTGCCGATCGTTTTGGGTTGGTTTTTGAAAGCGGTGTATTGAATGGTGAACTGTCTGCATAAATCCTCCAATGAGTCAATTGAATTCAGTGGCAAGGTTTTGAACTAGGTTCTTGTGCTATCTTTCAGCGTAAATGCATAAAGGCAACATTGAATGGGTCCTTCTCTACCACGACAGTCAAGAATAACATCCACATTTTCAATAGGTTAGTTGTTTCATCGTAGGAATCCATATGCAAGGGCTTCTCCAATGCTTCCGATATTCAACAATTCTTGATTCTTTCAATGAAGTGCTCATGAGAATTTTGGGATTCGTGCGATTCTCGAGGCATCTCACGAGTTGGAGTCGAGACACACTGCAACCTAGAGTAGGAACTACGTCGGCAATGTCATTCGTTCCTAGGCGGAGAGTTTTCATTGGACCTTATTTGGTGCCCTCGCTTTAGTGACTCTTTTGGGGAGTGCCTTCTACGCTCTGAAGTTGGAGATCTTCTATTGTTCCTTCTTGGCAATGTGTCGTGGTGATTTCACCTTACAAAGCCCTCAGAGTAATTTGGGGTCTTCTGAGTTGTCACCACTGTGAGGGTGGTTGACAGAGTTGGTTCTGCACAACCCTGAGACGACAATTCTGCTCGTGGATCATTCAGGATTGTTCCCTTATCAAGGTGATGAGTTTGTTGATAGTTGCTCCTTGGTCCTAGCCTATCGCGAGATCGACATCGCATCCAAAACTAAAAATGCATTATAAAATACACAAGAAATTTCACCAAAAAAAGATACACATAAAAATGATAAAATATTTTGATAAAATTTAAACAATTAAAAGAAACCCTTGTTTTTGTACAATAAATAAAAAGTAGTGTTAATTTTATAAGAAATTTTCATTAGTAGTAGTAGTATTACAATTAAAATTTAATTTTTTGATGATTGGATAATAAAAATTTATTGAAATCTTTGTTCTCTTAACAGAAGTTGTCATTAGTATTTTTCTTACCATATATAAATTTTTGTTTGGATAAAATTTGAACTCTATATACAACATCATTTTTTTCCAATTCCAAATTGAAAGTGTTAGTTTCACCATCTTAATAGTTTTTGGATTTGAATTGATTATTTGTTAAGTTTTTTTACTGTTTGTAGGGTTGTTCGTTTGTAAGATATCTAAAGTGGTATAGAACCAAACTATATGATTTACAATCATCAATATTTGTAGCAATTATGATACATTTCTAAAACATGAAATATAGAATCATTAATATAATGTCGATTGAATTAAATTTATTATTAGTCAAAAAAAAAATTTGACTAACAATTCAAAATTTCAATTAGTTAATTAATTAATTTGATGAAATTTTAGTAGGTTTGTCTCAAATTATATAATATTATAATTTAAAAATATTGTTCGCCAAAAATAAATATAAAATAAAATAAAACGTGCAACCTCTTTATCAGTTTAGCACAATGTCAATTCATTAGTAGACATATTATCCTTAAATAACATATTATGGAGACTTGGCAACATAAAAGAAGTTCTTAAATCACACTGAGCAAGCAAGTTTAAAAAGTAATATCATAAGTAACATAATAATAAAAGTTTATGTCTATAAATTAAAAATAACAAAAACAGTATCATGAATAATGCATATACATAAAGCCATAAGAACCATGTCAAATAAAAATAAATGATTATTGCATGCAACACAACTTATTAAAACCAGACTCTAATAATTGGAAGAGTTAATTTCCACGACTCTTTGGTTGGACTATAGATTTTTGTTACATTTGGGAGCCATTACGCATTGGTGTGCTGTAGGTTTTACCTTAAAAAGATGTAAAAAAATTTACGCATTGATATAGAAATGAACATATATGCTGCATATAGTTTTTAGACAAACGTAGAATGGAATATATATATATATATATATATATATATATATATATATATATATATATATATATATATATATATATATATATATATATATATA
>JBBPBT010001258.1:1745167-1796722 GCA_037974875.1 Cicer bijugum | reverse complement strand
TTTTTTCGTTTTTGGAATTTTTCATATTCTCCAAAACTTCTAAAAAAATTTGCGTTGTCTTTATTTGATTTATATAAATTTTTGGTGGTATTTTATATTTTTTGGATTTTTTATTTGATAGGGTTTTCGATTTTTCCCTTTAATTTTAGCAATAGGGACATTGTTGGAATTTTCATAATTGTGATTTTGCGTTGCATTGTTATGATGATGCATGACTAGGGCTAGTTCTGTAAATCCGCATTCTCTTAAACCTGAAGTAGATAGGACATTTCACTTATATCGTAGACTTAATAGAGCTGTTAGTATTAACAAGTTAGAGTCATATGGTGAAAGTGACAACTTGCTGCAAACTATGGCTAATGCGAATAATAGAACCTTAAGACAACTTGATGCACCTAATGTAAATTATAATGCATTATGGATCACATATCCTGAAGTTACTGTACCATTTGAACTTAAATCTAGTTTAATACACTTGCTTCCAAAGTTTAATGGTATTGCAGGTGAGGATCCCCACAAGCACTTGAAGGAATTTCATGTTGTGTGTTCTACCATGTAGCCTCAAGGACTCACAGAGGACCACAATAAGTTGAAAGCCTTCCCATTTTCACTCCAAGATGCTGCCGGAGATAGGTTATAGTACTTTCAACCATGTATAATTACAAGTTCGAATGATCTCAAGATATTGTTTCTAGAAAAATTATTCCTTACCTTAAGAGCTGCTTCAATCAAAAAAGAAATATGTGGCATCAGACAGATTGACAGGGAATCATTACATGAATATTGGGAGAGATTCAATAAATTAATGTCTAGCTATCCTCATCACCAGATTTCTGAACAATTGCTCATCCAATATTTTTTTGAAGGTTTGCTACCTATGTATATAAGCATTTTGGATGCTGCTAATGGGGGAGCATTTGTCGACAAGACCCCAAAAGCAGCAAGGGCTTTGATTGACAATATGTCTAATAGTGCTCAGTAGTTTACAACTAGAAGCAATTCAACAGTGTTGACAAAGGATGTGAATGAAATTCAAGCTTATTCTCACAATAATTTAGAAGGCAAACTTGATGAGCTTACATCTTTTGTAAACAAATTGGCCATAGTTAAAACCAAAGCAACGGTTTATGGTATTTGCACTTTTCCAGAGCACCATACAAATTCATGTCCTACAATGCAAAAAGATCCAATTGTTGATGCTCCTCAAGCATATGCACCAAATATATACAATCCTCAAGCAAACTATGATCTATCATCTAAAAGGTACAATCCTAGTTGGAGAAACCATCCCAACCTAAGATGGGGGAATTCATCTGCACAACAACAAAATATTCCTCAACAGCAAAACAATGCACCTTCATTAGAGAACCTCGTTAAGCAGATGGTTGTCCAGAATCTCCAATTTCAACAAAGAACATATTCCACCATTCAAAATTTGGAAACAAAGATTGGTCCTCTAGCCACTTCAATTAATCAATTGCATACTCAGGGGTTAAACCAATTGCCTACAAAGTCAGTAGTAAATCCAAATGCTCCCAATGTTAGTGCAATTACATTGAGATTTGGGAAAGCTGTTGAAATACCAAATGTACTTAAAACTGTAGTGAAAAATAACAAGGTTGCTAAGGACACTTAGATACATAAAATTGTTGAGGTTGAGCAAAATATACCAATGGACGAGGCAGCTAAGGACAAGAAGATCCTGGATACATTTAGGAAAGTGGAAGTGAACATTCCCCTCCTTGAAGCAAATAAACAGATTCCAAGATATGCAAAATTTCTAAAATATTTGTGCACACACAAGAGAAGGTTAAAAGATAATAAAAAAGTAAACATGAGGCAAAATGTTTCAGCACTCGTTCAGCCCATGCCTCAGAAATGCAAAGATCCATGAACTTTTTTCTTTCCATGTACCATAAGCAATAGTCAATTTGAAAATGCTATGTTAGATTTAGGACCTTCCATTAATGTTATGCCTACATCTATTTTTAACTCTCTTGCTATTGTAACTTTACAGAGTATAGGCGTTACCATTCAATTGGCGAACAAGAGTAATGCTCGTCTTGCTGGACTTGTGGAGGATGTACTTGTTTAAGTTAATGAATTGATATTTCCTACAATTTTTTACATTATGGACATGGAGAGAGATAATAAGTCCAACATGGCGCCTATCATCTTAGGCAGACTATTCTTGATAATTGCTAGAACAAAACTTTATGTGCATGTTGTAACTCTATCCATAGAATTTAATGATAGCATTGTAAAATTTAACATCTTTGATGCTATGAAACACCCCATGGAAGAGCATTCTATTTTTCAAATTGAATTGCCTGCTGATTTGGTTGATGACACTTACCCTGATATGTTTGCTACTGATTTTCCTTCATTGTCTGGTTTTGATGTTACTTGTACTTATACTTGTGAATTTTGTACAAATACTAAATTGTGCTTTGTGTGTGTTGAGATCGAAGCTACCTTGCAGGTTGATCATTGTAATGATATTGATATTTCTACTAACATAATTGATTTTGCAGACTTAGCTACGACCACTGGTGTTGTACCTTCCATTGAATAGCCACCAACTATAGTGTTTAAACCACTTCCTGAAAATTTGAAATATGCATATTTAGAAGGAAGTGTCAACTTACCTATTATTATTTTAGCCAAGCTTGAAGATGAACAATAAGAGAAGCTATTGCAGATTTTAAGAAAACACAGGAAGGCAATCAAATGGACCTTGGCTGATATTACTGGTATTAGCCCATCCATGTGTACACATAGGATACTACTGGAGGATAGGGTAAAATCAGTCAGGAAGTCCCGAAGGCGACTTAACCCATTAATTCTAGATGTTGTAAAAAAGGAAGTGACCAAGCTCTTGCAAGCAGGCATTATATACCACATCTATGATTGTTAATGGGTGAGTCTGATGCCACTAGTCCCTAAGAAAACTGGACTCACAATGGTTAAAAATGAAATAATGAGCTTATCCCCACACGAGTGCAGAACATGTGGAGAGTGTGCATCAATTACAAGAGACTAAACCAGGCAACTAGAAATGATCATTTTCCTTTACCATTCATTTATCAGATGCTTGAATGGTTGGCTGATAAGTCACATTATTGTTTTCTTGATAGTTTTTCTGCTTATTTTCAAATCCATATTGCACCAGAGGACCAAGAAAAGGCCATGTTCACTTGCCCTTTCGGCACATTTGTGTAAGACCCATAATTTTAAAGTGAACTTTATGTATTTTAGTGTATTTTTTGTGTTGAACCCGGAGGCTTTTTAGCCAAAGTTATTAATATTTTGGAGTTTATATGAACAAGAAGATATTTTGATACCGATTAGAATTACTCGTTGATAAATAAATTAAATTAGCTGCAGTGAATCTTTTGCGAAGAGTTTAATGCGTTATGGGTGAAAGGATAATTTAATAAATATCTAAAGATTTGGAGATGTTTGTTAATTATTATTAATATATATATATATATATATATATATATATATATATAAGGACAAGGAAAGGAAGGAAATAGAAAGAACAGAAAAACAAAGGAAAGAAAGAGAAAGGAGAGAAAACAGAATTTTCCATCTTCCTCCTTCAGCCTCGCGTGAACCCCCTTTTCCCTCTTCTTCCGTTTTCGCTTTTCTTTGCTTCCTTTAACTCAAGAATAGAAACCCAAGGCCTCGTGGGTGTTAGGACAAGGATTACTCAACTTCACTCTTCCTCTTTGATCCGAACACGAAGAAAAACGGTTTAGGGATTTCAAAACCGTCAAACACAAATATCGCCGTTTTTTCTAGATCCAAGCTTCGTTTCACGAAGGGATAGAAGGGAAGGTTGCTCACCACTACACTATGGTGCTAGTGAGCTAATTTTGGAAGCGAAGTCGTGAGCAAAGTTTTTACCGGAATTGATCGTGGTGCCGTAAATCGACGTTAAAGCTAACGATAAGGTAAGGGCTCCTTCCAAACTTTTAGTTTGCATTTAGGGACTTACTTGTGGTTGTGTGTTAAAGAATTTTGTTAGGGTTAGAGTATTGATTTGGGAAAATGTATCTGAGGCTTTATGGGTAAAATCTTAGAGTTAGGTTTTGGTTATATTGATGAATGTTTCGTGGTGAATGAATTTAAACTCTTTTATGTATGATTTTGAGTAAATGAAACTTGTGTGTTTGAGGGGTGGATTGTGTTGATTTGTGTTCGTTGATTTTGACGTGTTCTTAATTGATACTGATGAAATTTGAGATGTGTTTTGTGTGGTTTGTGTGGAAAAATGATTTGGTGTGAATTATAGACTGAATGTGAAAGTATGTTTGAGTTTGTTCTGTGTGGAATTTGAAAACCATTAAGTTAAACGAGTATTAAGAATGGGGAATCTCTTAATATCTCGTTTACTTAATGTGAGTTTGTGAAAATCGTTTAAGTTAAATGAGAATTAAGAATGGGGAATCTCTTAATGTCTCGTTTACTTAATGTTGTTTTGAAAATCATTTAAGTTAACTGGGCGTTAAGAATGGGGAATCTCTTAATGTCTTAGTTACTTAATGTTGTTTGAAAATCGTTTAAGTTAACTGAGCGTTAAGAATGGGGAATCTCTTAATGTCTTTGTTACTTAATGTTTGTTTTTTAAAATGGTTTCAGTGAAATGAGTATTAAGAATGGGGAATCTCTTAATGACTTGTTTACTGAATGTTTTGTTGTGGAAATCGTTTAAGTCCAAAGTATATTAAGAATGGGGAATCTCTTAATATGTCTGTTGCTTAATGTTTTGGTGTGAAAATCGGTTAAGTAAATGAGTATTAAAAATGGGGAATTTTTTGATATCTGCATTTACTTAACGCTTGTTGTGAATGGAGTTAGTGTATGCTCATGCATTTCATTTGGTAAATTGTGCTGACCCGTGATAGGTGGCACCTCGGTAAACTGTACTGACCCGTGATAGGTAGTATATTTACGATTTACTTTTTGGTAAGTTGTGCTGACCTGTGATAGGTGGCACCTCGGTAAGTAGTACTCTGGCCTGTGATAGGCGGTACCCTTACGACTTACGCTTTTTCTTTTGGTAAATCGTGTTGACCCGTGATAGGTGGCACCTCGGTAATTGGTACTTTGGCCTGCGATAGGCGGTACAATTATGATTTACGGCCATTCGAGGAGGGTTTTGGTTTGGAATTCCGAGTCCATGCATTTTGGCATATACGCATTGCATTAGGGTGCTTGGCACACGAGTCGTGTTTGATTCGAATTCATGAATGTGATGATTTTGCTAAGTGTTATGTGTTGAAATTATGTGTAAGTGTGTCTGATTTAAACTTATGATTGTGATGATTTTACTACGTGTTATGTATTGAACATCGTGTGAAAGTATGATGGATTGTAAAACTATTTCGAAGCTCATTATGTCGTGGTGATTGTGTGGGAATTGCTAAGTGTTAAGATTTGGAGTTGTGTATGAATGTGATTGAGTTAGTTTATGTATTTTTGGAAGAATATGCAGGGAAATCGATTTCCCAATTGATTGGATGAGTTACAGGGACTTCGCTAATTTGACAAAATCGATTTGCCAATCGATTTTATAATATGTTTTTCAAAACCAGTTAAGAAATTGATTTGGAAATTGATTTGGCCATACAAGAATTCAGCAAAACTGACAAAATCGATTTGGAAATCGATTGGCATTAATTCAGTGGCTCAGCTATGTTGCCTAATCGATTGAATTAAGCCCAGAGTTCAAATTTCACTAAAAATCTTCAGGAAATCGATTTGGAAATCGATTGGCTTTAATACAAGGGCTCAGTTATCCATTTAATCGATTTCCCAATCGATTGGCTTAGTGGAAATTCTTATTTTGAGTTAGATAATCAATTGCTCAATTGATTTATCAATGTTTTGGTCAGTTATGTATTACTTGATGGATTGAGAACTTTATTTTGATTTCAATTTTATTTGGCAAACATTATATGAACTTTTAGCATATGGAAAACCCTTCTAAGATGTATTGATAAGTTGAAAAGGTTATTTGTGTATTTAAAAGCTTGAATGTTATGTGTTAACTGTTAATTTCGGTTGGTGACCCTTTACAATTATTGTGGAAATCTGGGCCTTGCCCTTAGATGAGAGTCAAGATGATCCTACCGGTTCGTACCCTACGGACGAGAATGTGGATGGGAGTGCTTGAGTGGAGCTACGTTAGGAGGATCTCACGTGGCGCGTGAATATTACCCAAGGCGTATAGTTTTTTTGTTATGTATAGAATGATCAGACTAGGTTGTCACTCAGGACACATATGTCTTTCTTTTGGGCTACCTTTATGTTAAGTTGGAAGGGTGTACATGTACTAAGGTTGACATCAGGACATGCTTTGGATTTATATTTTGAAAAACTTTTCCACTGTTTGTAAATTATAATGACTAAACTATCTATCCAAAGGTTTTACCTTATTTATTTCTCTATTTTATTTTAATTTCTTTTGAAAAAAAATACACCCTCGCTTTGAAAAACGGGGTGTTACAATTTGCATATTGGAGGATGTCAATTGGCCTATGCAATGCTCCTGGCACTTTCCAACGCTGCATGATTAGTATTTACTTTGACTTGATATAAAATTGTATTGAAGTTTTCATGGATGATTTTACTGTGTATGATTCCTCATTTGATGCACGCTTGAATAATTTAGATAGTTTTGCATAGATGTATTGAAATTTACCTTGTTGATGAATTATGAAAAGTGTCATTTTATGGTTAAACATGGCATAGTTTTGGAACATGTGATCTCTAAAATTGGGATAGCTCTTCTACTGTCAAATTTACTGCAAAAAGATGTCAGTTTCACCTTCGATGACAAATGCAAGAAGATGTATGATTTCTTAAAGGAAACACTCACCTCTACTCCCATAATTCAGCCACCCAATTGGACCATCCCTTTTGAAATTATGTGTGATGCATCTAACTATGTAGTGGGAGCAGTCCTTCCATAAAGGGTTGATAAGGCTACCCATGTTATTTATTATGCTTCTAGGACTTTAGATTCTACACAGGCTAATTATACTCCCACTACAAAGGCACTTCTAACTATTGTTTTTGCACTTGATAAGTTTAGATCATATTTGCTAGGTTCAAAAGTAGTTGTGTTTATTGACAATGCAGCTTTGAAGTTCTTGCTGAAGAAACCAGAAGAAAACCTGAGATTGACCCGGTGGATGTTGTTACTCCAAGAATTTGATTTAGAGATTAAAGATAAGAGTGGAGCTGAAAATTTGGTGGCAGATCATTTGAGCAACTGCTACAGTTGTGTGAGAAAACTCCTTGGTTTGTTGATTTAGTTAATTATCTAGTTGTTGGAGTCTTTTCTGCAGATGCATCCAGAACACAAACACACAAACTTAAAGTGATGCCAAATACTATGTGAGGAATGATCCATATATGTGGAAATTCTGTAGTGACTAGGTGATTAGGTGATGTGCTTCCCACCATGAAGCTCAATCCAATCTTCATTTTTGTCATGACGCTCAAGCTGTGGGACATTTTGGCCCTCAACAGACAGCAAGAAAAGTCTTAGACTTTGGTTTCTTTTGGCCCACTTTGTTTAAAGATGCTTTTGAGACTTACAAAACTTGTGAACAGTGCCAAATAGTTGCAACAACAATCACTCGTATGAGTGAGATGCCTCAACAACATATGCTTTTCAGTGAAATATTTGATGTGTGGGGCATTGACTTTTTGGGCCCTTTTCATGTATCTTTTGGTTTTGTCTATATTTTACTAGTTGTTGATTATGTTTAGAAGTGGGTGGAAGCAATACCCACTAGGACTAATGATTCTAAATTTTTTGCAAGTTTTATCAAATCAAATATTTTTTGCAGGTTTGGAATACCCCGAGCCATAATAAGTGAGCAAGGCACTCATTTTTGTAACCGCACCATGGATGTTTTGCTTCGGACGTATGGGGTTGTTACATAGTTTATACACCTTATCATCCCCAGACTAATGGGCAAGCTGAAATCTCAAACAGGGAAATCAAACATATCTTAGAAAATATGGTGCAGCCAAACAAGAAAGTCTGGAGCCACCGACTTGAAGAAGCTCTTTGGGCTCATAAAACAACCTAAAAAACACCAATAGGGATGTCCCCTTATCAACTTGTGTTTGGTAACGCATGCCATCTCCTAGTGGAAATAAAGCACCATGTTATTGGGCTGTCAACAACTTGAAGAGCTTAGACTAGAAGCAGGTTTGGAGAGAAATTTTCCATTGCAACAACTTGAAGAGCTTAGACTAGAAGCTTATGAGAACTCTCGGATCAATAAGGAGAAAACTAAGTACTTCAATGATAAGTTGATTTCTAGGAAGGAATTTTCTATTGGCGAAAAAAATTTATTGTTCAACTCCCGTTTGAAAATTATGGTCGAGAAACTTTGATCGAAGTGGATTGGCACTTTTGTTATTACTAACATTTTTCCTCATGAAAGTGAAAACACCAAGAAATTGTTCAAAGTAAATGGACAACACCTCAAGCTATTCCATGAGAGCTATGTGCTTGAAGATGCTACCATAGAAAAGCTCTCTTTAGAAAAGCCCACCTACACTAATATTTGAATAGGGAGCTCCCTTTCCTTACTCTTATTTTATACTTGTTACTTTCGTTAAGGACAATGTAAAATAAATAAAAATGGACATTGCATTGCATGCTTTTTCATCAGATTTTATGGTTGTAAATGTTGAGAGTTTGTTTGGATTGGTATGATTGGATAATATCTTTACATTCTTGGTAAAATAAATTGTATTAAAATGCTTAATTGTGTATCATTTGTAATAATTCATAATCTTTGTGAGATTTTTTAGCCATATTATGAATGAAATAGATTTTTCCATTTTTTTCTTGTGTTATCTCACTCATGACTGCTAGTTATGCTAGAACTCGACTTGACTCTTGTTCGCATGCATATATTGAAATGATTTAGACATATGTTTCTTGATTAAGCTACTAGCCAAATAAGTCTGTCCTACAATTATCCATTTGTTAAAGCCCATTTGAGCCTAATCATCCCATTCTTTGATATATAGCTCATTACAAGTCTAAAAGTGAAAAAGAATGAATTGATCCAATCTTGGGGGATAAAGGAGTCTTTCCTTAAATAAGTGTAGGGTGAAGTAGAAATATCAATTATAAGGAAGGGGACTTTGAATTATAATTGTCCCTTTTTAAAAAATTCTGCTTTAAAAATAAGATCTCAGTTTAAGATTGATATTTACATTGATGAAGATCAATCTTTACTTTGTAGAAGATCAATCTTAAGTTTGCAGAAGTTCAATCTTTAAAACAGCAAGATTAATTTTACCAAAATGAAATCTGATTGTAAAGCATAAAACAAATAGAGATAGAGATAGAGAGATCACACAAGGATATATCCTGGTTCACCCAATTCGGGTTACGTCCAGTCCTCACAACCGTGAGATTTTTCACTAAGTGTTCAAACCAAGACCGTTCTTGGTTTTCATGGATCAATCTTGATCTTTATACAATTCCTATCCTTCTACCTAGAAAGGATTTCTACCTTACTGTTTGTAAAAACTTTAACAAGCTGTCTTTCAAACATGAAAGGATTTTGCAACTTACTCAAGATTTGACAAAGCAACCTTGAGTTACAAAGTGGTGATTTTGAGGCTATTTAGAATTTGATATTTACTCAACTCTTGTTTGAAAAATATACTCTGTGGATGGACATCTATTGTGAATGATTACAACACAAAAATTAAAACAAAACAGCAAGCTATAAGAAAAGGGATTGAGACACTTGAGTATGATTGAAAAGATTGATGTTTTGCTTGGTGTTGATTGTTCTATTTTGTTCTTTAGTCTGCAGCTGCATTTATAGAGTTCCAGTGATTTTAGGACAGCTAATATGGCCGTTGGAAAAGGACCAGCTGTCATAAAAGATCTGTTGAAAAAATCAGTCATAACTTAAGATTGATCTGCTGCATCAAAAGATCGATCCATGATTGATCTTTTAGTCTGTGATGAAACAGCTTGTTCTCTATGATCCGTGTCAGTATGTCAGCCTTGATTATGTCCTTTTCAGTTATGTGTGCAGGCTTTTGGATGGTTCAAATCAGTAGTGTACTTCACTACTTGTAGCCTTGTACTTGCACTTGCTTTATATGAAGAATGATCTTTGTATTATGCCTTTATTGAAGCATGACTTGATTCTTCAAATTCTGGAATGAGTATAAGTTGAATGTGGCTTCCAGGATTGATCAACTATGTGGAGATTGATTATCTAATGTGATCTAATTTTTGATTTTTGATTCCTATCTTGTTTAACACACTCAAATGCACATGTTAAATACCAAAACACTTAGAATCATAATTAGAATTCTTAATTAACTTTTTGTTTGTTTTTTTCAAAACATTAAATTGAGATTTTGTCTCAATAATCTCCCCCTTTTTGATGATGAAAAACATGTTAATTTAGATTTTAATTTTGATTCTAATTTTAATCATAGAGAGCTTTAAAAGCTCCCCCTCAAAATATGCTTCAGATTTTTGAACCAACATAAAATCTAAAATAATTCTCCCCCTTTGTCAACACAAAAAGGTTGGGGAATACAAAGGATAAAAAACAATGAATAAACTCAATTTTAAGAAAAATAACATTTTCTGAAAACTCCCCTTGAATATTACAGAATTAATATCCCTTTTAAAAAAAGAAAAACAGAATACAAGGAAAATTCCACTATGCTCTTTGTCATCTTTCACAAAAGACAACATTTTAATTTTGAACATGATAATAAGCGCATACATGGAAGTGACATAAGATGATACATGTAGCTTTGATTTGTTAATGTTTCAAAGGGTTAAAGACACTCCAAATTTTTGTAATGAGATGAGGCATCATACTTTTCCCTTCATGTGTATTGAGCATGCCTTGTCTATGTATCAATGTTCTTTCTTGATTATTGGATGATGTTCCTGCATCACAAGTTAGTAATGATTTTGGTACCCATATTTGTTTGGGTCCTTGGGAGTTAGCCTTGAAATCTGGTTTTATATTGTTAAATGATTTCTCATAATGATCAATCTTAGATTGAGAAGAACCTCTTTTTGAAACTGGTTTAAAGGACTGAATGTTAGTTGTTTCTAGTAAGCCTCCAGATTGATCTAAAGATCGTTCTTTTAGTTTCTCAGAAAAATTTTCTTTTACTGTCAAATGATTTTCTGTTTTGAGGTTTCTTCTATTCTTGTTTTTTATATCCCTTTTTCTAAAGTAACATGCAAATTCTAAATGTCCAATTTTGTCATAATATGAACATTTGATTTTGCATTTTTCTTCTCTCAATTCAGGAACAAATAAAGTTTCATACATTTTGGTTTTTTGAGTTTTGTCAAAATCGAGCCTAACTTATCAAAAATCCCTACTTGAGATCCCATGATTTTTTGAAAAGTTTCAGTAGCTTTAATGAAGTTTGTTAAATCATTTTTAAGAATTTCAACTTCAGCCTTGAGAAGGACGTTCTTTGTCTGTAAAGATCGATCTTGGCTTTCTGGTTTTTTTGTTTCCAGATTTGTAAAGTTGGAAATCTTCAGATTTTGAATGATTTCTTTAAGTTTATCATTCATAACCTGAATCTTTTTTACTCTTCTTTTTCTTTGTGAAATATTTCTTTAAAAGAACTACATTTTTGAATGAGAAAGTTTGAATCATTTAACAAATTATCAAATCCAATTTCCATTTGTTTGCATATAAGACATGATTCAAAATTTGTTACCTCTGTATCTTCAATGTTTGCCATCAAACACAGGTTTGCTTCTTTAGGTTCATATGTTTCTGATTCATCAGAGTCATCCTAGGTTGCCATCATTGACTTCTTTTTTAAGGGAAATTTCTTTGGCACCTTTTTGTTTAATGGACATTCAGTTTTGTAATGTCCTTGTTTGTTGCAGCCAAAGCAAATGATATTGCTTTTATCTATTTCAGTTTTGAATTCCTTTTTATCTAGAAATCCGTTTTTGATTTGATCCCTTCTTATCAATATTCTTTGTATCTTCTTTGTAAGACGAACTGTCTCTTTATTAACATCTTCTTGTTCGATTTCTTCTGAGTCCTCATCTGTTTGTAATGGTGTACTTTCTTGAGATGCTTTCAAAGCTATTACTTTGGCCTTTTTGATTGGTTTATCTTCTTGTAGAAGCACTTCATGTGCTCGTAATGTTCCAATCAGTTCCTTTAGGACCAGTACTTCAAGATTCTTTGCCTGGCTTATGGCTGTCACCATCGGTCTCCATATTATTGGAAGACATCTCATGATCTTTCTGACTCTGTCTTGTACTTAGTATGCTTTCCCAAAAGAGCGCATTTCATTTACAATGGTTGTGAATCTTGAGTACATCTCATCAATGGTTTCTCTTTCACTCATTTCAAAGAGTTCAAACTTTCTTATGCCTATATCAATCCTTGTTTCTTTTACATGGCTTATTCCTTCGTGATGAGTTTGTAATGTGTCCCAAACTTGTTTAGCAGTTTTGCATTCATCAACTCTTTCACATTTTTCTCTGCTCAAAGCACACGATAAGAATAATTGAGCTTTAGAGTTTAGGAGTACCTTAGATTTTTCTTCTACTGTCCAATCTGCTTCTTTCTTTTCAGCAGAGCTTGAATCATTTTGGTCGACTTTTGGTACGAAATCTCCATCTGTAATGATGCGCCACATTCCTGTATCTTGAGATTTCAGAAACAGTTGCATTTTTCTTTTCCAGAAATAGTAGTCTATGCCACCAAAGTAAGGTGGTCTATATGATGACCCTCCTTCAACAATGTACGTATCTTTTGATATTTTTCTTCTAGATCTTTTCTCTAACACTTGTTAGGTGTTGAACTTTTGAGATCGAGCTCTGATGCCAATTGAATTAGAAATATCAATTATAAGGAAGGGGGGGTTTGAATTATAATGGTCCCTTTTTAAAAAATTCTGCTTTAAAAATAAGATATCAGGTTAAAATTGATCTTTATAGTGATGAAGATCAATCTTTACTTTGTAGAAGATGAATCTTAAGTTTGCAGAAGTTCAATCTTTAAAACATCAAGATTAATTTTACCAAAATGAAATATGATTGTAAAGCATAAAATAAATAGAGATAGAGATAGAGATAGAGAGATCACACAAGGATATATCTTGGTTCACCCAATTTGGGTTACGTCCAGTCCTCAGAACCGTGAGATTTTTCACTAAGTGTTCAAACCAAGACCGTTCTTGGTTTTCATGGATCAATCTTAATCTTTATACAATTCCTACCCTTCTACCTAGAAAGGATTTCTATCGTACTGTTTGTAAAGACTTTAACAAGTTGTCTTTCAAACGTGAAAGGATTTTGCAACTTACTCAAGATTTGACAAAGCAACCTTGAGTTACAAAGTGGTGATTTTGAGGCTATTTAGAATTTGATATTTACTCAACTCTTGTTTGAGAAATATACTATGTGGATGGACATCTATTGTGAATGATTAAAACACAGAAATTAAAACAAAACAACTAGCTATAAGATAAGGGATTGAGACACTTGAGTATGATTGAAAAGATTGATGTTTTGCTTGGTGTTGATTGTTCTATTTTGTTCTTTAGTCTGCAGCTGCAATTATAGAGTTCCGGCGATTTTAGGACAGCTAATATGGCCGTTGGAAAAGGACCAGCTGTCATAAAAGATCTGTTAAAAAAATCTGTCATAACTTAAGATTGATCTGCTGCATCAAAAGATCGATCCATGATTAATCTTTTGGTCTGTGATGAAACAGCTTGTTCTCTATGATCCGTGTCAGTATGTCAGCCTTGATTATGTCCTTTTCAGTTATGTGTGCAGGCTTTTGGATGGTTCAAATCAGTAGTGTACTTCACTACTTGTAGCCTTGTACTTGCACTTGCTTTATATGAAGAATGATCTTTGTATTATGCCTTTATTGAAGCATGACTTGATTCTTCAAATTCTGGAATGAGTATAAGTTGAATGTGGCTTCCAGGATTGATCAATTATGTGGAGATTGATTATCTACTGTGAAGATTGTTCTCTGTATTTTTTAGCAGAATATAGATTGATCTTTGTCTTTAAAAGATCAATCTTTTGTCTTTTAAAGGATCAATCTTCAAAGTTGTTTCCTTTGATCTGATTTGTGATTTTTGATTCCTATCTTGTTTAACACACTCAAATGCACATGTTAAATACCAAAACATTTAGAATCATAATTAGAATTCTTAATTAAATTTTTGTTTGTTTTCATCAAAACATTAAATTGAGATTTTGTCTCAACATAGGGGTGCTCAACTTGTTTGTTTAAATTTGAGGGTTATGAAAAAAAAATATTAGACGAAAATTGTTGTGTTATGAGCAAAGAGAGTGTGAAAATAAAAGTCAATGATGTTTTGTTGAGTTATTTCTTAATGTTGTGTTTCTCTCTTAATCATTACTCTTTTATCCTCTTTGATTTTCTGCCCTAGTCTCCTTAGGATTATCTCACCCTTAGCTTGGCCACGTTACAACCTGAATAAAGACCTTTTGATCATTATGTGCATGTGTTTCAAATATAGATTGTAGAGGCTTGTCAAGCCTATAGTAGTGCTAGTTTTCATGATGTGCTTTGAGTGTAAACAATAGCCCAAATACTTTGAGAGAATTTTATATCCTGGGATGTGTTTATCACTTATGATGTATTCTTTAGTTAACTTGTCCTCTTGCTTGCTTTGGTTGTGATAAAATTAAAAAAATAAACTATTCATGATTGCCTTGAGCTAGAAGTTTTTTTTTCTCTCACCACTTTGCATTCATAAGAATATTTGAAATTGCATGCATTATTTTGCTTGGAGTGCAAAAGTTTATGTGTGGGGGAATTTGATCATTGCATTTGGGCACATGTTTCTAGCTTTTTAGTTTGGTATTTTATAAGTTCTTTATAGCTTAGAATAATTTTTTAGGTTGTTTCTAAACTTTTGGTCAAAATTTTATTATACTTTTATTATTTGCATTTTGAACATTTCTCGCTCTGTAGGCGATAACTTGAGTTTTAAATATCGGATTGGTGCATACGAGCAATAGATGGAAAGCTAAAAATAAGAGCTACAAGTTTTGTGTTAAAAGACTAATTCCAAACATTACTAGGCCTAAATTGCAGATTTCGTAATCTGGACTATTGTAATAATTTTAAATAGCGGGCCACTCGTTTTTAAATCCTAAACCCTAAATCTCAATACCGTGTACTATATATTGGCAATTTCGTCTCTTTTCACGGGAAAAAATATTAGGATTCATATTGCTACAAGAAATAAACAGTTTTTATTTTAATTTCATGAAAAGCTAATTTTATAAGATTAATCCATGAGTTCAGAGTTTCATCAACACCTTGAGATTCAGGTTACACTGTCAATTTCGAATTCATGATGCTATTGTTGTTTATTTGATTATATTGATATTTTAATTGCTTAAATTGAATTTCAATAGGATCGATTAAATTTATTTGAGATAATATGGTTTCAGTTTCTAATTTAATTGAATTATAACTTTGAGACGCTTGATCATTAATTGTAATATTTTGATGATTGTGATGCTTAATCCAATCAAATAAACCTAATTCACATAGGATTGACTTCACGTATTTGATGATTTCTATAGTCAAATAAGAATAGAATCACGAATTAGAAATTAAACTCATTGATAGAATTTGTGATAGGTCTGACATTCGAATAAGTGGATTAATCGTTTTGCTCATTTGTTAGATCAAAAATCTAAAAAAACCCTTGTTTAATTTCAACTTTCAATTCGGTTATTATTATTATTATTATTATTATTATTATTATATCAGAAGTCCTTGCAAAATGATTAAAGTTATTATCGTTATTTACATTTAGTTAATTGTATTTGACCTGTGTACGACAATGGATCAAAAGGTCCATTGACATAGTAACATATTGTACACCAATTTGCATGGTATTGTGTCAAAAAATGAAATAGACCACATTGCGGCAGAATTTGATCCTGTAAAGTATGTAGGTATAGATAAGTGTGAATTTTGTTGCACAGTTAGGAGAACACATGGTCTACCTTGTGCATTTGACATAGCCAAGTATAGCATGATCCCTCGTTCCATTTCGTTAGACGTTATTCATGTTTGTTGGACTAAATTAACTTTTCATGATGATGGATCGGGTAAACATTTTGAATTATCTATGAAACATTAAATAGAAGTGATAGTAAAAAAGTTTGATGAACTTGATGTACCTACCAAAATTGAACTTAAAAGTAAATTACGAGAGATCGCGTATCCATCAACTACGTAGATGTGTCCACCTATTAACAAGGTTAAAACAAAGGGTGTACCTTAAAAGACAAAAGTAAGGTATCAAAAAGAGATAAATCAACAAAGCGTGATTCGTCTTGGTAGGAGTATGTGGATGCAAGTGTTCGATGTAGTGGGTGAGAACTCTTGGGCATTCATTTGTTAAGAGTGTGTGGTAGAGCTTCAAGATTTCATGTCTCATTACAAGGTAATATATGGTGGACAATTTTTTGTTCAACAACTTATACACAATGTGTATGTTGAACAATTTGCAAATTTGGATCATTGGATGACATTTCCGAAAATGGGATATGTGATTGCTTCGAAATTTATCTTGGTTTTCGTCGCATTATCACTTTACCAATTGCAAATATATTTTCCACTTAGAAGTCCTCCACCAACATCTATTTCAAATCATCGTATGATAGTTATTGCATTTATTAATAACTGTCATTTTGTGTAGGTATCTAATTTTTCCACTTAGAAATGTCATTTTGTTAATATTTAATTTTTCCATTAATGTCATATTTAATAAATTATAAATTATAGATTTTAACAAGTTTATTTGAAGTTAGATTCTCCTATACCATCAACAAGTAATTTGTGGAGAAAATATTGCACAAAAAAAGCACATCAGTGGGAATTTATTTACAATGATCACATTCAACATTAGTTGAAGATATTTTCATGCAGTATAGATGAATATGTTGTAAATAGAATATATTATAAACATATTGGATGAATATATTGTCCGAATTAAATTAAAAATATTATGATTGTTATGAACTGTCAAATCAGACTTCACAAAATATTCCAAATGTATCCACATATTACAAATTCAAATAATTATCTAAAATATTCCAAAAGTATTACTAAAATATTACATATCCAAAATATTATCAAAATATTCTAAATAAATCCTAAGTCTGTCTATTTCTCCTAAGATATGGTATAACGTTAGTCTAGTCTCTACTACCACCCCTCTAATTTCGTGTAAGGCCCATAATTTTAAATTATACTTTATGTATTTTAGTGTATTTTGGTATTGAACTCGGAGGCTGTTTAGCCAAAGTTATTAATATTTTGGGAGTTTAAATGACCAAAAAGATATTTTGATGCCCGATTAAAATTACTCGTCGATAAATAAATTAAAATAACTCGTCGATAAATAAATTAAATTAACTGCGGTGAATATTTTACGAAGAATTTAATTCTTGGGAGTTTTGTTAAAAATATCTCGAGTTGCTAAAAATTGTATCTGTCAATTGAGTTGTGATGATAGTAGATATTTTTAACAAAAAGTGGTATGGAGAGGTTATGGGTGAAATGGTAATTTTAATAAATATCTAGATATTTTGAGAAATTTGTTAAAAGTAATTAATATATATATATATATATATATATATTTGTTTGGAGGGAAAAGAAAAGGAAATAGAAAGGAAAGAAAAGGAAATAGAAAGAAAAGAAAATAGAAGGAAAGTAAAACCAAAGAAAACATAACTCTTCTTCCTCCTCCACTCTACGGTGCTAGTGAACTAACTTTGGAAGCGACGTCACGAGCGGAGATTTTACCAGATTTACTCGCGGTACCTTAATCGCACGTTGAAGCTATCGTTAAGGTAAGGGTTCCTTCCAAACTTTTAGTTTGCATTTAGGGACTTATATGTGGTTGTGTGGAAAAGAATTTTGTTAGGGTTGAAGTGTTGATTAGGGGGAAAATGAATTTAAGGCTTTTATGGGTAAAATCTTAGAGTTGGGTTTTGGTGATATTGATGAGTGTTTTGTGGAAAATGAATTTAACTCATTTATGTATGATTTTGAGGAAACAAAATTTGACGTGTTTGAGTGGTCGGTCGTGATGATTTGTGTTTGTCGTATTTGACGTGTTCATGATTAATATTTATAAATTTTGAGATGTGTTTGTGTGGATTTGGTGAAAAAATGAATTGATGTGATTTGGTGTGAATTGTGGATTGAATTTCAGAATATGTTGGAGTATGTTCTGTGTGGAACTTGAAAATTATTAGAGTTAAACGAGTATTAAAAATGGGGAATCTTTTAATATCTATGTTTACTTAATGTTTGCAGTGAAAATCGTTAGAGTTAAACGAGTATTAAGAATGGAGAATCTCTTAATATCTACGTTTACTTAATGTTTGTTGTGAAAATCATTAGAGTTAAACGAGTATTAAAAATGGGGAATCTTTTTATATCTCTTCTTACTTAATGTTTGCAGTGAAAATCGTTAGAGTTAAATGAGTATTAAGAATGAGGAATCTCTTAATATCTACGTTTACTTAATGATTGTCGTGAAAATTGTTAGAGTTAAATGAGTATTAAAAATGGGGAATCTTTTAATATCTGCATTTACTTACGATTGTCGTGGATAGAGTCAGAGTATGCTCATGCATTTCATAGTACATGGCGACCGGATGGGCCATGGTGATAGTGGTGACAGGATGGGCCACGAGATGATTCCATGTCATTTGTTGGTTCATCTTATCCTTGCGGGGATTGTCGCGTTGTGTAAGGTCTGCGATAGACTGCACATTTTTGGTAAATTATGCTGACCCGTGATAGGTGGCACCTCGGTAAATAGTACTTCGGCATGTGATAGGCGGTACATTTACGATTTACGTTTTCAGTAAATCGTGCTGACCTGTGATAGGTGGCACCTCGATAACTTAGTACTTTGGCCTGTGATAGGCGGTACAATTATGATTTACGACCTTTCGAGGTGGGTTTTGGCTTGGAATTCCGAGTCCATGCATTTTGGCATATAAGCATTGCATTAGGGTGCTTGGCACGCGAGTCGTGTTTGATTCAAGATTATGATTGAGTGTTTGAACTTAAGTTGTCGTGGTAATTGGGTTTTAATTGTCAAGTGTGGATGTTTTGGAATTGTGTGATAGTGTGTTTGATTGCAAAACTATTTCGAAACTCATGATGTCGTAGTGATTGTGTTATAAGTGCTAAGTGTTATGTTTAGGAATCGTGTGTAATTGTGATCGATTCAGTTATATAGTTTAAGAAAAACCTCAAAAACAATCGATTTCCCAATCGATTCTGTGAGAAGATAATACCAGCTTAATCGACTGGCCAATCTATTACTACGTTTCCTGTTTTCTTGAATCTTGAAAATATATTGAACTAATCGATTTGGCTATTATAGTATCTCAGCTATTTAGTCAAAATCGATTTTGCCAATCGATTTGATATGTTACAAGAGCTCAGCTATTTAGTTAAAATCGATTTGCCAATCGACTTGATATATTACAGGGGCTTAGTTATTTACAAAATCGACTTGCCACTCGATTTGGCATGTTACAGGGGCTCAGCTATTTTTTAAAATTGATTTTCCAATCAATTTGGCATGTTACAGGGGCTCAGCTATTTTTAAAAATCGATTTGCCAATCGGTTTGGCATATTACAGGGGCTCAGCTATTTATCAAAATCGAATTGCCAATCGATTTGATATGTTACAGGGGCTCATCTATTTATCAAAATCGATTTCCCAATCGATTGCCCAATCGACTAATTTAAACCCAGAATGTTGGTTTCACTAAAAACCTTTAAGAAAAATCGATTTCCCAATCGATTTGCTTAGTAGAAACTTTTATTCTGAGTCAGACAATCGATTGCCCAATTGATTCATCAATTGATTGGTCAGTTGATTCATTACTTGTTTGATTAAAAACCTTATTTGATTTCATTTTTACTTGGCAAGTATTATATGAACGTTTAGCATATGGAAAACCCTTTCAAGGTGCATGCTAAGTTGAAAGGTTATTTTGTGCATTTAAAAGCTTAAATGTTATGTGTTAATTGTTAATTTCGGTTGGTGACCGTTTACAACTATTGTGGAAATCTGGGCTTTGCCCTCAGATGAGTGCCAGGACAATCCTATTGGTTCATACCCTATGGATGGGGATGTAGTTGGGAACACCTGACTGGAGCTATGTTAGGAGGATCTTGCGGGGCGCATGAAGATCACTCAGGATGTATAGTCTTTGTAGAATGATCAGATTAGGTTGACGTATAGGGACTAGATGTCTTTCTTTTGGACTGTGTTTATTTTAAATTGGAAGACTGTACCTATACTAATATTGTCAACATGACATTTTACTTTCGATAAGTTCCATGTACCACTTTTTGATGTGTAAATACTTTGGATTCATATTTCAAAAGCTATTCCGCTGCTTGTAAATTATATTGACTTAATTGTCGTTGTGTTATGACTTAAACATTTATCCAAAGGTATTTTCCTTATTCATTTCTTTATTTTATGAATTTGTTTAAAAAAAAAAGTACAGTCTCGCTGTTAAAAATCGGGGTGTTACTCTTCGCAACATCAAAATTAACTCATTAACGAGTGACATGACATCAGGTAATATCAGTTGCTGACCAATAAGCTCTTCAACAATTTGTATTACTCGACGCTGCAATAAAAAATAAATTAAATATAAATAGTTAAAATAAATAAAATATGAGTAGTAGAAATAAAATATGACTAATAAATATATCGTTATGTCAACTGTATCATCATCATCAGCTGCATGAGTGGCATCATCATATGTATAATTTTTTCCAATAAACGTTTATAATTTTTTCATCAGAAAGTGTATTCAATATAAAATTTTCAAGCTTCAAATGCTCATGAAATAACATATAGAGTATATTTGCAAAGTTTGATCGCATTTTGATAAAAACTGGACTAATTCAATTCATATGACTAACTCATCATGATCCATTATTATAGAATCTAAGTAATCTATATCACTCATACAACAAATCTAATTCGACCCACCAGTCAGTTTTACTATCTATATATGTTGTGCGTAACACTCATACAACTAATCCATTTTGATCCAACAATTTGTTCATTGATCTAAGTTGCCCCTACCACCACATAATTAATCATGTTCAATCTAAAGGTCGGTTTTCCGTTCTATGTTGTTTGTAATACTCATACGACTAGTTCAATACTATAAACCACAAAAGATTTTGATTCAATATGACATATTCCATGTATCTCAATGTGAACCAAGGTTCACTTATTTTTGATATTAAAGACCACATAAGATTTTATGTATCAAAGTGTAAAGTAAGGTTTACTTATTGTTGTATGTGTTATCGACAACTAAGATCGGATAACCAACTGTTTGATCGAATAATCGTACATAAATGGTACATTCAAGATAGTAATGTTCATTTTGAATTTTATTTCCTTAAAGGATAACCAACCATTTGTTCTTAATACTTTTTTTAATAATCAACTTTCATTGCAAGAGAGTACACGGGATACTCAACCCATTACATAAACTACGTCATTTGCAAACAATTCATTGGGCACGAACATCGTGATGCAATAGACATTCCAACACCATTCCCAATTTTTGCTAAAATCCAGTTCCATGACTGCACTTTTATGTTATTTCTTACTAGCCACACTATACACCACTTCCACCCATACAATAAAGATGACTTTTTTGCTACTAATCCTTTGCGTCACAAAACAAAACTACAAAAAATGGTTTATAGGATCAGCATTTTGAATTACTCCAATACCAAACCAACTACAAATTTGTAACCACACATCATTGTTGATCTAACAGTTAAAAAAAAAGGTGCTCCAGACATCCTTGCAGCGAAATCAGAAAACACAACTCAACTCATAATTTGATCTAATAACGTTACTTGCAAATAGTGCATCCATCCCTCTTCAGAAAACGGTGACTAAATAATCTCCAACTAAAAAAATAGCACCTTTGAAGGGGCGTAAGTCTTCTAGAGTTTACTGTGCACACTCTTGTAAATTATGCAAATAAAGTTTATGTCGTGAAATTTGGATCCGACAATCATTTATAACAACAGCGAACTGTAAAACTAGTTGCAGTGTTTGATACCCATCACCTTTTATCCTTTCTCTTTGGGGTCGCAAACTTGCCAATAAGTGTAAGACCCGTAATTTTAAATCCTAAGTTATACAATTTTGGGGTATTTTGTGATAAATTGCTTAGGCTTTTATCCCAGTTTTCGGTATTTAGTGAGTTAAATGCCGAAAATATATTTTTGGAAATTGAATTAAAATTATTTGTCGAAGAATAATTTATTTAGGTTACGAAGAATATAATTCTGGGCAGTTTTGTTCAAAATATCTCAGGTTGCTGAAAATTGTATCTGTCAATTGATTTGCGACGAGAGTAGATATTTTTATCAAAATAGTTTGAGATGTGAGAGTTGTTAGAAATTTGTTGGTTTGGTTATATATTTATATATATATATATATATTATAAGTATTTATATATATATATATATATATATTAAGTATATATATATAGAAAGAAAAGGAAAGGAGGGAAATAGAGAGAAAAGAAAAACAAAGGAAAGAAAGAGAAAGGAGAGAAAATGCCATTTTCCATCTTCTTCCTCTGGCTCGCGAAGCCTTCTTTTTCTCCCTCCCTCCATTTTCGTTTTCTTTGCTTCCTTTTCCTCAAGAATAGAAACCCAAGGCTGGGTGGGTGATAGGACAAGGATTTCTCAACTTCACTCTTCCTCATTGATCCGAAAACGAAGAAAAATGGTATTAGGAATTCAAACACAAACCTCCCCGTTTCATCTAGATCTAAGCTTCGTTTCGCGAAGAGATAGAAGGGAAAGTTGCTCACCACCATGTTACGGTGCTAGGGGACCAACTTTGGAAGCGGCGTTGCGAGCGGAGATTTTACCGGATTTGCTCGCGGTGCTGTAATCGCACGTTACAGCTAACGTGAAGGTAAGGGCTCCTTCCAAACTTTTAGTTTGCATTTAGGGCCTTATCTGTAGTTGTGTGGAAAAGAATTTGATTAGGGTTGGTGTATTGAATTGGAGAAAATGAATTTAACTCATTTATGTATAATTTTGAATAAATGAAATTTGATGTATTTGAGTGTTATGAATTCGTGATTTGTGTTCATCGTACTTGGCGTGTTCGTACTTGATGTTTGTTGATTGATGTGATTTGGTGTGAATCGTTGATTGATTTGGATGGAATTTGATAACATGTTTGAGATGTGTTTTGTGTGGCTTGTGTGGAAAAATGATTTTGTGTAAGTTACGGATTGAATGTGAATGTACGTTTGAGTTTGTTTTTGTGTGGGATTTGACAACCATTAAGTTAAACGAGTATTAAGAATGGGGAATCTCTTAATGTCTTGTATACTTAATGAGAGTTTTGGAAAATCGTTTAAGTTAAATGAGAATTAAGAATGGGGAATCTCTTAATGTCTTATTTACTTGAAGTTTGTTTTGAAAATCGTTTAAGTTAACTAGGCGTTAAGAATGGGGAATCTCTTAATGTCTCGGTTACTTAATGTTGTTTTGAAAATCGTTTAAGTTAAATGAGAATTAAGAATGGGGAATCTCTTAATGTCTTGTTTGCTTAATGTTTGTTTTTAAAAAATCGTTTCAGTTAAATGAGTATTAAGAATGGGGAATCTCTTAATGTCTTATTTACTGAATGTTTTGTTGTGGAAATCGTTTAAGTCAAAAGTATATTAAGAATGGGGAATCTCTTAATATGTCTGTTTGCTTAATGTTTGGCGTGAAAATCGTTTAAGTCAAATGAGTGTTAAAAATGGGGAATATTTTAATAACTGCATTTGCTTAACGATTGTTGTGAATGGAGTCAGTATACGCTCATGCATTTTCATGCTTTTTGTAAATCGTGCAGACCTGTGATAGGTGGCACCTTGATAAATAGTACTTTGGCCTGTGATAGGCGGTACATTTATGATTTACGTTTTTGTAAGTTGTGCAGACCCGTGATAGGTGGCACCTTGGTAAATTGTACTTTGGCCCGTGATAGGCGGTTTTTTGTAAATTATGCAGACCCGTGATAGGTGGCACCTCGGTAAAGAGTACTTTGGCCTGTGATAGGCGGTACATTTACAATTTACGTTCTGTTTAGTAAACCGTGCAGACCCGTGATAGGTGGCACCTTGGTAAACGATACGGGCCCGTGATAGGCAGTACGTTTATGGTTTACGCTTTTTAGTAAATCGTGCAGACCCGTGATAGGTGGCACCTCGGTAATTGGTACTTTGGCCTGCGATAGGCGGTACAATTATGATTTACGGCCCTTCGAGGAGGGTTTTGGTTTGGAATTCCGAGTCCATGCATTTTGGCATATACGCATTGCATTAGGGTGTTTGGCACATGAGTCGTGGTTGTTTCAAATTGTGATTGTGTTGATTTTACTAAGAGTTATGTTTTGGAATTGTGTGATAGTATGTTAGATTGTAAAACGATTTCGAAACTCAAGTTGACGTGGTGATTGTGTTGAAAATGCTAAGTGTTAAGATGTGGATTTGTGTATGAATGTGATTGAGTTAGTTTATGTATTTTTGGAAGAATATGCAGGGAAATCGATTTCCCAATCGATTGGCATTAAGTCAGTGGCTCAGCTATGCTGTCACTCGATTGCCCAATCAGTTGCCCAACCGATTGAATTAAGCCCAGAGTTCAAATTTCACTAAAAACCTTCAGGAAATCGATTTGGAAGTCGATTGGCATTAAGTCAGCGGCTCAGCTATGCTGTCACTCGATTGCCCAATCAATCGCCCAATCGATTGAATTAAGCCCAGAGGTCAAATTTCACTAAAAACCTTCAGGAAATCGATTTGGAAGTCGATTGACATTAAGTCAGTGGCTCAGCTATGCTGTCACTCGATTTCCCAATCAATTGCCCAATCGATTGAATTAAGCCCAGAGTTCAAACTTCACTAAAAACCTTCAGGAAATCGATTTGGAAATCGATTGGCTTTAATACAGGGGCTCAATTATCCATCTAATCGATTTCCCAATCGATTGGCTTAGTGAAAATTCTTATTTTGAGTTAGATAATCGATTGCTCACTTAATTTATCAATGTTTTGGTCAGTTATGTATTACTTGATGGATTGAGAACTTTATTTTGATTTCAATTTTATTTGGCAAGCATTATATGAACTTTTAGCATATAGAAAACCCTTCTAAGATGTATTGCTAAGTTGAAAAGGTATTTTGTGCATTTAAAAACTTAAATATTGTGTTAACTGTTAATTTCGGTTGGTGACCCTTTACAACTATTGTGGAAATCTGGGCTTTGCCCTCAGATGAGAGCCAGGACAATCCTACCGGTTCGTACCCTACGGATGGGAATGTAGATGGGAATGCTTGACTGGAGCTACGTTAGGAGGATCCTACGGGGCGCGTGGAGATCACTCAGGGTGTATAGTTTTTGGTAGAATGATCAGACTAGGTTGTCACTCAGGACACATATGTCTTTCTTTTGGGCTACCTTTATGTTAAGTTGAAAGGATGTACCCGTACTATTGTTGACATCAGGACATGCTTTGGATTTATATTTTGAAAAAGTTTTTCCGCTGCTTGTAAATTTTAATGACTTAATTATTTATCCAAAGGTTTTACCTTATTTATTTCTCTGTTGTATTTTAATTTCTTTTGGAAAAAAAATACACCCTCGCTTTGAAAGACGGGGTGTTACAATAAGTCTCGTAGATTAGTAATAAATTCATTTTCCCAAGTAAAAGGATTTCTTGTCCATTGAAGATTCCAACTCCAGTATCATCATCCCACTATTCCCTCTCGCTTATCATAACCTCTTGTTGATTAGACATTGAGAAAAGTATATAGTATTTTAACATGTATATTGAATCGTTGTAAGTAATAATAAAACGGTAATACCGAGTATTTAGCTCAAAGATTGCGTTATTTTATCAATTATGTTTAATTACTAAACTTGAACAAAAAATTTCAAAGTTAATTTAAATAATTTTTTAAACTAACAATAGTAATAATATTAAACTTTTATAATAAGAAAAACGTCAAGAACAAACATCAATTTGAATCTAACTTTGATTTCTAATTTGATCATAGTTATTAAATTTCTATATTGAACTATTACCGAATTCTCTTTATTATTCTTGCCCTAATTCCTTAGTGACAGAACATTTAGTTCCAAAGTAACCCTTAATTCCTTTGTGGATTTAAGACTTCAATTCAGTTTTATAGTACAAGAATCATTTTATTAAACTATTATCTGTGCAAATAATTCAATTGGTTTCAAGACTTGCATCTTGTAACACCCCGACTTTTATACAGCGAGTGTATTTTTTTTTCAAAACAAATTCATAACACAAAGAAATAATTAAGGAAATACCTTTGGATAAATATTTAAGTCATAACACAACGACAATTAAGTCAACATAATTTACATGCAGCGGAATAGTTTTTGGAATACGAATCCAAAGTATTTACATATCAAAAAGTGGTACATGGGACCCATCGAAAATAAAATGTCATGCTGACAATATTGGTATAGGTAAAATCTTCCAAGTAAAAATAACACACATCCCCAAAGAAAGACATCTAGTCCCTATACGTCAACCTAATCTGATCATTCTACGAAAAACTATACATCCTGAGTGATCTTCATGCGCCCCGCAAGATCCTCCTAACATAGCTCCAGTCAGGTGTTTCCAACCACAGGGTACGAACTGGTAGGATGGTCCTGGTTCTCATCTGAGGGCAAAGCCCAGATTTCCACAATAGTGTAAAGGGTCACCAAACGAAATTAACAATTAACACATAACATTCATAAACAAGGTTGAAAAATGAAGTTTTTAACAAAACATCACTACTGTATTCGAATGCAGCATCTCTGTATTCGAATACAAGGCTGTTTTAGCATTCAGCAGCAAAAACAACATGTTTGTATTCGAATACATCCTTCTGTATTCGAATACACAGCAAGTCAGTAGTACAACAACATGATTGTATTCGACTACAATAGTCTATATTCAACTACACAGTAAGACAGTGGCAAAAACAACATGTCTGTATTCGAATACAGCTTGCTGTATTCGAATACACATCAGACAGCAGCAAAAAAAATAGCAAAATTCAGCATTTTTCAGCTTTTCAAAGGGTTTCGAAATCAATCAACACTTACACACAAATCCAAACAATCACACTTAACAATTATAGTGCAATCACCACGACATCTTGAGTTTCGAAATGGTTTTGCAATCAATCACACTTACAAACAGATCCAAAACGGTTGGTTAATATGTCCTCTATTAACAGATTATATGAAACGAATTTATCAATTTTACAAACTAATAAACCAAGTTAACATATACAGTTTCCAATTATTGAAATTAATATCGAAACCAACGTGATCAATATAATTCCAATTCACCAGTTACGAATTCAAACTCTTAACAAGATAAAGATTCACATACAAACATTTAAGAGCATATATTCAAGATTAATCTAAAGAGATAAGGGAAAGAAGATTGTGCACCAAGATTTATACTGGTTCAGCTGTCAGTATGACAGCCTACGTCCAGTTCTAAAATCGAACCGATTTCAGCCTTTTCCAATAAAATCTTCTTGAGTGTTTTACAAATTGTCCATCTCACAAGGCCTATCTATCTTAAAACTCTCTCTCGCTTCTATTGCGGACCCACCGAATCTCTCGAGTCAATCAACAAACTCTCCCAAGATTTCCATGAAGCTTCTTCTTGATGAACAACCTCATGAACGAAAATAGCTACCAGTTTCTATACTGGATTTTTCTCAGTTCTTTCTTTACAAAAACGTTGTTAAAGAAAAGATACAAGATATACAGAAGTTGTCTCAATCACTACAATGAATCTCACACAAGAAGCACTTTTCCAAATGAGTGTTTGTGAGATTTCTCTATTTCTCTCAAGTTGTCTTTTTCAGCTCTCTAGGAACATGAAGAATATTTGGTTTGGGTCTGAAAAAGTAATATCAAAGGTTATTCAAGTTGTGAGCAAAGGATATGAAAAATTATGAAAAGTTCTGAAAACGTTGTGAAACATTAATAGAGAAAGTGATTGAAATCGTTTTATAGTTTCTGAAAAACAACATATAAATCGATTTCCCAATCGATTCATTAATGTATAAAAGCAGGCTCAATTGATTTCCCAATCGATTATCAAGTATCTTGTTTTTCTTGAATCTTGAAACTATATGGACTAATCGATTGCCTAATCGATTATTTTAATGCACTTTTTTGAAATTGATATGTAGTTCATATTGGAATCGTTTGCATAATCGATTAAAGGTGTTTTGTTCCAACAACGAGATCAAAAAAATCGATTACTCAGTTGATTCATTAATTCACATAATCGATTTGGCCATGGGCTAAGTTTTCCCAGTAACTTAAACTTTTTGTTCCAATCGATTTGCCAATCGATTTCACTGGTCACAAGGACTCTGTTGTTTTTCATCAAATCGATTTGCCAATCGATTTGGATTATTACAGAGAGTTATCTAATTCAAGCAAAATCGGTGTGCTAATTGATTATGTAATATGTTTCTGAAAAATGATTTACTAGTTAGTTTATTCAATCGATTTCTTAATCAATTGATGCCAAACTTGTTACAAAAGAAATTTGTTTTAATGGATTATCCAATCAATTGTATTTATCACAAAACATGTTCCTTTTGAAAACTTATTTTTGAAATTGATTTGCCAATCGATTAGCTTACTAAAAGCCTTGGTTCTGTGATTTGCACAATCGAGTTGCTAATCGATTATTTTACTATCAACTTGGTTCTTTGGTTTGAACAATCGATGTGCTAATCGATTATTTTAATTTTCAGCTTGGTTCTGTGATTTGAACAATCAATATGCCAATCGAATTTGATCACTAAAGGATTGGTTCTGTAATTTACAAAATTGACGTATCAATGGATGTGCCAATCGATTGCCCAATCGATTGCCTTAATCACATAATACACATTTTCATACAACCCCTTTACAGAATCGATTGCCTAATCGATTTGCTTAGTAAATCTTTCAACTTTGGTTGATTCCTTGAGTTCCAAGCAATTGTCTCAAGTATGTAGGGTTGAGTTGTTGTTCCTGAAATTTTACTAAGTTTAAAATGTTAGATTTATCAAATGATGTATGTTTGTCAATAATTTCAAAATGGACTTATGTCTAACAATATCCACACTTGGCAATTATAACACAATCCCCACGACAACTTAAGTTTCGAAAAGGTTTGGCAATTATAACACAATCCCCACACATAACTTCAGTTGGTTCTAATTGTTCAGATTCTACAATATCATCCAAAGAAGCATCCACTATAGGAGGAGTGTTGTTCAAGTTTTCTGCAAATAGTTCTTCAAACTTTACATGAACTGACTCCTCTATGGTTTTTGTTCTTTTGTTTTAGATTCTATAAGCTTTGCTAGTTTGTGAATAACCTAGAAAAATACCTTCATCTGCCTTAGGGTCAAACTTTCCTAGATGTTCTTTGCCATTGTTCAAAACAAAGCATTTGCATCCAAAGAATCTAAAGTAAGAGATGTTTGGTTTTCTACCCTTGTATAACTCATAAGGAGTTTTCCTAAGTATTGGCCTAATTAAAACTCTGTTAACTACATGTGTGGATGTACTAATAGCATCTGCCCAAAAATACTTAGGCAGTTTTGAATCATTAATCATAGTTCTAGCTAATTCTTCTAGTGACCTATTCTTCCTTTCTACAACTCCATTTTGTTGGGGAATTCTAGTGGCTGAATAGATATGGTAGATTCCATTATGTTCACAGTAACTATTAAATGATTCATTATGGAACTCACCACCATGATCACTTTTGATGTAGATTATTTTCTGGTTTTTCTCATTTTGAACTAAAGTTGCGAACCTTTTGAAAATAGAGAAAGCCTCACTCTTGTGAGTCAGAAAAAATGTCCAAGTATACCTAGAATAATCATCTACTAGCATAAAACCATACAAGTTACCTCCAAAACTTTTCACTTGGGATGGACCAAACAGGTCCATATGATTTAATTGTAAAACCCTATTGGTTTGGACTAAATCAATTGGGGGAAAAGATGACTTAACTAGTTTGCTTTTCTCACAGGAATCACAAAGTTTATCCTTAGTGAACTTTCTGTTGGGGAGTCCTAAAACTAATTGTTTACTAACTAGTTTATTTAGGTGATATATATGTATATGTGCTACTCTTTTATGCCATAACCAGTTTTCATCAGTATTGGATAATAAACAGCAAACAGTACTAGCAGGCAAAGCATTAAAATCAAGCATGTATATGTTATTGATTCTTTCACCTACCAGTTTCATGTCTTTATTTTCCTTATGCTGAAGTATACAAGACTGAGATGTAAACTTACTTGGAACCCTTTATCACAAAGTTGACTTATACTTAGCAGATTGTGTTTTAACCCTTCTACGTATAAGACATTATTGATCACTGCAGTTGACTCACTGCCAATGTCACCAACACCACATATCTTACCTTTATTATTGTCACCATATTTGACAAATCCTCCATCTTTTAAACTTAGAGACAAAAACTTTGATTTGTCTCCTGTCATATGCTTGGAACATCCACTGTCTAGGTACCATAAGTGAGTCTTGGATGTCAAGCATATCTGCAAAATGGAATTTTAGTTTTGGTTTTAGGTACCTAGTTCAGATTGGGTCCTGGGGGGTTAGTTTCAAATATTGGTGTCTTTACTTTCCAAATTTGTTTCCATCCTTTGTTGGCAAGTTTTTTTAGTTTACAATTAGAAATAAAGTGTCCCTTTCTACAACAAAAGTGACATGAAACAGCAGAGGATGAATTCTGATTTGTTTTAGCAAAGATGTCATACATATTCCTTGATCTAACAAATTTCTGATTCATGTTAGCATTTATGTTTTGTTTATAACCAAGTCCAGATTTTACATTTACATTTCTCTGGTTGTTGAGTATAACATTCAGTTGGTTTTTACTACTAGTGAACTTTACTAAATCAGATTTTAATGAAGCAACAGTTCTTTCAAGTTCAATGCACCTAGCAGATTTATCATTTGACTCTTTTTTCAAATTTTCATTCAAGACTTCAATCTCCTTATGATCCTTTTTAATTTGTTCACATATCATACATTGTTTTTCAAGCATTTTCTTAGTACTCATTAACTATTTGATTAAATTAACATATTCATCATGCAGTTCATTGAATGCTTCATGTAATTCATCATAAGAAGGATTGGATGTAGAACTTACCTCACTATCAGAATCTGAATCTGTGTTGGCCATTAGACAAAGGTTAGCTTCTTCTTCTTCTGAAGATGAAGAAGATTCTTCATTATCATTCCAGGCTATGTAAGCCTTTCTGGTTTTAGGAGCTGGTTCTATGCCTTTAGCCTTTGCCAATTTGTTTTTATTCTGCAATTGGAAGCATTCAGACTTGATATGACCAGTCTTTCCACATTCATAGCAAGTCACTTTGCAATCATTTGTCTTCTAACTTGATGGCTTTCTGAACTTGTTATCTTTCTTTCTCAGGAATTTCTTGAACTTTCTGACTAACATTCCAATATCGGGTTCTTCATCATCTTCGCTTTCAAAATTTTCTGTGCAAGCTTCTGGTTCAGACTTTGGCTTTTGAGTTTGAACTTTCAATGATAAGCCTTTTGTTTTCTTCTCAGTTTGTTTTGTCTCTCTCAGCCTGTGTAGTTGCATCTCATGCTCTCTTAATTTTCCAAATAATGTGGCAATTGACATGTGGCCTAAATCTTTAGATTCTGCTATGGTAGTGATCTTTGGCTGCCATTCTCTGGTTAAGCACCTCATGATCTTGCTGATTTGCTGCTCATTATCATTTACCTTACCAAGAGCATTAAGATTGTCGACTATGTGAGTGAATCTTGTCTGTAGGTCATTTATTGACTCTTCCTTTTTCATGATGAACAACTCGTACTCGTGCATTAGCGTGTTAATTCGGGCCCTTTTTACATATGTTGTTCCTTCATGAGTTTGTTGAAGAGTGTCCCACATCTCCTTGGCAATCTTGCAGTTTGAGACCCTGAAAAATTCATTTGCACTCAAAGCAGAGGTTATAATGTTCTTAGCTTTAGCATTATATCCTACTTTCTTCTTATCATCCTCAGACCAGTCAGATCTGGGTTTAGGGATTAGTGATTCACCAGTCCCAACTATTGTAGGTATATAGGGTCCATTCTCTACAGCATCTAGAATATCAATACCACTAGCTTCTAGAAAAATTAACATCCTATGTTTCCAGTACATGTAGGCCGCCCCATTAAAAGCAGGGGGCCTAGCCAAGGAAGCACCCTCTCCTAGGAATTCTACAAAGGACATTTTCTTTAAAGAATTTATCTAAAAAGCCAAGCTCTTGATGCCAAATGTTGGTTAATATGTCCTCTATTAACAGATTATATGAAACGAATTTATCAATTTTACAAACTAATAAACCAAGTTAACATATATAATTTCCAATTATTGAAATTAATATCGAAACCAACGTGATCAATATAATTCCAATTCACCAGTTACGAATTCAAAGTCATAACAAGATAAAGATTCACATACAAACATTTAAGAGCATATATCCAAGATTAATCTAAAGAGATAAGGGAAAGAAGATTGTGCACCAAGATTTATACTGGTTCAGCTGTCAGTGTGACAGCCTACATCCAGTCCCGAAATCGAACCGATTTCAGCCTTTTCCAATAGAATCTTCTAGAGTGTTTCACATATTGTCCAGCTCACAAGGCCTATCTATCTTAAAACTCTATCTCACTTCTATTGCGTACCCACCAAATCCCTTGAGTCAATCAGCAAACTCTCCCAAGATTTCGATGAAGCTTCTTCTTGATGAACAACCTCATCTACAAAGATAGCTACCAGTTTCTATATTGGCTTTTTCTCAGTTCTTTCTTTACAAAAACGTTGTTACAGAAAAGATACAAGATATACAGAATTTGTCTCAATCACTACAATGAATCTCACACAAGAAGCACTTTTCCAAATGAGTGTTTGTGAGATTTCTCTATTTCTCTCAAGTTGTCTTTTTCAGCTCTCTAAGATCATGATGAATATTTGGTTCGGGTTTGAAAAAGTAATATCAAAGGTTATTCAAGTTGTGAGCAAAGGATATGAAAAATTATGAAAAGTTCTGAAAACGTTGTGAAACATTATTAGGGAAAGTGATTGAATTCGTTTTTATAGTTTCTGAAAAACAACATATAAATCGATTTCCCAATCGATTCATTAATGTATAAAAGCAGGCTCAATCGATTTCCCAATTGATTATCGCGTATCTTGTTTTTCTTGAATCTTGAAACTATATGGACTAATCGATTTCCTCATCGATTATTTTATTGCACTTTTCAGAAATTGATATGCAGTTCATATTGGAATCGATTGCATAATCGATTAAAGGTGTTTTGTTCCAACAACGAGATCAAAACAATCGATTACTCAGTCGATTCATTAATTCACATAATCGATTTGGCCATGGGCTAAGTTTTCCCTATAACTTAAACTTTTTGTTTCAATCGATTTGCCAATCGATTTCATTGGTCACAGGGACTCAGTTGTTATTCATCAAATCGATTTGCCAATCGATTTGGAATATGACAGAGAGTTATCTATTTCAAGCAAAATTGGTGTGACAATCGATTAAGTAATATGTTCCTGAAAAATGATTTACCAGTTAGTTCATTCAATCGATTTATTAATCGATTGATGCCAAACTTGTTACAAAAGAAATTTGTTTTAATGGATTATCCAATCAATTGTATTTATCACAGAACATGTTCCTTTTGAAAACTTATTTTTGAAATCGATTTGCCAATCGATTAGCTTACTAAAAGCCTTGGTTATGTGATTTTCACAATCGAGTTGCTAATCAACTATTTTACTATCAGCTTGGTTCTTTGATTTGAACAATCGATGTGCTAATCGATTATTTTAATTTTCAGCTTGGTTCTGTGATTTGAACAATCAATATGCCAATCGATTTGATCACTAAAGGCTTGGTTCTGTTATTTACAAAATCGACTTATCAATGGATGTGCCAATCGATTGCCTTAATCACATAATACACATTTTCATACAACCCCTTTACAGAATCGATTGCCTAATTGATTTGCTTAGTAAATCTTCCAACTTTGGTTGATTCCTTGAGTTCCAAGCAATTGTCTCAAGTATGTAGGGTTGAGTTGTTGTTCCTGAAATTTTACTAAGTTTAAAATGTTAGATTTATCAAATGATGTATGTTTGTCAATAATTTCAAAATGGACTTATGTCTAACAATATCCACACTTGGCAATTATAACACAATCCCCACGACAACTTAAGTTTAGAAAAGGTTTTGCAATCAATCACACTTACAAACAATTCCAAAACATCCACACTTGGCAATTATAACAGAATCACCATGACGACTTGAGTTCAACCACTCAATCAAAATCTTAAATCAAACATGACTTGCATGCCAAGCACCATAATGCAATGCGTATATGCAAAAATGCATGGACTCGGAATTCCAAACCAAAACCCTCCTTGAAGGGACGTAAATCATAATTGTACCGCATAAGATGAACCAGCAAATCACATGGAATCATCTTGTGGCCCATCCGGTCACCACGTACTATGAAATGCATGACCATACTCTAACTCTATCTACGACAATCGTTAAGTAAATGCAGATATTAAAAGATTCCCCATTTTTAATACCCGTATAACTCTAACAATTCGGACGACAATCATTAAGTAAATGTAGATATTAAAAGATTCCCCATTCTTAATACCCATTTAACTCTAACAATTTGGACACAATCATTAAGTAAATGCAAATATTAAAAGATTCTCCATTCTTAATACCCATTTAACTCTAACAATTCGGACACAATCATTAAGTAAATGCAGATATTAAAAGATTCCTCATTCTTAATACCCATTTAACTCTAACAATTCGGACAACAATCATTAAGTAAATGCAGATATTAAAAGATTCCACATTCTTAATTAATACCCATTTAACTCTAACAATTCGGACACAATCATTAAGTAAATGTAGATATTAAAAGATTCCCCATTCTTAATACCCATTTAACTCTAACAATTCGGACACAATCATTAAGTAAATGCAGATATTAAAAGATTCCCCATTCTTAATACCCATTTAACTCTAACAATTTGGACAACAATCATTAAGTAAATGCAGATATTAAAAGATTCCCCATTCTTAATACCCATTTAACTCTAACAATTCGGACGACAATCTTTAAGTAAATGCAGATATTAAAAGATTCCCCATTCTTAATACCCATTTAACTCTAACAATTCGGACGACAATCATTAAGTAAAAGCAGATATTAAAAGATTCCCCATTTTTAATATCCGTCTAACTCTAATGATTTTCACGACAAACATTAAGTAAACGTAGATATTAAAAGATTCCCCATTTTTAATACTCGTTAACTCTAATGATTTTCAAATTCCACACAAAACATACTCAGACATATTCTCAAATTCAATCCACAATTCACATCAAATCACATCAATTCATTTTTCCACAAAATCGACACAAACACATCTCAAAATTTATAAGTATTAGTTATGAACACGTCAAACACGACAACCACAAATTATCACAACCCACCATCCAAACATATAAAATTTCATTTCCTAAAAAACCACACATAAATGGGTTCAATTCATTTTCCACAAAACACTCATCAATATCACCAAAGCCCAACTCTAAAATTTCACCCATAAAAGCATTAAATTCATTTTCCTCAAATTAACACTTCAACCCTAACAAATTTCTTTCCCACACAACCACAAATAAGTCCCTAAATGCAAACAAAAAGTTTAGAAGGAGCCCTTACCTTAACGATAGCTTTAACGAGCGATTACGGTACCGCGAGTAATTCCGATAAAATCTCCGCTCGCGATGTCGCTTCCAAAGTCAGTTCACTAGCACTGTAGCATGGAGATGAACAACTTTCCCTTCTATCTTTTTGCGAAACAAAGCTTAGATCTAGAAGAAAAGTGAAAGATTGTGTTTGACGGTTTGAAAATCCCTAACATTGTTTTCGAATCCGAGAAGAAGAAACAAGTTGAGAGCTCTTTTATTTCTCACCCACTAAACCTTGGGTTTCTTTTCTTGAAGCAAAAGGAGGAAAAAAAATGGAATGAAGTAGGAAGAAGAAGAAGGGTTCGCGAGAATGGAAGAGGCAGCATTTTCGTTTTCTCATTTTCCTTCCTCTGTTTGCCGTATTTTTTTTCTATTCCTTCCTTTTTTAACTTCTTTCTTACATATATATATATATATATATATATATTGATATATATATATATATATTACTTATAATATATATTCATATATATATATATATATTATAATTAAAACTAAATCAATAAATATCTAACAACTCTCCCACCCATCACTTCACTCCCATCTCAATCTAATTTGATAAAATATCTACTCTCGTTGCAACTCAATTGTCAGGTAAATTTTCAGCACCGAGTGATATTTTTAACAAAACTGTCCGGTATTAAATTCTTCGCAACGTAAATAAATTATTTTCCGATAAATAATTTTAATCCAATTTCTAAAAATATATTTTTAACATTTAACTCACTAATTACCAAAAACTGGGCTAAAAGCCTAAGAAATTCAACACAAAATACCCTTAAATAGTATAATTTGGGATTAAAAAATTAAGGGTCTTACACATCTATCTCTAGACTACAATATCACGAATTTCTCATCACAAGCATGTGTAAAGTCCATTTTTGTTTCAAAATAAAAATCGTAAAAAAATTTATAGTTGATCAAGTAATAAAAATCATTAAGCACAAAGATGAGAAAATTGTTCAATAAACTCATTCATATAATTAGAAATCAAATAAGACAAATAAAGGTTTCATCTAATTTCATTCATCCTTAATAAACAAAGTTTAGTTAATGATCACAAATATACAAAAGATAGAGATTAAAAAAGAATTACAAGAAAGATTCAGGAACAATTCTTGAAAAACTCCTTCAATGGTGTTAGAATCATCCTCCTCTGCGTTTTTTATAAGGACACAAGTCTACAAACTTTAAAATTTCCAAAAAGATCTCTAGAAAGTGATAAAAAAAATACACTTCTATACATTATGCAACGCGTCATGCACTTAGGCGCAAGCCAAGGGCGCTGTAGTGCTCCTAGATAGAAGCAGAATGTCAAAATATTGTAGAAATGTGCCATAGGCACAAATATTTGTGTTCTAGTGCACAACATTTGTTGTCTTACGTTTTTTGGACTTTTCTCCTCTTTTGAGTTTGTATTTGATGTTAGTGTCTTCATAAACGTTATAGTTATAGATTCCATCTTAGCTTTCATTTGCACTTATTTTGACTCCAATTGGACATCTAAAACTCCATATGTGGCTGAAATACTTCACATACGCCATGTTGATTTCTCACCAAAAATTTGAGATTACACTACACTACAACAAAAATTGACAAACTACGTCAAATAAATCCTTAAATTAACTAATGATTAAAGATATATAAGGCTAAAAACAATGATAAATATGCATATGATGAAGAACTATCACAACATCAAACTTAGTTTGTTGTTTGTCTCCAAGTACCAATTAAATTCAAATTGGATACGATTAAAAGAAAACATAAATTCAATTTCTCATATCAAACCAAACTCAATCCTGAAAGTTCTAACTACTACAAAACATTCATCATGCTCAAAGTTTGCTTACATCTAAGAAAAACAACACCATTTGTAAACTTAGAATAACCCATGTAGCATTCATTCATCGAGTTCAACTCTCTTTGCACAATCTCGCCAAAATTTCTTTCAAGTGTTTAGTGAGGGCTATAAACATCTGTTACTCAAATCCTAGAACATGTATCACCCTACTATTGGATTGAAAAATATTATAGTTAACAATCACAATATAATAAACACATACACTTTTGGAGAACTTTTGGGTTGCGATTAGGCTTAGGTATGGGTAGGACATTTTGGGATAGTAGGCTTTACTACATGGAGTTAGGTATACATTTTCAAATTATTCTTCCTTTTTTCACATTTTTATTGTGGAAATTCTCAAACATTACCAAAAGAACCAAGAAACTGTTACTAATCAAAGTATATAAATTGATTTCTTTCCCTCCTTCTCCTCCTCCTTCTTCTTCTTCTTCTTCTTCTTCTTCTTCTTCTTCTTCTTCTTCTTCTTCTTATTATTATTATTATTATTATTATTATTATTATTATTATTATTATTTTCTTCATCATATTACTTATTTATTTATTTTAGAACCACCATCCCAAACTTAAAACTTTTTCAAGACAAGACAAATCATTTCCTACCTAGTTCAAGGAAGGTTATTTAATTAAAATCATTTATTTGGCTTGTAATGTGGTTAATAATTGAAAGAAAAGGGCAAGACTTAAAAGGGATAACGGAAGATAAAATTTGAACATAGCAATTAGAAAGGCTCAAACAACCAAACAAAAGTGCATTAATGTATGCAAAAAACACAAGTAATGCAAGTCAGAATTAGTGCAAGTTATGAACCACCATCCCAAACTTAAAACTTTTTCAAGACAAGACAAATCATTTCCTACCTAGTTCAAGGAAGGTTATTTAATTAAAATCATTTATTTGGCTTGTAATGTGGTTAATAATTGAAAGAAAAGGGCAAGACTTAAAAGGGATAACGGAAGATAAAATTTGAACAGAGTAATTAGAAAGGCTCAAACAACCAAACAAAAGTGCATTAATGTATGCAAAAAACACAAGTAATGCAAGTCAGAATTAGTGCAAGTTATGAACGGTAATGTAAAATACTTATGTTTTTTATGAAGACACATACAAAGAAAAGTGATCAAGCTGAAAGTTCGAAGAGAAGTCAACAATCAAGTCAACTATTATCAATATGCTAGAAGACTTAAAATTTAAGGAACATGATGCAATCTAATATTGTTATATTTCAAATGCACATGATAAACTACTATTTTAGCATATGCATCAAAAGAATTTTCAAACTGTCAAACTGCATGAAGAATGTTTGAAAATCAAATTTTTGACAAAAGTCAAAGTTGTATTCGACTACATATATGTGTAGCCGAATACAGATGAAGTCAGTAGCAAAAATTGCACATCTATATTCGACTACAACATATTGTAGCCAAACATAAACTCAAGTCAGTTGCAAAAATTGCAAATCTGTATTCGACTATAGGATGTTGTAGCCGAACACAAATTCCAAGTCAGTAGCTAAAATTACAATTTTGTATTCTACTAAAGCATGTTGTAGCCAAATACAAAATCAAGTCAGTGGCAAAATTATGTCAGTTGTGTTTAACTACAAGGATTTGTATTCAAATACAAGCTTAAAATTTTGAAATAAATTTCAACATTATAGAGGTGTATTCGACTATACTTAGGTTGTAGCCGAATACAATTGTGAAGCAATCCAATTTTTCAATTCAGATTCAATATGAATCATTGCATATGTTCATCAAAACTCTAGGAATGATTGCCACTTATATGAAGTGATGTCTAAGGAGTATAAATACTTCTTAGATTCAGGTTTAATAGAAAAACTTAAATAACAATCTTAGGATGACTTTGAGCAACTTTCTGAATTATTTTGAGCAAGTATATACTTTACATTGTCATATCTTTGAGAAAGGTTATTTGTTGTACCTAAAATTATATTGAATTGTTATCATTGTACTCAATTGTTATACCCTTTGAATTTCCATCAAAATTATTGTTGTAAAACCATTCAAAGTAACAGAAGTCTTAGAGTTAGACTTGTACTCAATCTAAAAATAGTGGAAAATCTCTTGTGGTGTGCAAGAGGACTGGATGTACCATTAATTTGAGAGGGGAACTAGGATAAATCGTTGTGTTCTTTATTTTTCTATCATTTATATTTTTCTATACACTATAAAAATAATGAATTACTTATACTTATTCTAATGAGTAGATTTGTACTTATTCTAATAATAATGAATTACTTATTGAGTGTAAGGATGCTCAAGATGCAATAAAATAATTACTTATGAAACGTAAAATTCTGTGCAAAACAATGTCAACTTAAAAGAAACAAATTTCATTTGTTAAAGATAAAATTGACACTATAGAAAAAGACATTGAAAAACTAAAATAGAAAGTTACATGTAATAAGTGTGATTCTCTTTCTTTTAAAATTATCCAACTAAATAGAGTCATTGAAAGATATGAAAAGGGACAAGTTGGATTGGAAAATATCCTTAATATGCAAAGATATTCCAATGACAAGAGTGACCTTGATTATTCAAAATTTGATAAACCAAGTAGTAATAAAACCACTTTTATTAAGGCAAGTGATAAATCCAACAAAGAGAAAGTTATAGTTGAACAAAATGATCATCATTATTCTAAGAAGAACTATGTTCAAAAGAAATATCATATGTCTAAACATAAAAGTAAATATATTCCTACATGCTTTTATTGTGGTGTAAATGACCATACACCTAATGCTTGTTATTTTAGGAATTCGGGTGTTCCAAATGGGCATTATGTGTGGGTCCATAAAGGTACCAATACTCAAGGACCCAAAGCACTTTGAAAACCTAACAAATCATGATCATGATTTGTAGGAATGCATACAAAGTACCTCTAATATGTGGTACTTGGATAACAGATATTTAAAACACATGACCGGTGACAAAACAAAATTTTCAACTCTAACTCTTGAATCAAAAGGCTAGGTGATCTATGGAGATAACAACAAATGTAAAATTTTGGGCATTGGAAAGGTTGGTGCAGCCCCATCTCCTTCAATTGAAGATGTTCTATATGTTGAAGGGCTAAAGCACAATCTTATTAGCATTAGTTAGCTTTGTGACAACGGTTACAAAATAGCTTTCAACAAAGATGAATGCATTATCAGAAATGAGGTATCAAATGAAATCCAGTTTGTTTGTAAGCATTTTAAAAATATTTTTATAATTAATTTTGATAATTTATCCTTGAGAATGAAATGTCTTATGGTATAAAAAAATTTCACATATCTATATGGATCATTTAAACAAATTAGTCAAGCATAAAGTTGTTGTTGGCTTACCAAAGATGAAATTCATTAAGGACAAATTATGTGATGCTTGTCAAAAGGGTAAGAAGACTAAGGTTTCCTTCAAATCCAAGAATATTGTATCAACTTCAAGACCACTTCAATTGATACATATGGACTTGTTTGGTCCATCAAGAACAAAAAGTCTTGGTGGAAATTCATATGGACTAGTAATTATTGATGATTTCTCAAGGTTCACTTGGACCTTATTTTTGGCAAATAAAAATGAAGTTTTTAAAGCATTTTAAAATTTTACCAAACTAGTCCAAAATTAACAAGCAACCAAAATTGTATCAATAAGAAATGATCATGGAGGAGAATTTCAAAATACTTCTTTTGTAGAGTATTGTGAAGAAAATGGAATCTTTCATAACTTTTATGCACCAAGAACACCTCAACAAAATAGAGTTGTTGAGAGAAAGAATAGATCATTGGTAGAACATGCAAGGACATACTAAGCGACTCAAGTTTACCAAAATACTTTAGAGCAATTGTTGTAAGTACAGCTTGTTATGTATCCAACCGAGTAATAATTCGACCAATCCTAAAGTAGACTCCATATGAACTCTATAAAGGTAGAAAGCCAAACACGTCTCACTTTCACATATTTGAGTATAAATGTGTTGTGTTGAATAACAATAAGGAAAATCTTGGAAAATTTGATGAGAAAGTCGATGAAAGTGTCTTTATTGGTTATTCCTTATCTAGTAAAGCTTTTAGAATTTTTAATAACAGAACTTTGTTAGTAGAAGAATCTATGCATGTATCATTTGATGACTCTAACCCCTTGAAAGACGATAAAAATGTCTCTTGTGATGATGATGAAGACTTCAAGAATCCTTCACATGTCTTCAAATTAAAGAAAACCCTTTATGGTATGAAATAAGCTCAAAGAGCTTGGTATGATAGGCTTAGTAACTTTCTGTATGAACGAGGATTTGAAAAAGGTAACTTTGATAAAACATTATTCATTAAAAGGACTAATGATAACACTTTACTTGTACAAATCTACATTGACTGTAACACCCCGTTTTTCAAAGCGAAGGTGTATTTTTTTTTAAAAAAAGAAATTAAAATACAACAGAGAAATAAATAAGGTAAAACCTTTGGATAAATAATTAAGTCATTAAAATTTACAAGCAGCGGAAAAGTTTTTCAAAATATAAATCCAAAGCATGTTCTGATGTCAACAATAGTACATGTACATCCTAACAACTTAACATAAAGGTAACCCAACAGAAAGACATATGTGTCCTGAGTGACAACCTAGTCAGATCATTCTATACATAACCAAAAAACTATACGCCTTGAGTAATCTCCACACGCCCCGTGAGATTCTCCTAACGTAGCTCCAATCAAGCACTCCCATTCACATTGCCTTCCGGAGGGTACGTACCGGTAGGATCATCCTGACTCTCATCTGAGGGCAAAGCCCAGATTTCCACAATAGTTGTAAAGGGTCACCAACCGAAATTAACAGTTAACACATAACATTTAAACTTTTCAATGCACAAATAACCTTTTCAATTTATCATACATATTAGATGGGTTTTTCCACATGCTAAAAGTTCATGTAAAGCTTGCCGAATGTAAATGACATCAAATAGAGTTATCAATCCATGAAGTAATACATAACTGAACAAAGCATTGATAAATCAATTGAGCAATCAGTTATCAAACTCAAAATAAGATTTTCCCCTGAGCCAATCGATTAGGTAAATCAATTTCCTGAAAGTTTTTAGTGAAAACTGAACTCTAGGCTTAAATCAATCGATTGGGTAAATCGATTGACTCAATCGATTGGGTAAATTGATTTCCTGATAGACAGAGCCCCTGTATTGAATTCAATCAATTGAGCAAATCGATTTTTGGAAGACAAAGCCCCTGACTTGAATCCAATTGAACCCAATCGATTTATCAAATCGATTTCTTAAATGATTTTGAAAGACAACTTACAAAATCGGTTGGATAAATCGATTTCGTGCAAAACAGGGCCCCTGTAACTCATCAAATCGATTTGGTAAATCGATTTCCCTGTATATTCTTTCAAAAATACATGAACTAACTCGATCACATTCAAACACCACTTCAAACCTTAACACTTAGCAATACCCATACAATCACCACGACATTATGAGTTTCGAAAACGTTTTACAATCTAACATACTATCACACGATTCCAAAACATAACTCTTAGAACAATCAACACAATCTCAATTTGAATCAAACACACTTACACATAGTTTCAAACCATAACACTTAGCAAAATCAACACAATCATAAATTTGCATCAATCACAACTCGTGTGCCAAGCACCCTAATGCAATGCGTATATGCCAAAATGCATGGACTCGGAATTCCAAACCAAAACCCTCCTCGAAGGGCCGTAAATCATAATTGTACCGCCTATCGCAGGCCAAACTACCAATTACTGAGGTGCCACCTATCACGGGTCCGCACGATTTACTAAAAAGCGTAAATCGTAAACGTACCACCTATCACGGGTCAGTACTGTTTACCGAGGTGCCACCTGTCACGGGTCAGCACGATTTACCAAAAGAAAAAGCGTAAGTCGTAAGGGTACCGCCTATCACAGGCCAAAGTACTACTTACCGAGGTGCCACCTATCACGGGTCAGCACAACTTACCAAAAAGTAAATCGTAAACGTACCACCTATCACGGGTCAGTACAGTTTACCGAGGTACCACCTATCACGGGTCAGCACAATTTACCAAATGAAATGTATGAGCATACACTAACTCCATTCACAACAAGCGTTAAGTAAATGCAGATATTAAAAGATTCCCCATTTTTAATACTCATTTACTTAACCGATTTTCACACCAAAACATTAAGCAAACAGACATATTAAGAGATTCCCCATTCTTAATATACTTTTGACTTAATCAATTTCCACAACAAAACATTCAGTAAACAAGTCATTAAGAGATTCCCCATTCTTAATACTCATTTCCCTGAAACCATTTTCAAAAATGAACATTAATTAACCAAGACATTAAGAGATTCCCCATTCTTAACGCTCAGTTAACTTAAACGGTTTTCAAACAACATTAAGTAACTAAGACATTAAGAGATTCCCCATTCTTAACGCTCAGTTAACTTAAACGACTTTTTCACAAACTCACATTAAGTAAACAAGACATTAAGAGATTCCCCATTCTTAATACTCGTTTAACTTAATGGTTTTCAAATTCCACACAAAACCAACTCAAACATACTTTCACATTCAATCCATACTTCTCACCAAATCATTTTCCACACAACCACACAAAACAAACTCAAGTTTCATCAGTTATCAATTTAGAACACGTCAAAACAACGAGCACAAATCAACACATTCCATCACTCAAACACAACAAGTTTCATATACTCAAAATCATACATAAATGGGTTTAAAATTCATTCTCCATAAAACCTTACTTTAACCCTAACCAAATTCTTTTCCACACAACCACAAGTAAGTCCCTAAATGCAAACTAAAATTTTGGAAGGAGCCCTTACCTTCACTTTAGCTTTTTCGTTCGACTTCGGTACCGTGAGCAAATCCGGTAAAAATCTCCACTCGCAACGCCGCTTCCAAGGTTAGCTCACTAGCACCGTAGTGTAGTGGTGAGCAACTTTCCCTTCTATCACTTCTTGAAACGACGCTTAGATCTAGATGAAACGGAGAGATTTGAGTTTGAATCCCTAAAACCGTTTTTCTTCGTTTTCGAATCAAAGGTGAAGAGTGAAGTTGAGAAATCCTTGTCCTATCACCCACTATCAATTTCGAACTCCAAGGAAAGAAAAGAAAGCAAAAACGAGCAACAATGGAGGAAGGGGGATTTTGAGTATGCGTGAGGCAGAGAGAGGAAGGAGACGGACATTTTTTCTGTTTTCCTTCAGTTTTCCTTTCTTCCTTTTTCTTTCCTTTCTATTTGCTTTCTCTCCAATTCCTTCCCTTCCTAACGCATTATAATTAACAAATATCTCAAAATCTTTAGATATTTATTAAATTACCCTTTCACCCATAACGCATTAAACTCTTCGCAAAAGATTCGCTGCAGTTAATTTAATTTATTTAGCGACGAGTAATACTAATCGGGCATCAAAATACCTTTTGATTATATAAACTCCAAAATATTAATAACTTTGGCTATAAAGCCCCTGAGTTCAATACCAAAATCCATTAAAATACATAAAGTACACTTTAAAATTATGGGTCTTACATTACTACCCCCCTAAAATTAGTTTCGTCCTCGAAACTATGCGTCAATAAATAACTCTGGGTGTTGTTCTCTCATCTTGCTCTCCAGTTCCCAGGTCGCGTCTCCAGTAATTGGATTCCAAATCACTTTAACCAACGAAACATCCTTGGTCCTCAATCGCTTAATCTTCCTATCATCAATTCTCACAGGTGGTACTTCGAATGACAGGTTATCCTTTAGCTGGATTGTGTCTGGTTCGATCACATGAGATGGATCTGCAAGATATTTCCTCAACTGTGACACATGAAACATGTCATGAATATTGGACAGTGTCGGAGGCAATGCAATCCGATAAGCAACGGGCCCAATTCGTGCAGAAATCTGATATGGTCCAATGAATTTCGGAGTCAACTTCTTCGATTTCAATGCTCTACCAACTCCAGTAGTAGGTGTGACTCTCAGAAATACATGGTCACCTTGTTCAAATTCCAAAAGTCTGCGACGCCTGTCCGCATAACTCTTCTGACGATCCCTGTGAAGTCTTCATTTTCTCCTTGATTCTCCTCACCTTAGCTGTAGTCTGTTGCACCATCTCTGGTCCGACGATCATATTTTCACCGTCCTTATACCAACACAAGGGCGTTTGACACTTGTGCCCGTATAAAGCCTCATATGGCGCCATTCCAATACTTGCGTGGAAACTATTGTTGTAGGCGAACTCAATCAATGGAAGTACATCATCCCAACTTCCTCGATCATCTAATACACATGCTCTCAACAGATCTTACAGGGACTGATTCGTCCTTTCAGTCTGTCCGTCCGTTTGTGGATGGTAAGTTGAACTCAACCGTAGTTTCGTTCCCAATGCTTCGTGCAATGCTCCCCAAAAATGCGAGGTGAACTTCGGACCATGGTCTGATACAATACTCGATGGTACCCCGTGTAACCTCACAATTTCCGCAATGTAGATCTCCGTTAGCTGATCTACCTTATAGGTGGTCTTTACTGGCAAAAAGTGTGCGAATTTCGTCAATCGATCCACTATCACCCATATGGAATCATTCTTTCTCCTTGTTTTAGGCAATCCAGTTATAAAATCCATGGAAATATTGTCCCACTTCGATTCAGGTATATCTAAAGGTTGCAACATCCCAGCGGGTCGCTGATGTTCCACCTTCGCTTTCTGGCAAGTTAGACAAGTGGACACATACTCCGCTACATGTTTCTTCATTTCTGGCCACCAATAATTCTGTCTCAAATCCTGATACATTTTTGTTGCTCCAGGATGAAAACTCAACTTGCTCTTATGCGCCTCTTCTAAAATTGTTTTCCTCATATCCGTAATTTCTGGTACACAAATCCTACCATTACATCTCAGAATGTTATCTACTCCAATTTTGCACTTTGTTGTCTTCCCTTGCACTATTAGGTTCCTCTTCTCCTGAATTAAGACGTCATCTTGAGAGTTTGCAATGTCTTCAAGCAGTCCACTCGAAATCTTAATCATTCCGAATCTCAAAATTCTCGGTGCAAACTCTACGTTCAAGTGTAGGTCTCTAAAAGCTTCCCACAACTCTTGTTGTCTAGCCATAATTGTTGAAGACACCGATACACTTCTTCTACTCAACGCATCAGCCACTACATTGGCCTTCCCAGGGTGGTACTGCAGTGTGAAATCAAAATCCTTGAGAGTCTCCATCCATCTTCTCTGACGCATGTTCAATTCCTTCTGATCAAACAAATATTTCAAACTCTTATGGTCACTGAACACGGTGAACGTGCACCCATATAAGTAGTGCCTCCAGATCTTCAATGCAAAAACAACCGCAGCAAGCTCCAAATCAAGAGTAGGATAGTTTCTCTCATGAATCTTCAATTGCCTGGAAGCATAAGCTACAACTTTCTTGTGTTGCATCAGAACACATCCCAACCCTTGGTGGGATGCATCACAATAAACTTCATAGGGTTCATCTGATTACGGTAATACCAACACTGGTGAGGTCGTCAATTGTTTCTTTAGTAACTGAAAATTTTCCTCACACTTCTCCGTCCATGCGAACGGTTGATCTTTTCTGGTAAGTTGTGTCAATGGGGCCACAATCTTAGCAAAACCTTCAATAAACCTCCTGTAGTATCCTGCCAGTCCTACAAAACTTCGTATGTCCGTGACAGTCTGAGGCTGTTTCCAAGCAAGAATCGCCTCAATCTTAGCTGTATCTACAGCGATTCCTTCCTTGGTTATCACATGCCCTAAGAAATTCACTTTCTCTAGCCAAAATTCACACTTTGACAAATTGGCATACAATTGCTTCTCGCGTAAAATCTCAAGAACTTGACGTAAATGTTCTCCATGCTCTTCTTCAGTTCTCGAATAAATTAGTATATCATCAATGAACACCACAACAAACTTATCAAGGAATGGACTAAAGATTCTGTTCATGTAGTCCATGAAAATTGTCGGTGCATTGGTAACTCCAAACGGCATAACCAGATATTCATAATGCCCATAACGGGTTCTGAAAGCGGTTTTCTGAATATCTCCTTCCCTTACTCGAATCTGATGGTAACCCGACTTCAAGTCAATCTTCGAAAATATCGCTGCCCCTCTCAATTGATCCATTAAATCATCGATGCGTGGCAAAGGATAATGATTCTTAAAAGTTGCCTTATTAAGCTGTCTATAATCCACGCATAAGCGTGAGCTTCCGTCCATCTTCTTAACTAGTAAAACTGGAGCTCCCCATGGCGATACGCTTGGTCTAATAAATTTCCTTTCCAACAAATCTTCAATTTGGCCCTTGAGTTCATTTAATTCTAATGGTGACATTCGATATGGCGCAATGGAAATTGGTCCCGTTCCTGGGTGTAAATCAATGAAAAATTCCACTTCTCTTACCGGTGGCAATCCTGGAATTTCCGTTGGAAATACATCCCGGTACTCATTGACAAGCATCACATCTTCTATGTTCACATTTATCTTTGCCTCCGCATGAGCCAGAGACAAAAACTCATGAGTCCCTTCACTTAGCGACACTCGGAGTTTGTTAGCGGCTAAATACTTAACAACTCCTAGTTCGGGGAAAAGAACCAATTTGCGAGCACAGTCTAAGATCACATAATGATACGATATCCAATCCATACCGAGGATGACCTCGAGTGATTGTAGCGGTAAACAAATCAAATTTACCAAGAAATCCCTATTCTGAATAGTTATTTGACAATGCAAACAGGCAGAATTTACTGTCAAAGTCTTAGCAGGTGTGGAGACAACCAAATCAAAAGGTAAAGCAGACACAGATAACTTCAAACGATTCACACAATCCATAGCAATGAAGGAATGGGTTGCCCCGAATCAAAAAGTGCAGTTAGGGTGTTACCTGCAATCTCACAATCACGTTGAATCAGATTGCCAGATGGATTCCCCTCTTCAGCATTCACACAATAAATGTGTCCTCTAGCAGTAGGACGAGTAGCCCTAGCCACATTCACCACTGGTTCCACCTTTGGGGTCGTGCAATCCCTTGCCATATGCCCTGGCTTCCGACAATTGTAACAGGAGAGGACATTAGAGGTACAAGCACTAGCATAATGTCCCTCTTCCCCACATCAGAAGCATCGAAGCACTTGTCCCAATTGTCTTCCAAAATTCTGGTTCCCGGGGCGATTCTGCCCACTGTTGTTATTTTGTGGTCGATTATAGGGTTTAGCAACTTGTTTCCCCTTGTTATTCTGATAATTCTACCGATTAGGCCCTCCTGCACCAAAATTCCCTCCTCGACTAGCCCTCTTATTCTTCATATCCTCAACTTCCCTGCATTTTTCCACAAGGGCTTGGAAATGTTGAATTCCCAAGGGCAAGACGGAGTCTTGAATCTCATACTTTAGTTCGTCTTGGAAACGATGACACAAGAATGGCACGTCAATCTCTTCACGGAAAAATCTGAAATGCCTTGATAGTGATTCAAACTTAGCAGCGTATTCGCCCACGGTCATGTTCCCCTGATGCAGTCTCAGGAAATCATCACCCAGTCTAGTCCTGGTACTCATCGGGAAGTATTTGTCTAAAAACTTCCTTTTGAAAGATTCCCAATTCACCTCCTCATGAGCTGATCTCATCAACAATCTGGTACTCCTCCACCAGTACTCGGCATCTCCTAGTAGCATATACGTGGCATAGTTGACCTTCACTCCCGCCTGATAGTTAATCATTTCGAAGATCTTCTCCACTTCTTGGATCCAATGATCTGCTTTCTCTGAATTCTCATGCCCCTCAAAATTGGGAGGATTGTAACGACGAAAGTCTTTTAATCCTCTTGACTCTGCAGCACGGATCTCTCTTTCCCTCTTTTCGAGATCACGTTGAGTCTTGGCAGCAGTCTGTGCAGCAACAGAAGCAGCCATGTTATTCATAGCCTCCGCCATTCGATCATCCCTATTGGCAATGCCTCTCGGAACGTCATTCCTTCTTGGCGGCATGGTTTTCCCATAAAACCATCATCAAGTAGAGTCTTAACACTACTTCAATTAATTCCAAAAATAACTTCCGACCACATCAGCACATAATAATTATTCTAAACTTGACAACTCAAACCACCTAAACCGACACATGATCAGACAACAACTATTAACCTACAATCTAGAACTAAAGGTTCCACAGCCCCCAAAGAAAACCAAACCAAAGCTCTGATACCACAATGTAACACCCCGTTTTTCAAAGCGAGGGTGTATTTTTTTTTTAAAAAAAAGAAATTAAAATACAACAGAGAAATAAATAAGGTAAAACCTTTGGATAAATAACTAAGTCATTAAAATTTACAAGCAGCGGAAAAGTTTTTCAAAATATAAATCCAAAGCATGTTCTGATGTCAACAATAGTACATGTACATCCTTACAACTTAACATAAAGGTAACCCAACAGAAAGACATATGTGTCTTGAGTGACAACCTAGTCTGATCATTCTATACATAACCAAAAAACTATACGCCTTGAGTAATCTCCATGCGCCCCGTGAGATTCTCCTAACGTAGCTCCAATCAAGCACTCCCATCCACATTCCCTTCCGGAGGGTACGTACCGGTAGGATCATCCTGACTCTCATCTGAGGGCAAAGCCCAGATTTCCACAATAGTTGTAAAGGGTCACCAACCGAAATTAACAGTTAACACATAACATTTAAACTTTTCAATGCACAAATAACCTTTTCAATTTATCATACATATTAGATGGGTTTTTCACATGCTAAAAGTTCATGTAAAGCTTGCCGAATGTAAATGACATCAAATAGAGTTATCAATCCATCAAGTAATACATAACTGAACAAAGCATTGATAAATCAATTGAGCAATCAGTTATCAAACTCAAAATAAGATTTTCCACTGAGCCAATCGATTGGGTAAATCAATTTCCTGAAAATTTTTAGTGAAAACTGAACTCTGGGCTTAAATCAATCGATTGGGTAAATCGATTTCCTGATAGACAGAGCCCCTGTATTGAATTCAATCAATTGAGCAAATCGATTTTTGGAACACAAAGCCCCTGACTTGAATCCAATTGAACCCAATCGATTTATCAAATCGATTTCTTAAATGATTTTGAAAGACAACTTACAAAATCGGTTGGATAAATCGATTTCGTGCAAAACAGGGCCCCTGTAACTCATCAAATCGATTTGGTAAATCGATTTCCCTGAATATTCTTTCAAAAATACATGAACTAACTCGATCACATTCAAACACCACTTCAAACCTTAACACTTAGCAATACCCATACAATCACCACGACATTATGAGTTTCGAAAATGTTTTACAATCTAACATACTATCACACGATTCCAAAACATAACTCTTAGAACAATCAACACAATCTCAATTTGAATCAAACACACTTACACATAGTTTCAAACCATAACACTTAGCAAAATCAACACAATCATAAATTTGCATCAATCACAACTCGTGTGCCAAGCACCCTAATGCAATGCGTATATGCCAAAATGCATGGACTCGGAATTCCAAACCAAAACCCTCCTCGAAGGGC
>JBBPBT010001258.1:1732855-1745011 GCA_037974875.1 Cicer bijugum | reverse complement strand
AACTAACTCGATCACATTCAAACACCACTTCAAACCTTAACACTTAGCAATACCCATACAATCACCACGACATTATGAGTTTCGAAAATGTTTTACAATCTAACATACTATCACACGATTCCAAAACATAACTCTTAGAACAATCAACACAATCTCAATTTGAATCAAACACACTTACACATAGTTTCAAACCATAACACTTAGCAAAATCAACACAATCATAAATTTGCATCAATCACAACTCGTGTGCCAAGCACCCTAATGCAATGCGTATATGCCAAAATGCATGGACTCGGAATTCCAAACCAAAACCCTCCTCGAAGGGCTGTAAATCATAATTGTACCGCCAATCACAGGCCAAAGTACCAATTACCGAGGTGCCATCTACCACAGGTCAGCAGGATTTACTAAAAAGCGTAAATCGTAAACGTACCACCTATCACGGGTCAGTACTGTTTACCGAGATGCCACCTATCACGGGTCAGCACGATTTACCAAAAGAAAAAGCATAAGTCGTAAGGGTACCGCCTATCACAGGTCGAAGTACTACTTACCGAGGTGCCACCTATCACGGGTCAGCACAACTTACCAAAAAGTAAATCGTAAACGTACCACCTATCACGGGTCAGTACAGTTTACCGAGGTGCCACCTATCACGGGTCAACACAATTTACCAAATGAAATGCATGAGCATACACTAACTCCATTCACAACAAGCGTTAAGTAAATGCAGATATTAAAAGATTCCCCATTTTTAATACTCATTTACATAACCGATTTTCACACCAAAACATTAAGCAAACAGACATATTAAGAGATTCCCCATTCTTAATATACTTTTGACTTAATCAATTTCCACAACAAAACATTCAGTAAACAAGTCATTAAGAGATTCCCCATTCTTAATACTCATTTCCCTGAAACCATTTTCAAAAACGAACATTAAGTAACCAAGACATTAAGAGATTCCCCATTCTTAACGCTCAGTTAACTTAAACGATTTTCAAACAACATTAAGTAACTAAGACATTAAGAGATTCCCCATTCTTAACGCTCAGTTAACTTAAACGATTTTTTCACAAACTCACATTAAGTAAACAAGACATTAAGAGATTCCCCATTCTTAATACTCGTTTAACTTAATGGTTTTCAAATTCCACATAAAACCAACTCAAACATACTTTCACATTCAATCCATACTTCTCACCAAATCATTTTCCACACAACCACACAAAACAAACTCAAGTTCCATCAGTTATCAATTTAGAACACGTCAAAACAACGAGCACAAATCAACACAATCCATCACTCAAACACAACAAGTTTCATATACTCAAAATCATACATAAAAGGGTTTAAAATTCATTCTCCATAAAACCTTACTTTAACCCTAACCAAATTCTTTTCCACACAACCACAAGTAAGTCCCTAAATGCAAACTAAAAGTTTGGAAGGAGCCCTTACCTTCACTTTAGCTTTTTCGTTCGATTTTGGTACCGTGAGCAAATCCGGTAAAAATCTCCGCTTGCAACGCCGCTTCCAAGGTTAGCTCACTAGCACCGTAGTGTAGTGGGGAGCAACTCTCCCTTCTATCACTTCTTGAAACGACGCTTAGATCTAGATGAAACAGAGAGATTTGAGTTTGAATCCCTAAAACCGTTTTTCTTCGTTTTCGAATCAAAGGTGAAGAGTGAAGTTGAGAAATCGTTGTCCTATCACCCACTATCAATTTCGAACTCCAAGGAAAGAAAAGAAAGCAAAAACAAGCAACAATGGAGGAAGGGGGATTTTGAGTATGCGTGAGGCAGAGAGAGGAAGGAGACGGAAATTTTTTCTATTTTCCTTCAGTTTTCCTTTCTTCCTTTTTCTTTCCTTTCTATTTGCTTTCTCTCCAATTCCTTCCCTTCCTTTTCTATATATATATATTAATTATAATTAACAAATATCTCAAAATCTTTAGATATTTATTAAATTACCCTTTCACCCATAACGCATTAAACTCTTCGCAAAAGATTCGCCGCAGTTAATTTAATTTATTTAGCGACAAGTAATACTAATCGGGCATCAAAATACCTTTTGATTATATAAACTCCAAAATATTAATAACTTCGGCTAAAAAGCCCCTGAGTTCAATACAAAATCCATTAAAATACCTAAAGTACACTTTAAAATTATGGGTCTTACATTGACGATATCATTATTGAATCAACTAATAATAAAATATGTAAAGAATTCTCATTAATGAATCAAGGTGTAATAAATTGAAATCGTTATTAATACAAGAGTGCAGTTGCTTATAGACTAGCACGATTTTCTAGAGTGCAATCGCTCAAAGATCAACACATTCTAGAGTGAAATCTCTCACAGATCAGCATGACATACAAGAGTGCAGTCGCTCACCCACCAGCTCAATTTTCTAGAGTGCAATCGCTCACATATCAGCACATTCTAGAGTGCAATCACTCATAGATCAGCACGACGCGACAATCTCCATAAGGATAAGATGAACCAACAATTCACATGGCATCATCTCGTGGCCTATCACAGTCACCACTATCACTGTGGCCCCATCGCGACCACCATGTACAATGAAATGCATGAGTATACTCTGACTCTTTTCACCATAATCATTAAGTAAATGCAGCTATTAAAAGATTCCCCATTTTTAATACTCATTTAACACCAATGATTTTTCAGATACAACACAAAGCATACTCAAACATAATTATTCACATTAATTTTAATTTCCACAAACACACATAAATTGCATCTCCAAATCCAATCCACACATAAATTGAATTAAATTCATTTTCCACCAATTCACACAAAAACCTCTTCTCAAAAATTCATAAAACTAATTATTAACACATCAATTTCACCAAACATAGACCACCACTATTTTGAAACAATAATCACCCATATTCAATCTCCAAAATTTTCAACCATAAATCACCACAACAACATTAATATATCAGAGTTCTCCCCACCGCTAACTCAGTGCCAACGGTCTCGATTCCTTTTCGAGACTCAAGGAGCTAACTACATAAACATAAATATTTATAACAATTTGTTCACAATAAAATTAATCCAACCACAACAAAATTTCCAAAATTAAATCTATCTCACACACCAAACTTTTAAAATCAAATAATCTATATTATTTAGGTAAAAATAAATATTGTCCAAATTTCACATACACACACTCAACTATTAAAGCATCGAAATTTTTGAGTTAATAAAATACTCTTAACTTTTTTTTTCTTTTTAAACTCAGTCCAAGAGTAATTAAAAAAGTAACATTTTAAACTCTAACCATTTTTAATTTCAATCTATCTTTTTGCTCAAACTCTTTAACTTAGTTAAAATTTCAACTTTTTCACAACTTTAACAACTCCAATTTTTTTGTAAAAGTTCAAGAAGTCGAAGAAGTCGAAGAAAAGTGAGGATTTGTGTGTGTGATTTTTGTAACCCACCAATACAAAGTTTTGAAACAGAAGAAAGAAAGAAAGAAGAAGAAGAAGAAGAAGAAGAAAGGAATTTTGCAAGGCTGAGGGAATGTGTTCTGTTTTGCTTTCTAATTCCTTTATCTTGGTTCCATATAAATTATTCTAAGCTATAAAGAGCTTTTAACATACCAAACTAAATAGCTAGAAACATGTGCCCAAGTGCTATGATCATACACCTTCAAAACACAATGTGCTAGACATGAATGTGTTGCCAAGTATGAAGATTGTGTGGAGCGAGCAACTTCAAGCTTATGTTATAAAGGTGATCTTGGCTAATCATCTACGGCTTCCCAAGATAAAGAAGACGCAGAAGAAACAACATCGAATGATGATTATGTTTCAAATCACATGGTCATGGACAACCATTTCCCAAAACCATAAGTCTCTATTGAATGAACTAAATGGCCTATCCCTCAAGATTGACAACCTTTAAAACCTAGCGGATGATACCATGTAGTTTGCTCTTGTCTTTTGTGTTATTTACTTTCATTGCTTTGTAAAATATTTCGTTTAAATTCTTAAATTTGTCAATGTATACAGAAACATCTTTCTTTTCTCTTATCTGTTCTTTTATTTTTTAGCCAAATTTTCTACTCCATTTTTTTCTCTTTTTCAATGATTTTTTTCTCAATTTATAAGCTAAAATGATGAATGTGTGTGTCCATGAGTTGAAATTAAGATATGATTTTTTTTATTATTTTGCAGCAAACCTCATGCAACCTCGGATAATTAGGGAAAAAAGTGGTTCCCCTTTTTATTGAGTGCATTATGAGTGAAAAATGAACCTGAAATAAAATGGAGGAAGTTATCCTCTCCATAAGAGAATAAAGGAAGAATGCAATTTGGTTTTTTTTTTCATTTTATTTTTAGTGTAACGTAATGAGAACACCTATTTAAATATGTACTCAAAATTATTTCACATTTGTAAAATGATGATCCTTTAGACTTTATATTAATAATTGTAAAATATTTATTAAATTTTTTTTTTTTTTTGAATTATTTTTAATTAGTTGGATAAATTGGGATACTAAATCTTCTAAGACCAAAAAAAAAGAGTTTTGATATATTTATATCTATTCAATTTTGACTCCAATAATTAAATAAATTATTTCCATGATCAAAATTTTAATTTTAATTAAAATCAAAACAAAAAAATATCATTTCAAAATATATCCAAATGATCAAACTTATAAATTTAGTGGTGCTAAGTCTAAAATATAGTTAAAGTTATTCATAGACGAAATGTCATTCAACTATTGATAATTTAATTTGATAATTTCAAAATACGTTAATTTTCAAATGTATTATAGAGGTCCCCCAACTTCTACTGTTGTGTTACTTTTAAGATATTACTTTTCATTTAAAATGACTTGATCATTGTGACTTGAGAACTTCTTTCATATTTCCTAGCCTCCATAATATGTTATTGACATTGTGTTAAACTGATTAAGATGCGTGTCTTTTTTTTTCTTCATAAAATCGAGTCATTTGTAAAGATAAATATTAAATATTCCTATAGAAACCAAAGTATTATTCCTACATATATTTTTATAATACCATTTTCTTACATTTACGGTCTTTCTCATTTTGTTTCAGAGCTATCTACAATAGTATAAGCATTGAGTAACGAAACAATAATATATACATTTGTGAAATTTTGTACTAAAAAATATATGTGACATAGTTCATAAAAATTGTTAGTTTTCAAACTTATTGCTTCAAGTGCAAGAATAATGAAAATATAGAATGTAATATATATTGGAGAACTTGTTTATTGAATAAATAGAATGTGTTATTTATACATGGTTTCATTCTAACTATCCTCTAACTAACTAACTAACTAACTAATTGAGTAATTAATTAGTTAGTTATCATATACAACTAATGCAATACTTGAATTACACAAACTTTTAATACCAGGAGCGTTATTGGTTTATTATAATCAATATGGCTTTTCAAAACACATTGGTTTCTAATACTTTTCCTTAATTCAAGTATCTAAATGATTTCACATCTAGTAATTCAAACCTATTTGCCCTTAAAGCCTTGGTCATGATATCACGCAGGTAAACTTCAGTTTGATAGTAAATGAGCTTCAACTTGCATCTTCCAACTTGATCTCTTAAAAAGTGAAACCTTGTCTCAATGTGTTTGTTTCTTCCATGAGATACATGGTTTTTTGCTATATTTATTACAGAAATATTGTCAATCATCAATGGAATTGACCTGCATACACCCAGCTTTAACTCTATTGTTAATGACTCCAGCCACAATGCTTGGCAGGTTGCATAGCTGCCATCAATGTATTCAGTCTCGTATGAAGAAAGTGATATTATTGGCTACATCTTTGAACTCCATGCTATTGGAGATTTCATGAACTTGAACACATAGCCTGAAGTGCTCCTTCTATCATTCTTATCTCCACACCAATATGAATCGGAATACCCCACCAAGTCTCTATTTTCTTGCTTTAAATATGTTGCAAACAAAATTCCATGTTCCATTGTTCTTTGAATATATCTCATGATTCTTTTAACTGCCAACTAGTGATAATGTTTGGGTCTCTCCATGAATCTGCTTATAGCAAATATCATGTCTTGTGTTGCACAAGTATCTTAGGGAACTCACAGTCTGCTTGAATAAAGTTAAATCAGGTAGCTCTTCTTCAATTTATGTTCCCAGCTTCGTATTGATCTTCATTGGAATGACAACAGGGTTGTAGCCAACCATATTAAACCTTCTTATGATTTATCCAACATATTTCTTCTGATGCATCAGCAGCCCTCCTTCAGTCTCTATAAACTCCATGCCCAGATAATAGCTTAGCTTGTCCAAGCCTGTCATTTCAATCTCATCTTTCATTATTTCTTTGAATTATGCAATTTCCTTGATGTAACTGCCAGTTACCAACAAGTCATCAACATATAGACATATTAGGATCATTGCAGGTCCTCCATTTAGTGTGTACTGCCTCATATGAACTCCATACTCCACTACGCACTTGATGAATCCAATGTCAATTAGAAAATAGTCAATTCTTTTGTTTCAAGCTTTTGGTGGTTGCTTTAAACCATAGAAAGCTTTCCTCAATCTGAGCACTATATACTCATTTCCCTCAATCACGAATCCTAGTGGTTGAGAGACATACACCTCTTCTTCCAGCCATCCATTCAGAAATGCAGATTCCACATCAAGCTGCCACATCAGCCAGCCCCTAGCATGGGAATGTGCTATTACAAGTATGATTGTTTCAATTCTCGCCACTAGAGAGAACACCTCATAGTAGTCTATACATGTCATTTGCAAGAATCCCTTGGCAATCAATCTAGCTTTGTACTTAACAATTATGCCATCTAGATTCTACATTTTGTAAATCCACTTTACTCCAGTTTACTTCTTTTTTGGAGGCAAATCTTTCGAGTACCAAGTCTAATTTTTCTCAATTGCATTGATCTCTTTCATCATTGTTTTATTCCAGGATCTTTTCTTCAAGGCTTCTTCAATATTCAATGGTTTTGTAACTTCAAATAAGGCAAAATGAACCAGATCTCCATTGTTGTCAATTTTACTATCATTATACACTTCAAATTCTCTTAAAAGTGTTGGTAGTTGTCTTGCCCTCTAAGGTCTACTTGACTCTACTCTTTCTTCATTTATGTTTACATTGTTCTGATGATCCTTTTGCACTTGTAAGGGAATTTGTGAAAGTTGACTTGTGTTGTTGGTTGCTTGTTCCCAATTCTAGTGTTAGCTGTAGATTGCTTTCTGTTTCTAGTCTCACTATTTTTACTCAATTATTTTCACATCTCTGTTGATTACCACCTTGCATCTAATAGGATCATACAATATGTAGGAACCATTCAGATGATACCCAACCAAGATCACGTCTTCACTCATGTCCTACACCGTTCTTTTCTTTCTTTGGTTAGACGCATGCTTGAAACATAGAGCACCAAATGTTCTAAAGTGCCCTACTGTTGGCTTTCTTCCACTCTATATCTCTTCTAATACCTTCTCTCGAAGTTTCTTTGTTGGAAATTTATTAAGAATGTAGGCAGCAGTTGATGCAGCCTCTCCCCAGAATTTATGTGGTAGTCCCTTTTTTTTTATCATACTTCTAGTCAAGTCTAGAAAGGTTATATTTCTCCTTTTAGTCAGACAATTGTATTGAGGTGTGTAAGTTTTTGTTACCTCATGTTTAATTCTATTCTTAACACAAAATTCCTTGAATTCATGCGATGTACACTCACCTCCTCCTTCTGTCCTTAACCCCGAGACAACTTCTCCACTTTGTTTCTCCACTTTCATCTTGAAGTCCTTGAATATCTCCAAAGCTTCATCTTTGGTTTTTATCAAATAAATCTATTGCATTCTACTGAGTTCATCAACAAATGTTATGAAATACTTATTACCTCCTAATGATGGCACCTCAAATGGTCCATATATGTCACGATGAACCACTTCAAGAACATTCACGCTCTTGCTTGAACGTGTAATTTAAAGGAATTCCTTGACTATTTTCCTGTCATACACACCATCTCAAGGACATCAATCATATGAATTCCACACACCATCTTCTTCACCACTAGCTGTTGCAAGCTTCTAAAGTTAAGATCTCCAAATCTTGAGTGATAAAGCCAATTTTCATCAATTGAGCTTATTGCCTTCATACATTGAATATGTGCAACTTGTATGTTGATAACAAAGGTTATGTTCTTTGAAAGATGAGCCTTTAGTATCATCTTCTTTTGCTCATCATACATCTCTAAAGCATCATCCTTCATGATCATCTGAAACCCTTTCTAAATCAATTGCCCAATGCTCAGCAAATTCCTCTTCATTCCTAGTACATATAATACATTTTCAATCAGTATTGTCTTTCCATTTATTTTGTTGATCACCATGTTGCAACTCCCTCAGCTTCCAAGGTTCTATCATCAGCAAACCTGGTCTTGCTCTTTCTTGATGTATCAATATCCACCAGCCATTCTTTATCACTTGTCATATAATTAGAACAACTAGTATCAAGAAACTAGAACCAGAACAAAGAATGTTCTTCGTTCATGGTGGCCATTAACAAGACTGTTTCTAAATCTGACGAAGAATGTTCTTCTTGAGAAGCACATGCCTCATCCTCAACTTTCTTCTTCTACTTTCCTCCTTTGACAGCCCGCAATTCATCAGCAAAGTGTCCAAATTTCTCACAGTTGTAACATTGCACCTTATTCTTGTAAAATTTCTTTGGTTTTCCTTCGGGTTTACCACTCGCATTTCCTCTCTTTGATTAAGACTCATACTTGTCCTTTGATTTCTTGAATTTATTCTTCTTCCACTTCTTTTCATAATCTCTTGTCTTGTACAATTGTTCTACCAGTGCCTGATCCACAGATTTACTCCCACTCCTTTCATCCATTCTCAATTCTTGTGCTTCTAAAGTAGCATGCAGTTCTTCAAGACTCAATTTGGAAATTTCTTTAGACTCTTCTATGGAACATACAATATAGTCAAAATTGAAATGCAAAGATCTTAATATTTGTTCACATAGTTTATGCTCAGTAAGCTTCGCCCCACAGTCAGCCATTTGATTTATGACGATCCTCAATCATGAGATCATATCAGACACCTTTTCTTGCTCCTCCATCTGCAACAACTCGAATTGTGTTTGTAAGGTATGCAATTTCACTTTCTTAACATTGGTTCCTCCATAATAACACTTCTCAAGAATGTCCCAGGCTCCTTTTGCATTTCTTGCATAAGAAATTTTGTCAAAGTTGGATGTGTCAAGGCATTGATGAAGAATGAAGGTATCCTTGCAATTTTCTTCATATTTTCTTTAAAATTCAACCTCTACTCCTCTGTTGGATTGACTCTCAACTCATCAAAACCATTTTCTATGATTCCTAACACTTCTTGAAATCCAAATAGTGATCGAATATGTACTTTCCATCTATCCCAATCTTTTCCATCAAAATATGGAAAATAGGATGGAAAATTTTCATTGATTGCACTTGAACTCATCCTCACTTCACCAGTGCTTGAATCCTCACACTTTACTCATGTTTGTCACTCTAATATGGTTCTCACAACCAAGCTTTGGTACCAACTGTTAGCTTTCAAGTTTATTGCTTCAAGTGCAAGAACAATGAAAATATAGAATGGGATATATGTTGTAGGACTTGTTCATTGAATGAATATAATGTGTTATTTATGCATGGTTTCATTCTTACTATCCTCTAACAAACTAATTAACTAATTGAGTAATTAGTTAGTTAGTTATCACATTCAACTAATGTTATACATGAATTACACAAACATTTAATACCAAGAACATTCTTGGTTTATTCTAATCAATCTGATTTTCCATAATATTCTTGGTTGTTAACAAAAATAAAGGTATATGTGACATAATTTAATTTTTTTGGTTTCTAAATTTAGGGATGGGAATATGCTATGCCGTCCGTTAGGGGCCTATGGTCTGGCCTACTTGTAGCCTGGCATATTTAATAAAAAGGCTAGGCTCAGGCTATTTTTAAAGCCTATTTATTTAAATAGGCCAAGCTTGGGCTTATAAAAAAGCCTATTAGGTCTGGCAGGCCGGCCAATATATATTATATTTTTTATTAATATTATTTTTTATTATTATATTAACAATATTATTTCCTATTTTAAATTCTATCACTAAGGCAATCACTCAATAATCATTCCATATTCAATAGTCGTTCCATATTCTGTAGCGATTCTATATTTGGTAGTAGTTTCATATTCGGTAACAGTTCAATTAATCAATCATTCAGTAGTCGTTCCATATTTGTTTAAGAGGTAATAATGGGTGCGTTTTTTTTAGAAAAAAAATCTATTATTTGAAACTAAAAATTATTTTTTAGGGATTAAAGGATGTTTGTTTCAGATTTTTTTTAAAATTATTTTGTTAGAAAAATTATTTTTTGTTTAATATATATAGATATGTACATTGATATTGATATGTGGAGAGCATATGTGGTATGAGTAGAATATTTAAATATTTTAATGTAAATAAGGCTTTTAAAAAGCCTTCGAGGCCAGGCCAGATTTTTAAAAAGGTCATACCAGACCAAATAAAAAGCCTATGATAGGCCGTAGACTAGGCTTAGGCCTAAAAAATAAATCATAGGTCAGGCACAGGCCTCTCAAAGCCTGGCCTGATCTGACCTATTCCCACGCCTATCTACATTACATCATTTAATAAGGAGATATGCTTATTATACTCATTAATTACAAATTTAAAAAAGATATATTTTTTATATAAATTCAAAAATGATCTATAGAAGGATGATAAAAATAATATTCTTTATCTTATTTTAAGAAATACTGCTACTTAATAAATGGATGATTTGCTTGTTAAAACCGATTGAACTTTTTGTCTTAAACCATCAAAAAAGTAAAACACACATGTAGAGTATATCATGAAATTTTTATTTTATATATATTTTTTATATTCTATATTTTGTACTTTTTCATGATTGGCTAGATTCAGGGGTTTTTAAATAGATGGTTAAAATAATTTATTCATGTGAAGTTCTATGACGGAAATTGAGAATAGATTATTGTAGACTTGAGTTTCCTTGATCACATGAAATTATGTTCTTTTGATTTGTTTGAAATTAAAGACCTTGAATTTCACTATTGTTACAAACTAGTTTGAATAAATTGACAATGTGATGTTGTTTTGATGTATTCATTGTTTGATTTTTTTCATAATTTTTAGCATTAGAGTTTGCAAAGGTTGTTAGAAAATTAGTTAGATGGAATGAGTGTTATTAACTTCAAATTAGTAGAACATATGTGTGATGTGTTGGTCATTAAATTTTCTCTAGACCATTGTTATGAATGATTGTTATCTTATTAGAAATTAGACTCAATTACCTTTAAATCTAATACAACCTTTGTGATGTTTGATTGAGTATTGATGCTCAACAAAGGGTTACAAGATAGAACAGAGTTGTTGTCCTGTTTTTCTTACCTTGTGTATTATTTTGATACATTGCAAGAATTAAGGGCTTAATTTGAAAATAAAATAAAATTTTATCTATAAACTAGATATTATAAGTTTTCCAAAGAGTACTCATTTACTCAATTCTGAATTTCTGATACATATAAGTTCATGTCAGTTGCCTCTAAAGTTAAACTCATTTTGTGTTGTTATAACATAAATTTGGGGTTGTTTTGGGAAAAATCTATCTTAAGCATGTTCCCTTGAATTTCATTTTACATTATATGATTAGTAAGATATAATTGACTTAATAGTGTATATTATCATAAGAATTTTCAAGGTTTAGTGTGTGGTAGTTTTTAATATAGTTATTAATAGATGACGTTATAATAAATAGGTTGTATTATATATATATATATATGTATGTATGAGTGTGTGTGTGTGTGTGTAGATTGTTATATATAATAACTATATGTTTGATTAAGGTGAGAAGTATATAATTCATTCTAGCTAGATGAATTCTCCATCTATATACGATGAAAGCGAGGGTAAGTGCGGCACCACTTATGGAAGTAATTATGTTCAATCTTACCAAAATAAAGTTACTAACAAGAAGAGGGAATTAGCAAAACAAAAAAATGGGATTACTGAACTAAGGGAGAAAAAAAAACAAAAACAGAA
>JBBPBT010001258.1:1720166-1732783 GCA_037974875.1 Cicer bijugum | reverse complement strand
AAAAAAAAAAAAAAAAAAAAAAAAAAAAAAAAAAAGAAGAAGGGAGGAGCACATAAACCAAAAACAGAAACAGAGAGAGAGACATGGAGAGGAAGAAATGGTAGGAGAGAGAAGAAGACAGAGTGAAAAAGAGAAGTAGAGAAAGAGAAAAAAAAAACATTGACAGAACAAGAAAAGAGAAAAGAAAATTGCACTTTTTGATAGAAGTCAAGTTAGAAATAGTTCAGAGTATCATCATCTTCTCAATCATTTTGGAAATCAAGAGATAGGTTCCCTTTTTCTATTATCCTTCCATACATGTGTGAGATAATGTTTATCATAGGTTAGAGATTAGGGGTTTAAGAGTTTGAAATGAAGAAAATAATTTTTAATTTTATTTTTTGTTAGATTTAAAAGTTTTTAAATAGATGGTCAAAATAATTTATGCATGTGAAGTTCTATGACTTAAATTGAGAATAGATTATTGTAGATTTGAGTTTCCTTAATGACATGAAATTATGTTCTTTTGTGTAACACCCTTATTTTAATTAATTAAATTAAAACCCTTAGTTTTGTTTATTCTTTTTTATTGTTTCAGTGTGACGATAATAGAATAATTATTCCTTAGATGTTTGATTATATGATGAAGTAATTTTATATTAATTAATTATTGGGATTTTTTTATTAACTAATTAAAACTCGTAAAAATATATATCTTAGAGTGAACAATGACCAAGTCAAAATTGAATCACCCACACTACTCTTGTGTCCATTCAAATGTGTAACTAACAATAATAAATACATGAATGCCAATTAATTCCTAAGCGTTGGTCATTGAATGATATTATTCCAATTGAATTTCGTATTCATGTGGACAATTAAACTCAATGAAGGGAATTATTCCTTCTCTCTGATCAATTACACACCTAATTTATTAGTCACAGACACCTCTCCTTCGTAAGACACACCATTACCAGCATTACATTTATCTCAAATATTTTCTAAGTCACTCAAACAACTATCCTCACATTCCCTCACATTCGGATCAAGGTTCTAAACTTTTGTTCCTTCATCTTGTTGAAATTTTTTAGGACGATACTGTGTCACTAGGAAGGAAAGTACTCGAGGTAAGGGTTTTTCTCCATGCAGAGTTAGGCTAGATATTAAATTAGCGAATGGTAAGATATTGATATGATGTTTGGATGTCTTAAAAGAAAAAGACTGATTTTATTTTCGTCGTAAAGAAATAAATATAATGCTTTGATTGTTTTTTTGTAATACCTATATCTTGATGAAATAAATTTTAGAGTTATATTTTTATTATTATGCCTTGATAAATAAGTTTGTAGTGAAAATGTTTAGTACTTTACGTGTTTTAGAGTATTTAATTATGAAGTTATAATGTTTATAATGTCATGATTCATAATATGTTTACTACGATGTATTTTATTTTAAGTCTTGACTTTTGAGTATTTTAAATTTAAAAACTTGACTTTTATGAACAATATATGTGTCTTGAGGAAATTGATGAAAACATTATATTTTTATTTTAATGATATGAGAAAATTGATTATTGAATGTGTAACACCTCGTTTTTCAAAGCGAGGGTGTATTTTTTTTTCAAAATAGAACTTAAAATAAAACAGAGAAATAATAAGGTAACACCTTCGGATACATAATTAAGTTCTTATAATTTACAAGCAGCTGAAGAAGTTCACAAAATATGTATTCAAAAGGTTTACATAACAAAAGTGGTACAGTCTTCCAGTTTAAAATTTAAAAGCAACCCACAAGAAAGACATATGTTCCATCTGTGTCAACCTAGTCTGATCATTCTATACATAACAAAAACTATACGCCTTGAGTAATCTCCACGCGCCCCGTGAGATTCTCCTAACGTAGCTCCAATCAAGCACCCCCATCCATATTCCCGTCCGGAGGGTACGAACCGGTAGGATCATCCTGATTCTCATCTGAGGGCAAAGCCCAGATTTCCACAATAGTTGTAAAGGGTCACCAACCGAAATTAACAGTTAACACATAACATTTAAGCTTTTCAATGCACAAATAACCTTTTCAACTTATCATGCATCTTAGAAGAGTTTTCCATATGCTAAAAGTTCATATCATGCTTGCCAAATAAAATTGAAATTAAAATAAAGTTCTCAATCCATCAAGAAATACATAACTAACCAAGACATTGATAAATCAATGAGCAATCTGTTATCTAACTCAAAATAAGAATTTCTAGTAAGCCAATCGATTTCCAAATCGATTTCCTGAAGGTTTTTAGTGAAATTTGAATTATGGGCTTAATTCAATCGATTGGGCAATCAATTGACGGGATAGTTGAGCCACTGACTTAATGCCAATCGATTGTGCAATTGATTGGGCAATTGATTGGGCAATCGAGTGACAGCATAGTTGAGCCACTGACTTAATGCCAATCGATTGTGCAATTGATTGGGCAATTGATTGGGCAATCGAGTGACAGCATAGCTGAGCCACTGACTTAATGCCAATCGATTTCCAAATTGATTTCTCTGCATATTCTTCCAAAAATTCATAAATTAACTCAATCACATACACACACCACTCCAAACCTTAACACTTAGCAATACCCATACAATCACCACGTCATTATGAGTTTCGAAATCCTTTGTTACAACCTAACATACTATCACACAATTCCCAAATATAACTCTTAGTAAAATCAACAAAATCACAATTTGAATCAAACACACTTACACATAGTTTCACAACAAAACACTTAGCACTTATAACACAATCACAATGACATCTCAAGTTCAAACACTCAATCATAAACTTGAATCAACACACTTACACACAATTTCAAAACATACCGTTTAACGGTTTCAACGCTATACCCACACAGACAAGATGAACCAACAAATCACATGGGATCACCTTGACTCGACAATCCCAATACGGACAAGATGAACCAACAAATCACATGGCATCACCTTGACTCGACAATCCCAACACAGACAAAATGAACCAACAAATCACATGGCATCACTTTGACTTGGCAATCCCAACGCATACAAGATGAACCAACAAATCACATGGCATCACCTTGGCGCGACAATCTCAACACAGACAAAATGAACCAACAAATCACATGGCATCACTTTGGCGCGACAATCTCAACACAGACAAAATGAACCAACAAATCACATGGCATCACTTTGACTTGACAATCCCAACGCATACAAGATGAACCAACAAATCACATGGCATCACCTTGGTGCGACAATCTCAACACAGACAAAATGAACCAACAAATCACATGGCATCACCTTGACTCGACAATTCATTTCTTCACAAAATCATTTTCACGACAACATTAAGTAAACGCAGATATTAAGAGATTCCCCATTCTTAATACTCATTTAACTTAATGATTTTCACAAACAAACACACATTAAGCAAACATAAATATTAAGAGATTCCCCATTCTTAATACTCTTTTAACTCCAACGATTTTCAAAAACAAACATTAAGAGATTCCCCATTCTTAACGCTCAGTTAACTTAAACGACTTTCAAACAACATTAAGTAACTAAGACATTAAGAGATTCCTCATTCTTAACCCCCAGTTAACTTAAACGATTTTCAAAACAACATTAAGTAAACAAGACATTAAGAGATTCCCCATTCTTAATTCTCATTTAACTTAAAACGATTTTCACAAACTCACATTAAGTAAACAAGACATTAAGAGATTCCCCATTCTTAATACTCGTTTAACTTAATGGTTTTCAGATTTCACACAAAACCAACTTTCACATTCAATCCATATTTCACTCCAAATCATTTTCCACACAAACCACACAAAACAAACTCAAACATACTTTCACATTCAATCCATACTTCATTCCAAATCATTTACCATACAAACCACACAGAACAAACTCAAGTTTCATCAGTTATCAATTTAGAACACATCAAAACAACGAACACAAATCAACACAATCCATCACTCAAACACAACAAGTTTCATATACTCAAAATCATACATAAATGGGTTTAAAATTCATTCTCCATAAAACCTTACTTTAACCCTAACCAAATTCTTTTCCACACAACCACAAGTAAGTCCCTAAATGCAAACTAAAAATTTGGAAGGAGCCCTTACCTTCACGTTAGCTCTAATGTGCGATTACAGCACCGCGAGCAAATCCGGTAAAATCTCCGCTCGCAACGCCGCTTCCAAAGTTGGTCCCCTAGCACCGTAGCGTGGTGGTGAGCAACTTTCCCTTCTATCTCTTCGCGAAACGAAGCTTAGATCTAGATGAAACGGGGAGGTTTGTGTTTTGAATCCGTAATACCGTTTTTCTTCGTTCTCGGATCAAAGAGGAAGAGTGAAGTTGAGAAATCCTTGTCCTATCACCCACCCAGCCATGGGTTTCTATTCTTGAGGAAAAGGAATCAAAGAAAACGAAAATGGAGGGAGGGAGAAAAAGAAGGCTTCGCGAGCCAGAGGAAGAAGATGGAAAATGGCATTTTCTCTCCTTTCTCTTTCTTTCCTTTGTTTTTCTTTTCTCCCTATTTCCCTCCTTTCCTTTTCTTTCTATATATATACTTAATATATATATATATATATATACTTATAATATATATATATATATAAATATATAACCAAACCAACAAATTTCTAACAACTCTCACATCTCAAACTATTTTGATAAAAATATCTACTCTCGTCGCAACTCAATTGACAGATACAATTTTCAGCAACCTGAGATATTTTGAACAAAACTGCCCAGAATTATATTCTTCGTAACCTAAATAAAATATTCTTCGACAAATAATTTTAATCCAATTTCCAAAAATATATTTTCGGCATTTAACTCACTAAATACCGATAACTGGGATAAAAGCCTAAGCAATTTATCACAAAATACCCCAAAATTGTATAACTTGGGATTTAAAATTACGGGTCTTACAGAATGCATTAATGAATAGTCCATTTTTAGAACGCTGAAAACTTTATAGTGAAATGAATGAGAATTATGTTGTTATTGTGTTCTTGGTAATATGAGTTTTAATTGTTATCAATAAAACGTAGTCAAATTTAAATCCTATGGATTATTAAAATAAAAAGGGGTAATTTTGAGATATTTGTTCACATACATATTTGATGTGTTGAAGTAATTGAGTTATAATTATGAACATCCGTGATAATGTAAATTTGATGTTTGTGTGATTTACAAATATTTGATCTGGAATATTTGTTCTTGTGATTGCCTTAGTGGATGGTGATCTGGGTTTGAATAGTTTTTCTTTGTGGTGCCTAAGTGGCTGATTATTTGTGTTATGATTTTCTTTCTTTGTGGTTACCTGAGTGGCTAGTGATTTGTACATTTTGAACTTCATTATCATTATCATGACATATCATATGCATCTTTATGGACGCCTTAGTGGCTGGTTTAATTTTTCTCATTGGTATGGGTGACTTTTGTGTGGACACCTTAGTGGCTGACTATATCTGGATCATATATGTTTAGGAGCATGCATAATTTACATTCATTTTATTGTCATTGTTATTTTCATTCTAAAGTGAGTTATTATTGGAGTTATGTATATACATTTTATAACTTTTCATACACTCTTGCTAATCTTAAAAAAATAATATTATTTCTCTAAATCTTTTATTACAAAAAGATTTTATATTTTTATTTTATGGTTGTTAACTTATTGTTTGGTTTGATTTTGCTGTGGGAAGAACTGACCCCTTACACCAACATTTAGATAATAAGGATTTTGAAGAATTGTATTAATGATGTTTGCTTGGCGCGCGCACGTGGAAAAAATGGGTATTTTAATAAATAAATAAAAATAATGTTTGTAGTGATAAGATTGATGTGGTACATTTTTATTTTATTTTTTGAAGTTATTTACTTTGTGGCTGATTTTAAATAGAAATGCAGAGGTGGGGTCCTTCCGCTCGGAAAAACCTAAATTATTCTATCTTAATACGTAAGTGGACATTTTCTATAATTGGTAAATTGTCTTTGCAATAATAATAATAATAATAATAATAATAATAATAATATCAACTAAATTGCGTTACTTTATTTCTTAAAGTGAAATCAAACTATCTCCTAGTGAAATTTTATTATATGATGAATTAAAAAAAATTGTTTTGAAAGAAAATAAATATTTTTGAGTAATGTCTTAGATCAAAATTTGGGGCGTTACATTGTGGTAGTAGAGCATTAATTCTCGGACTTTAGTGGGGTGGGACGCTTCATGTATGTCGCATGTTTTTATGATTTTGTTCATGTTAATTGTTTAAGTTTCTAATTATTTGAGTTTTATCAATTATTTAAATGTCTATTATTTGTCATTAATTATACCTTCTTGAAATGAATTTTATTAATTATTTTAACTTTTATTACGTCATTAATTGTGTAACCTATTTGAAATTCAACTAATTACTTAAATTTCTATTATGTGTTATTAATTTGGTAACCTCATTAAATTTGAAATTTTAAGAATTACTGAAATTCCTATTAAGTGTTATTGAATATGTTAATTACTTAATTTTCTAATTATTGAATTTACTTAAATTTCTATTAGGTGTCATTAATTGTATAACGTACATTAATTTTTGTCATTAAAACTACGTCTTAAATATTTTATTTAATGGTGCATTTAATTATTTTTCTATTAAGTCTCATAAAATAGGTTAATTGCTTAATTTTCTAATTATTGAATTTTACTTAAATTTCTATTATGTGTTATTAATTGTATAACTTCCATAAATTTTTGTCATTAAAAATGTGTCTTAAATATTTTATTTAATAGTACATTTAGTTGTGTAAAAATTTGAATTTTAAGAATTAATTAAATTTCTATTAAGTGCTATTAAATATGTTAATTCTTAATTTTATAATTATTAAATATTACTTAAATATCTATTATGTGTCATTAATTGTATAACCTACACGAATTTTTGTCATTAAATATTTAATTTAATGGTGTAATTAGTTGTGTAAGAATTTAAATTTTAGGAATTACTTAAATTTCTATTGAGTGCCATTAAATATGTTAATTCTTAATTTTATAATTATTAAATATTATTTAAATTTTTATTAAAAAAGTCACCATCAAAAATAGGTACCCCTTGTCACGCATTGATGACCTGATGGACCAACTCAAAGGAGCAATCATATTTTCAAAGATTGATTTGAAGTCGGGGTACCATCAGATTCTGGTAAAGGAAGAAGACATCCCTAAAACAGCACTCAGAACTCGTTATGGACACTTTGAGTATTTGGTGATGCCTTTTGGTGTCACCAATGCACCCGCTATTTTCATGGATTACATGAATTGTATATTTCACCTCTTCTCAGATAGATTTGTAGTGGTCTTCATTGATGACATATTGATCTATTCTAAGAGTCGAGAGGAACATGAAGTTCACCTACGTCATGTGTTGCAAGTCTTGAAGGACAAGCAATTGTATGCTAATCTGGGAAAATGTGAATTCTGGCTGGAGGAGGTGAAATTCTTGGGACATGCCATTTCAAGGGAAGATATCACTGTAGACCCAACTAAAGTAGAGGTCGTGGTGGCGTGGAAGCAACCACAGACCGTTACAGAGATTAGAAATTTTTTGGGCTTGACAGGATATAATAGGAGATTCATTGAGGGCTTTTCCAAGATTGCAGCGCCGTTGACACAACTCACCAAGAAGAATCACATTTATGCATGGACAGAGGAATCGGAGAAGAGTTTTCAGATGATGAAAGAGAAACTAACTACTTCACCGGTGTTGGTGTTGCCACAACCAGAAGAACCATATGAAGCTTATTGCGATGCTTCTTTACAAGGGTTGGATTGTGTACTTATGCAGAACAAACAAGTGGTAGGATATGCTTCAAGACAGTTGAAGGTGCATGAGAAACACTATCCTACACGTGATATGGAGTTGGCTGCAATAGTTTTTGCACTAAAGATTTAGAGGCACTATCTGTATGGATGCAATTTTGATGTATACAGTGACCATAAAATTTGAAATACTTGTTCGACCAGAAGGAGCTCAAAATCCGACAACGGAGATGGATGGAGTTTATCAAGGATTATGAGTTTACACTACACTATCACCCAGGAAAAGCCAATGTGGTGGCTGATGCCTTGAGTAGAGAGCAAGCCCATTTGTAATCCATAACATTGAAAGGGTTAGAGTTGTTAGAGAATTTTCATGACTTGGATCTTAATTTGGATTTTGTGTCGAGAAAAGTACAATGTGGAATGATCATCGTAGATAATAAACTAATGAATGAGATTAAAGCCCTTCAAGCAACTGATGAGGCTATTCAGGGGAGACGAAAATTGGTTGAGACCGGCAAGGCTTCAAAATTTGAAATAGATCGAGATAACATTTTGTGGTGTAATAAACATATTTGTGTGCCCAATAATGCAGAGTTGAGAAAAACTATTTTGGATGAGGCCCACAAGAGCAAACTGAGCATTCACCCTAGTACTACGAAGATGTATAAAGACTTGAAGCACAAATTTTGGTGGCCAGGAATGAAGAAACAAGTGGCGGAATATGTGGCGTCTTGCCTGACTTGCCAAAAGGCTATGGTTGAACACCAAAAACATGTTGGATTGTTGCAGTCATTAGATATACCAGTGTGGAAATGGGATAGCATATCTATGGACTTTGTGGTGGCATTACCTAAGACTTTGAAGAAATTTGACTCCATTTGGGTGATTATTGATAGGCTCACGAAATCCGCCCATTTCATACCTGTAAGGACAACTTACAATGTGTCTAAGCTTGCAAAGATTTATGTTGCTGAAATTATTAGATTACACAGGATACCATCTAGCATTGTGTCTGATAGAGATCCAAAGTTCACTTCTCGTTTGTGGGAAGCATTACATGAGGCATTAGGTACTAAATTGAGATTGAGTTCTGCCTACCACCCTTAAACTGATGGTCAAACGAAAAGGACTATTCAGACATTAGAGGATTTGCTAAGAGCTTGTACATTAGATAATCGAGGAAGTTGGGATGATCTATTGCCTCTTGTTGAATTTACCTATAACAATAGTTATCATGCGAGCATTGGGATGGCACCGTATGAGGCTTTGTATGGACGTAAATGCCAAACTCCCTTGTGTTGGTATCAGGATGGTGAAAACTTGATCATAGGGCCAGAGTTGGTGCAACAGACTACAGAGAAGGTGCGTCAGATCCAAGAGCGGATGAGGACATCACAGAGCAGGCAAAAGAGTTATGTTGATCGACATAGGAGACCATTGGAGTTTCAAGAGGATGAACATGTATTCTTGAGAGTGACAACCACTACTGAAGTTGGTAGGGCATTGAAGTCAAAGAAGCTTACTCCGAAGTTTATTGGACCATACCAAATTCTTCGACGTGTGGGCCCAATGGCTTATCAAATTGCTTTACCACCGAATTTGGCCAATTTGCATGATGTGTTCCATGTGTCCCAATTGAGGAAGTATATGGCAGATCCATCCCATATTATTGCGCCAGATGATATTCAATTGAAGGAGAATCTTACCTTTGAGGTCCCACCGATAAGCATCGCAGACAGAACTACCAAACATTTAAGGGGAAAGGAAATTCCATTGGTTAAGGTGATTTGGAACCAGACGACTAGAGTATTTAATGTTATGATTCATAATATGTTTACTATGATGTATTTGATTTTAAGTCTTGACTTTTGACTATTTTAAATTTAAAAACTTGACTTTTATGAACAATATATGTGTCTTGAGGAAATTGATGAAAACTTTATATTTTTATTTTAATGATATGAGAAAATTGATTATTGAATGCATTAACGAATAGTCTATTTTTAGAACGCTGAAAACTTTATAGTGAAATGAATGAGAATTATGTTGTTATTGTGTTCTTGGTGATATGAGTTTTAATTGTTATCAATAAAACGTAGTCAAATTCGAATCCTATGGATTATTAAAATAAAAAGGGATAATTTTGAGATATTTGTTCACGTACATATTTGATGTGTTGAAGTTATTGAGTTATAATTATGAACATCCGTGATAATGTAAATTTGATGTTTGTGTGATTTACAAAAATTTGATCTGAAATGATTTGTTCTTGTGATTGCCTTAGTGGATGGTGATCTGGGTTTGAATAGTTTTTCTTTGTGGTGCCTAAGTGGCTGATTATTTGTGTTATAATTTTCTTTCTTTGTGGTTGCCTGAGTGGCTAGTGATTTGTACATTTTGAACATCATTATCATTGTCATGACATATCATATGCATCTTTGTGGACGCCTTAGTGGCTGGTTTAATTTTTCCCATTGGTATGGGTGACTTCTGTGTGGACACCTTAGTGGCTGGCTATATCCGGATCATATATGTTTAGGAGCATGCATAATTTGCATACATTTTATTGTCATTGTTATTTTCATTCTAAAGTGAGTTATTATTGGAGTTATTTATAGACATTTTATAACTTTTCATACACTCTTGCTAATCATAAAAAAATAATATTATTTCTCTAAATCTTTTATTACAAAAAGATTTTATATTTTTATTTTATGGTTGTTAACTTATTTGTTTGGTTTGATTTTGCTGTGGGATGAACTAACCCCTTACACCAACATTTAGGTACTAAGGATTTTGAAGAATTGCCTTAATGACGTTTGCTTGCCGCGCGCACGTGGGAAAAGTGGGTATTTTAATAAATAAATAAAAATAATGTTTGTAGTGATAAGATTGATGTGGTACATTTTTATTTTATTTTTTAAAGTTATTTACTTTTATGGCCGATTTTAAATAGAAATGCGGAGACGGGTCCTTCCGCTAGGAAAAACCTGAATTATTCTATCTTAATATGTATGTGGATATTTTCTATAATTGGAAAATTGTCTTTGCAATAATAATAATAATATCATGTAAATTGCGTTACTTTATTTCTTAAAGTGAAATCAAACTATCTCCTAGTGACATTTTATTATATGATGAATTAAAAAAAATTGTTTTGAAAGAAAATAAATATTTTTGAGTAATGTCTTGGATCAAAATTTGGGGCGTTACATTTTGATATGTTCGAAATTAAAGACCTTGAATTTCACTATCGTGACAAACTAGTTGGAGTAAATTGATATTGTGATGTTGTTTTGATGTACTCATTAGTTGATTTATTCATAATTTGTAGCTTTAATGTTTGCAAATATTGTTAGAAAATTTTTGTGATTGAATGAGCGTTTTTAACTTAAAATTCGTATGACGTATGTGTGATGTTTTGGTCATAACTTTTTCACTAGACCTTAGTTCTGAATGATTGTTATTTTCTTGAAACTAGACTCAACTACCTTCAAATTGAGTACAACCTTTGTGATGTTTGATTGATTATTGATACTTAAAAATTGGTTACAAGTTACACCAGACTTAGTGTCATGTTTTTTTTTTATCTTGTGCATTATTTTGATATATTGCAAGAATTAGGGGATTTTAATTTGAAAATAAAATAAAATTTTGTCAATAAACTAGACATTATAAGCTTTCCAAAGAGTGTTCATTTCCTCAGTTCTGATACTTATAAGTTCATGTCAGTTGACTTTGCAGTTAAACTCAGTTTCGCATTGTTATAACATAAATTTGACGTTGTTTTGGGAAAAATATATCTTAAGCATGTTCCTTTGAATTTCATTTTACATTATATGATTAGTATGATATAATTGACTTAATAGCGTATGTTATCATAAGAATTTTAAAGGTTTTGTGTGTGGTAGTCTTTATTATATTTATTAATAGATGACGTTATAATTTATAGGTGGTATTATATATATATATATATATATATATATATATATATATATATATTTGTGTTCTTGTGTGGGGATTGTTATATATAATTATTAGATGTTTGATTAAGGTGAGAAGTATAGGATTCATCCTAACTAGATGAATTCTCCGTCTATATACGACGGAAGTAATGGTAAGTGAGACACCATTTAAAGACGTAATTATCTTCAATCTTATCAAAATGAAGTTACTAACAAGAAGAGGATATTAGTAAAACTAATGTAATCTTTATTACATACTTGTTAGATAGTCATTAGATTACTCACGTCTAATGGCTTAAATACTATGAAAGAGTCAAAACTATACAGATAAGGGATAACTCGGGAGTAACTATAAAGGAAGAGGAACTCCGAACATAATTATATCATTGAAGTAAAATGTTAATTGATTTAGTTTCATCTCTTGAGACCCTCTGAGATGTAATCTCATTATACGTTTTTAAATGTTTTACTGGTAAAATGTTAATTGATTTATTTCTATGTTACTTAAGAGATTTTAATATAATGAACTTAACAAATAGTAAAAAAAAACTCAACAATTCAAATCCATAAACTATAGGTTGGAGAAACTAACCTTTCAATTTGAAATTGGAAGAAAATGATGTAGTAAATAGTTTAAATTTTATCAAAAATAAAAGATTTGAAATATAGTCATAAAAATATTAATGACAACTTCATTTAAGAAAATGAAGATTTCCTTAACTTTTTATGTAAATTTTTATTATCCACTCATGGTGTTAATATAATAGTTTAACTTTTTTTTGTTAAAAAATAATAGTTTTTAAAATACTT
>JBBPBT010001258.1:1688823-1710776 GCA_037974875.1 Cicer bijugum | reverse complement strand
ATTTTTTATAGTATATAAATTTGTTAATTCGATTTTTTTAGACATTTTATTTTGAATTTCGTAATTCTCTAAACATATAAAAATAAAAACTAGACGCAATAATATGCATTAAATAAAATAATCAATGCAATTCTCTAAACACTCTGAAATTCTCTAAAAATCTAAAAATAAAAATTAAATGCAATTATAGATATTAAATAAAATACCTTTTATAAATTTTGATATTCACATACGTCATTTAAATAATTTCAGCCGAATTTATTCACTAATGATTATTTAATCAATAAATATTCAAAAATTCATGCATAATAGGTAATTAAAAGTTTAAGAGAAATATAACATATAATAATGGTCAAATAAATATATTAAAATAAATTATTCAGAGTATAAGATGTGTCAAGAATAACCAAATAATAAATACAAATAGTTTCAAACTAAGACCACACATAATGACACATAAAAGTAACTAAAATTAAAGAATTACCCACATCCTTTTATAAGCATACTAATGAATTGCTCCACAATTGACTAAAATCATTGACAAAATTATTTACTTTAACTGTGATCTAAGACCAAAATACCACTTTGACACATCCACAATTGACATAAGTGGAAATAAATATTTTCTCCAATTTTCTCTTCAAATAGGAGTTGAAGTTACCCACATTGTAAATGCATGACCTTAATAATATTTATAGGTAAAATTATTTTATACGGTAAGTACATATTTATTAAACTCAACAATAATATTATTATTATAATTAATTTTTTAATTTACATTTAAATATTTGTTTTTATACCTCGTGGAGAGCACAAATACAACTATGTGTTATAATTACCCACGAGTGTCCATGTATTTACATATAATATTCATTATTAATTTACTTTTCAACTGTTGATCTTAATTACTATACTTTTTAAAGTGAACAACATAATCTATAAATTTGACAGTATAATATAGAAAAATTATTATTTCTAATCAAATTTGAATGTAAAACCAATTTATATTGAGAATGATTTCTTTTAAATAAATAAAAAATTATGAATTGTTTTATTCATTCACTTACCATAAATGATTACTATACTTTTTTTTAACCAGCGAAACATATGTGATGTAATGTAAATATCTCTTTAGTCAATTTTTTTTATATTTCTTACTTTTTCTCTGTCTTCAATATTTTTCTTTCTATCTGTCTCTTCAATTTGATGGAGATGATCCATTTGGTATCATCAGTATCAAAGAAGTAAACAAAAACTATAAAATGACCCCTCTCATGTGTTGTTCATGAACTCCCTCTCTATATGCCTTTTCAACCAACAACACAAACTGGTAAAAGCAGCGTTAGGATTGCTACTATGAAAAATATGTGGGTCATCTTTCTGTTAACAATGATGTCATTTTGGTCATTTCCGGCAAATCTTCAGCGCAAGAAATTGGTGCTTCTTCTAGTTTTTATTTTGTGCATAGAGACCTATAAGGGTTCTAGCCTCTCTTTCCACCAATACTTGGACAGAGATATTGCAAGCACCAAAAAGGAAGATATTGGCCACTTCGTAGTCTCATAATAATAATTTTGGAAGATCAAAATACATGGGTAAACAATATACACAGTTATAAATGGTTGAAAATGATGATGATTTGAATGAGAGTTTGTTGGAAATAATGATGACATTTATGAGAGTTAGTGTTGTTTTAATCCATATAATGCTTTTGTGAGTTTGAAAACATGATTTGGTTTTGATTGATCCTCAAAGCCATAAGGTTGTTTTACATAAACTTGTTCATTTAAAAAACCATTCAAAAATGCCCTTTTAACATCCATTTGAAACAACTTAACAAACTTATGAGATGCATATGCAAGAAGTATACAAATAGCTTTTAACCATGCAACTGGAGCAAAAGTTTAACGTTGTCTATACCTTCTTGTTGGTTATAGCCTTGAGCAACTAATCTTCCTTTGTTCCTTACAACCTTGCCTTCTTCATCTAATTTAATTATGAAAACCTAGCATGTACCAATGATTGTTTGATCATGTGGATCAGGTACCAAGATCCATACCTCATTTATCTCAAACTACAACAGTTCTTCCTTCATGGCCTCAATCCTAGATTGATCAACTATGGCTTCTTTAGTTGATTTTGGTTCAATTTGAGACATCATCATTCTTGAATGATTTTCGTATTCGAATCCTACTAGATTTGTCTCTAATGATTTGTGTTTGAGGATGATCTTCAATTGTTCTCCAGTTTTTTGGTGGAGAATGAAATAGAGATTGTTTATCAATCTCTGTTTTCTGCAGATTGTTCTGGTGCTGCAGACTAGATTGAACTTCTTCTTCCTCATCTTTTTTACTCATAACCAAATCATCAAACTCATCAAATAATATATGCATACTAATTTCTACAACTTTAGTCCATAGATTAAACACTCTCTAGCTCTTTTTGGTTGAATAACCTAAGAATATTTCTCTGTCTGATTTTGCATCAAATTTTCCAAGAACATATTTTTTGTTTAAGATATAACAATAACATCCCAAAATGTGAAAATAAAACATGTTTGGTTTCCTATTTTTCTAGATTTCATATGGGGTTTTGTTGATGATTTTTCTTATGGGTACACGGTTTAAAATGTAACAATATGTGTTAATAGCTTCAGCCCAAAAATACCTTTCAACATTAGATTCTTCCAAGATTGTTCTTGCCATTTCTTATAATGTTCTATTCTTTCATTCAACAACTCCATTTTGTTGTTTAGTTCTTGCACATAATAGATTATGATAAATGCCAAGTTCATCAAAGAAGGCTTTAGAAGAGGCATTTGTGAATTCTCCTCCATGATCACTTCTTACAAAAATGATGTTCGATTATGTTTCATTTTGTACCTTTTTTCAAAAGGTTTTAAATGTATCAAATGCATCATCTTTTTGTTTTAAAAATAATACTCAAGTGTATCTTGAGAAATCATTAGCAATAATGAAACCATATGTAACACCCCGTTTTTCAAAGCGAGGGTGTATTTTTTTTTTTCGAAAGAAATTAAAAATACAACAAGGAAATAAATAAAACCGAGCAAATTAATAAAATAAAACCTTTGGATATATAACTAAGTCATTAAAATTTACAAGCGGCGGAAAAGTTTTTCAAAATATAAATCCAAGGCATGTCCTGCTGTCAGCAATAGTACATGTACATCCTTTCAACTTTACAATAAAAGTAGCCCAAAAGAAGGACATATGTGTCCTAAGTGACAACCTAGTCTGGTCATTCTATACATAACCAAAAAAAAACTATACGCCTTGAGTAATCTCCACGCGCCCCGTGAGATTCTCCTAACGTAGCTCCAATCAAGCACTCCCATCCACATTCCCTTCCGGAGGGTATGTACCGGTAGGATCATCCTGACTCTCATCTGAGGGCAAAGCCCAGATTTCCACAATAGTTGTAAAGGGTCACCAACCGAAATTAACAGTTAACACATACATTTTAAACTTTTCAATGCACAAATAACCTTTTCAATTTATCAAACATATTAGATGGGTTTTTCCACATGCTAAAAGTTCATGTAAAGCTTGCCAAATGTAAATGACATCAAATAGAGTTATCAATCCATCAAGTAATACATAACTGAACAAAGCATTGATAAATCAATTGAGAAATCAATTATCAAACTCAACATAAGATTTCCCACTGAACCAATCGATTGGGGAAATCAATTTCCTAAAAGTTTTTAGTGAAAACTGAACTCTGGGCTTAAATCAATCGATTGGGTAAATCGATTGACTCAATCGATTGGGTAAATCGATTGACTCAATCGATTGGGTAAATCGATTGACAGACAGACAGAGCCCCTGTATTGAATCCAATCGATTGGGTAAATCGATTTCGGGAAAACGAAGCCCCTGACTTGAATCCAATTGTATCCAAATCGATTTACCAAATCGATTTCTTAAATGATTTTGAAATACTTCTTACAAAATCGATTGGGTAAATCGATTTCGTGAATGACAGGGCCCCTGTAACTCATCAAATCGATTGGGTAAATCGATTTCCCTGTGTATTCTTTCAAAAATACATAAACTAACTCAATCACATACAAACACCACTCCAAACCTTAACACTTAGCAATACCCATACAAGCACCACGTCATTATGAGTTTCGAAAACGTTTTTACAACCTAACATACTATCACACAATTCCAAAACATAACTCTTAGTGCAATCAATGAAATCACAATCTGAATCAAAACACACTTACACATAATTTCAAACCATAACACTTAGCAAAATCAACACAATCATAATTTGGATCAACCACGACTCGTGTGCCGAGCACCCTAATGCAATGCGTATATGCCAAAATGCATGGACTCGGAATTCCAAACCAAAACCCTCCTCGAAGGGCCGTAAATCATAATTGTACCGCCTATCGCAGGCCAAAGTACCAATTACCGAGGTGCCACCTATCACGGGTCTGCACGATTTACTAAAAAGCGTAAACCATAAACGTACTGCCTATCACGGGCCCGTATCGTTTACCAAGGTGCCACCTATCACGGGTCTGCACGGCTTACTAAAAAGAACGTAAATTGTAAAGGTACCGCCTATCACAGGCCAAAGTACTCTTTACCGAGGTGCCACCTATCACGGGTCTGCACAATTTACAAAAAACCGTAAGTCGTAAATGTACCGCCTATCACGAGCCAAAGTACTATTTACCAAGGTGCCACCTATCACGGGTCTGCACAACTTACAAAAACGTAAATCATAAATGTACCGCCTATCACAGGCCAAAGTACTATTTATCAAGGTGCCACCTATCACAGGTCTGCACGATTTACAAAAAGCATGAAAATGCATGAGCGTATACTGACTCCATTCACAACAATCGTTAAGCAAATGCAGTTATTAAAAGATTCCCCATTTTTAACACTCATTTGACTTAAACGATTTTCACGCCAAACATTAAGCAAACAGATATATTAAGAGATTCCCCATTCTTAATATACTTTTGACTTAAACGATTCCCACAACAAAACATTCAGTAAATAAGACATTAAGAGATTCCCCATTCTTAATACTCATTTAACTGAAACGATTTTTAAAAACAAACATTAAGTAACCAAGACATTAAGAGATTCCCCATTCTTAACGCTCAGTTAACTTAAACGATTTTCAAGCAGCGTTAAATAACTAAGACATTAAGAGATTCCCCATTCTTAACGCCCAGTTAACTTAAACGATTTTCAAAACAACATTAAGTAAACGAGACATTAAGAGATTCCCCATTCTTAATTCTCATTTAACTTAAACGATTTTCACAAACTCACGTTAAGTAAACATGACATTAAGATATTCCCCATTCTTAATACTCGTTTAACTTAATGGTTTTCAAATTCCACACAAAACCAACTTTCACATACTTTCACAATCAATCCCTACTTCATTCCAAATCATTTTCCACACAAACCACACAAAACAAACTCACACATACTTTCACAATCAATCCCTACTTCATTCCAAATCATTTTCCACACAAACCACACAAAACAAACTCAAATTTCATCAGTTATCAATTTAGAATACGTCAAAACAACGAACACAAATCAACATAATCCATCACTCAAACACAACAAGTTTCATATACTCAAAATCATACATAAATGGGTTTAAAATTCATTCTCCATAAACCTTACTTTAACCCTAACCAAATTCTTTTCCACACAACCACAAGTAAGTCCCTAAATGCAAACTAAAAGTTTGGAAGGAGCCCTTACCTTCACTTTAGCTTTTTCGTTCGATTTAGGTATCGTGAGCAAATCCGGTAAAAATCTCCGCTCGCAACGCCGCTTCCAAAGTTAGCTCACTAGCACCGTAGTGTAGCAGTGAGCAACTTTCTCTTCTATCACTTCTTGAAACGACGCTTAGATCTAGATGAAACGGGGAGATTTGAGTTTGAATCCCTAAAACCGTTTTTCTCCGTTTTCGAATCAAAGAGGAAGAGTGAAGTTGAGAAATCCTTGTCCTATAACCCACTATCAATTTCGAGCTCTATGGAAAGAAAAGGAAGCAAAAACGAGCAACAATGGAGGAAGGAGGAATTTGAGTATGCGTGAGGCAGAGAGGAAGGAGACGGAAATTTTTTTTCTGTTTTCCTTCAGTTTTCCTTTCTTCCTTTTTCTTTCCTTTCTATTTGCTTTCTCTCCAATTCCTTCCCTTCCTTTTTCTATATATATATATATATATATATATATATATATATATATTTATATATATTAATTATAATTAACAAATATCTCAAAATCTTTAGATATTTATTAAATTACCCTTTCACCCATAACGCATTAAACTCTTCGCAAAAGATTCGCTGCAGTTAATTTAATTTATTTATCGACGAGTAATACTAATCGGGCATGAAAATACCTTTTGATTATATAAGCTCCAAAATATTAATAACTTTGACTACAAAGCCCCTGAGTTCAATACCAAAATCCATTAAAATACATAAAGTACACTTTAAAATTATGGGTCTTACATTACTACCCCCCTAAAATTAGTTTCGTCCTCGAAACTATGCGTCAATAAATAACTCTGGGTGTTGTTCCCTCATCTTGCTCTCCAATTCCCAGGTCGCGTCTCCAGTAATTGGATTCCAAATCACTTTAACCAACGAAACATCCTTGGTCCTCAATCGCTTAATCTTCCTGTCATCAATTCTCACAGGTGGTACTTCGAATGACAGATTATCCTTTAGCTGGATTGTGTCTGGTTCGATCACATGAGATGGATCTGCAAGATATTTCCTCAACTGTGACACATGAAACACGTCATGAATATTGGACAGTATCGGAGGCAATGCAATACGATAAGCAACGGGCCTAATTCGTGCAGAAATCTGATATGGTCCAATGAATTTCGGAGTCAACTTCTTCGATTTCAATGCTCTACCAACTCCAGTAGTAGGTGTGACTCTCAGAAATACATGGTCACCCTGTTCGAATTCCTAAAGTCTGCGACGCTTGTCCGCATAACTCTTCTGACGATCCTGTGAAGTCTTCATTTTCTCCTTGATCTTCTTTACCTTAGCTGTAGTCTGTTGCACCATCTCTGGTCCGACGATCATATTTTCACCGTCCTTATACCAACACAAAGTCGTTTGACACTTGCGCCCGTATAAAGCCTCATATGGCGCCATTCCAATACTCGCGTGGAAACTATTGTTGTAGGTGAACTCAATCAATGGAAGTACATCATCCCAACTTCCTCTATCATCTAACACACATGCTCTCAACAGATCTTCAAGGGACTGATTTGTTCTTTCAGTCTGTCCATCCGTTTGGGGATGGTAAGCTGAACTCAATCGTAGTTTCGTTCCCAACGCTTCGTGCAATGCTCCCCAAAAATGCGAGGTGAACTTCGGATCACGGTCTGATATAATACTCGATGGTACCCCGTGTAACCTCACAATTTCAGCAATGTAGATCTCTGTTAGCTGGTCTACCTTGTAGGTGGTCTTTACTGGCAAAAAGTGCGCGGATTTAGTCAATCGATCCACTATCACCCATACAGAATCATTCTTTCTCCTTGTTTTAGGTAACCCAGTTATGAAATCCATGGAAATGCTGTCCCACTTCCATTCGGGTATATCTAAAGGTTGCAACATCCCTGCAGGTCGCTGATGTTCCACCTTCGCTTTCTGACAAGTCAGACAAGTCGATACATACTCCGCTACATGTTTCTTCATTCCTGGCCACCAATAATTCTGTCTCAAATCTTGATACATCTTTGTTGCTCCAGGATGAATACTCAACTTGCTCTTATGAGCCTCTTCTAAAATTGTCTTTCTCATATCCGTAATTTCTGGTACACAAATTCTCCCATTACATCTCAGAATATTATCTACTCCAATTTTGAACTCTGTTGTCTTCCCTTGCACTATTAGGTTCCTCTTCTCCTGAATTAAGACGTCATCTTGAGAATTTGCAATGTCTTCAAGTAGTCCATTCGAAATCTTAATCATTCCGAGTCTCAGAATTCCTGGTGCAAACTCTACGTTCAAGTGTAGGTCTCTAAAAGCTTCCCACAACTCTTGTTGTCTAGCCATAATTGTTGAAGACACCGATACACTCCTTCTACTCAACGCATCAGCCACTACATTGGCCTTCCCAGGGTGGTACTGTAGTGTGAAATCAAAATCCTTGAGAGTCTCCATCCATCTTCTCTGACGCATGTTCAATTCCTTCTGATCAAACAAATATTTCAAACTCTTATGGTCGGTGAATGTGCACCCATATAAGTAGTGCCTCCAGATCTTCAATGCAAAAACAACCGCAGCCAGCTCCAAATAATGAGTAGGATAGTTTCTCTCATGAGTCTTCAATTGCCTGGAGGCATAAGCTACAGCTTTCTTGTGTTGCATCAGAACACATCCCAACCCTTGGTGAGACGCATCACAATAAACTTCATAGGGTTCATCTGATTGCGGTAACACCAACACTGGTGAGGTCGTCAATTTCGTCTTCAGTAACTGAAAATTTTCCTCACACTTCTCCGTCCATGCAAAAGGTTGATCCTTTCTGGTAAGTTGTGTCAATGGGGTCACAATCTTTGCAAAACCTTCAATAAACCTCCTGTAGTACCCTGCCAGTCCTACAAAACTTCGTATGTCCGTGACAGTCTGAGGCTGTTTCCAAGCAAGAACCGCCTCAATCTTAGCTGGATCTACAGCGATTCCTTCCTTGGTTATCACATGTCCCAAGAAATTCACTTTTTCTAGCCAAAACTCACACTTTGACAAATTGGCATACAATTGCTTCTTGCGTAAAATCTCAAGAACTTGACGTAAGTGTTCTCCATGCTCTTCTTCAGTTTTTGAATAAATCAATATATCATCAATGAACACCACAACAAATTTATCAAGGAATGGACAAAAGATTCTGTTCATGTAGTCCATGAAAATAGCTGGTGCATTGGTAACTCCGAATGGCATAACGAGATATTCATAATGTCCATAACGGGTTCTGAAAGCAGTTTTCTGAACATCTCCTTCCCTTACTAGAATCTGATGGTAACCCGACTTCAAGTCAATCTTCGAAAATATCGCGACCCCTCTCAGTTGGTCCATTAAATCATCAATGCGTGGCAAAGGATAACGATTCTTAATAGTTGCCTTATTAAGCTGTCTATAATCCACACATAAGCGTGAGCTTCCGTCCTTCTTCTTAACTAGCAAAACTGGAGCTCCCCATGGCGATACGCTTGGTCTAATAAATTTCCTCTTCAACAAATATTCAATTTGACCTTTGAGCTCATTTAATTCCAATGGTGACATTCGGTACGGTGCAATCGAAATTGGTCCCGTTCCTGGGTGCAAATCAATGAAAAATTCCACTTCTCTTACTGGTGGCAATCCTGGAATTTCCGTTGGAAATACATCCCGGTACTCATTGACAAGCATCACATCTTCTATGTTCACATTTATCTGTGCCTCCACATGGGCCAGAGACAAAAACTCATGAGTCCCTTCACTTAGCGACACTCGGAGTTTGTTAGCGGCTAAATACTTAACAACTCCTGGTTCGGGGAAAAGAACCAATTTGTGAGCACAGTCTAGGATCACATAGTGATACGACATCCAATCCATACCGAGGATGACCTCGAGTGATTGTAGTGGTAAAAAAATCAAATTAACCAAGAAATCCCTATTCTGAATAGTTATTTGACAATGTAAACATGCAGAATTTACTGTCAACGTCTTAGCAGGTGTGGAAACAACCAAATCAAAAGGTAAAGCAGACACATATAGCTGCAAACGATTCACACAATCCATAGCAATGAAGGAATGGGTTGCCCTCGAGTCAAAAAGTGCAGTTAGAGTGTTACCTGCAATCTCACAGTCACGCTGAATCAGATTGCCAGATGGATTCCCCTCTTCAGCACTCACACAATAAATGCGCCCTCTAGCCGTAGGACGAGTAGCCCTAGCTACATTCACAACTGGTTCCGCCTACGGAGCCGTGCAATCCTTTGCCATGTGTCCTGGCTTCTGACAATTGTAGCAGGTGAGAGTATTAGGGGTACAAGCGTTAGCATAATGTCCATCTTCCCCACATCGGAAACATCGAACCACTTGCCCCAATTGTCTCCCAAAATTCTGGTTCCCTGGGCGATTCTGCCCACTGTTGTTAGTTCGTGGTCGATCATAAGGTTTTGCAACTTGTTTCCCTTTGTTGTTCTGATAATTCACCCGACTAGGACCTCCTGCATTAAAATTTCCTCCTCGGCTAGCCCTCTTGTTCTTCATATCCTCAACTTCCCTACATTTCTCCACAAGGGCTTGGAAACGTTGAATTCCCAAGGGCAAGACAGAGTCTTGAATCTCATACTTTAGTCCGTCTTGGAAGCGATGACACATGAATGGTTCATCAATCACTTCACAGAAAAATCGGAAATGCCTTGATAGCGATTCAAATTTAGCGGCGTATTCGCCTACGGTCATGTTCCCCTGATGCAGTTTCAGGAAATCATCACCCAGCTTGGTCCTGGTACTCATCGGGAAGTATTTGTCTAGAAACTTCCTTTTGAATGATTCCCAGTTCACTTCCTCGTGAGCCGATCTCATTAACAATCTGGCACTCCTCCACCAGTACTCAGCATCCCCTAGTAGCATGTAAGTGGCATAGTTGACCTTCACTGCCGCCTGACAGTTAATCATTTCGAATATCTTCTCCACTTCTTGGATCCACTGATCCACTTTCTTTGAGTTCTCATCCCCCTTAAACTTAGGAGGATTGTAACGACGGAAGTCTTCTAAACCTCTTGACTCCGCAGCATGGATCTCTCTTTCCCTCTTTTCGAGATCACGTTGAGTCTTGGCAGCAGTCTGTGCAACAACAGAAGCAGCCATGTTATTCATAGCCTCTGCCATCCGATCATCCCTATCGGCATTGGCCCTCGGAACGTCATTCCTCCTTGGCGGCATGGTTTTCCTATAAAACCATCATCAAACAGAGTCTTAACACTACTTCAATAATTCCAAAAATAACTTCCGACCACATCCGCACATAATAATTATTCTGGACTTGACAACTCATACCACCTAAACCGACACATGATCAGACAACAACTCCTAACCCACCATCTAGAACTAAAGGTTCCACAGCCCCCAAAGAAAACCAAACAAAAGCTCTGATACCACAATGTAACACCCCGTTTTTCAAAGCGAGGGTGTATTTTTTTTTTCCGAAAGAAATTAAAAATACAACAAGGAAATAAATAAAACCGAGCAAATTAATAAAATAAAACCTTTGGATATATAACTAAGTCATTAAAATTTACAAGCGGCGGAAAAGTTTTTCAAAATATAAATCCAAGGCATGTCCTGCTGTCAGCAATAGTACATGTACATCCTTTCAACTTTACAATAAAAGTAGCCCAAAAGAAGGACATATGTGTCCTAAGTGACAACCTAGTCTGATCATTCTATACATAACCAAAAAAAAACTATACGCCTTGAGTAATCTCCACGCACCCCGTGAGATTCTCCTAACGTAGCTCCAATCAAGCACTCCCATCCACATTCCCTTCCGGAGGGTACGTACCTGTAGGATCATCCTGACTCTCATATGAGGGCAAAGCCCAGATTTCCACAATAGTTGTAAAGGGTCACCAACCGAAATTAACAGTTAACACATAACATTTTAAACTTTTCAATGCACAAATAACCTTTTCAATTTATCAAACATATTAGATGGGTTTTTCCACATGCTAAAAGTTCATGTAAAGCTTGCCAAATGTAAATGACATCAAATAGAGTTATCAATCCATCAAGTAATACATAACTGAACAAAGCATTGATAAATCAATTGAGAAATCAATTATCAAACTCAACATAAGATTTCCCACTGAACCAATCGATTGGGGAAATCAATTTCCTGAAAGTTTTTAGTGAAAACTGAACTCTGGGCTTAAATCAATCGATTGGGTAAATCGATTGACTCAATCGATTGGGTAAATCGATTGACTCAATCGATTGGGTAAATCAATTGACAGACAGACAGAGCCCCGTGAATGACAGGGCCCCTGTAACTCATCAAATCGATTGGGTAAATCGATTTCCCTGTGTATTCTTTCAAAAATACATAAACTAACTCAATCACATACAAACACCACTCCAAACCTTAACACTTAGCAATACCCATACAAGCACCACGTCATTATGAGTTTCGAAAACATTTTTACAACCTAACATACTATCACACAATTCCAAAACATAACTCTTAGTGCAATCAACGAAATCACAATCTGAATCAAAACACACTTACACATAATTTCAAACCATAACACTTAGCAAAATCAACACAATCATAATTTGGATCAACCACGACTCGTGTGCCGAGCACCCTAATGCAATGCGTATATGCCAAAATGCATGGACTCGGAATTCCAAACCAAAACCCTCCTCGAAGGGCCGTAAATCATAATTGTACCGCCTATCGCAGGCCAAAGTACCACTTACCGAGGTGCCACCTATCACGGGTCTGCACGATTTACTAAAAAGCGTAAACCATAAACGTACTGCCTATCACGGGCCCGTATCGTCTACCAAGGTGCCACCTATCACGGGTCTGCACGGCTTACTAAAAAGAACGTAAATTGTAAAGGTACCGCCTATCACAGGCCAAAGTACTCTTTACCGAGGTGCCACCTATCATGGGTCTGCACAATTTACAAAAAACCGTAAGTCGTAAATGTACCGCCTATCACGAGCCAAAGTACTATTTACCAAGGTGCCACCTATCACGGGTCTGCACAACTTACAAAAACGTAAATCATAAATGTACCGCCTATCACAGGCCAAAGTACTATTTATCAAGGTGCCACCTATCACAGGTCTGCACGATTTACAAAAAGCATGAAAATGCATGAGCGTATACTGACTCCATTCACAACAATCGTTAAGCAAATGCAGTTATTAAAAGATTCCCCATTTTTAACACTCATTTGACTTAAACGATTTTCACGCCAAACATTAAGCAAACAGACATATTAAGAGATTCCCCATTCTTAATATACTTTTGACTTAAACGATTCCCACAACAAAACATTCAGTAAATAAGACATTAAGAGATTCCCCATTCTTAATACTCATTTAACTGAAACGATTTTCAAAAACAAACATTAAGTAACCAAGACATTAAGAGATTCCCCATTCTTAACGCTCAGTTAACTTAAACGATTTTCAAGCAGCGTTAAATAACTAAGACATTAAGAGATTCCCCATTCTTAACGCCCAGTTAACTTAAACGATTTTCAAAACAACATTAAGTAAACGAGACATTAAGAGATTCCCCATTCTTAATTCTCATTTAACTTAAACGATTTTCACAAACTCACGTTAAGTAAACATGACATTAAGATATTCCCCATTCTTAATACTCGTTTAACTTAATGGTTTTCAAATTCCACACAAAACCAACTTTCACATACTTTCACAATCAATCCCTACTTCATTCCAAATCATTTTCCACACAAACCACACAAAACAAACTCACACATACTTTCACAATCAATCCCTACTTCATTCCAAATCATTTTCCACATAAACCACATAAAACAAACTCAAATTTCATCAGTTATCAATTTAGAATACGTCAAAACAACGAACACAAATCAACATAATCCATCACTCAAACACAACAAGTTTCATATACTCAAAATCATACATAAATGGGTTTAAAATTCATTCTCCATAAACCTTACTTTAACCCTAACCAAATTCTTTTCCACACAACCACAAGTAAGTCCCTAAATGCAAACTAAAAGGAGCCCTTACCTTCACTTTAGCTTTTTCGTTCGATTTCGGTATCGTGAGCAAATCCGGTAAAAATCTCCGCTCGCAACGCCGCTTCCAAAGTTAGCTCACTAGCACCGTAGTGTAGGAGTGAGCAACTTTCTCTTCTATCACTTCTTGAAACGACGCTTAGATCTAGATGAAACGGGGAGATTTGAGTTTGAATCCCTAAAACCGTTTTTCTCCGTTTTCGAATCAAAGAGGAAGAGTGAAGTTGAGAAATCCTTGTCCTATAACCCACTATCAATTTCGAGCTCTATGGAAAGAAAAGGAAGCAAAAACGAGCAACAATGGAGGAAGGAGGAATTTGAGTATGCGTGAGGCAGAGAGAGGAAGGAGACGGAAATTTTTTCTGTTTTCCTTCAATTTTCCTTTCTTCCTTTTTCTTTCCTTTCTATTTGCTTTCTCTCCAATTCCTTCCCTTCCTTTTTCTATATATATATATATTTATATATATATATATATATATATATTAATTATAATTAACAAATATCTCAAAATCTTTAGATATTTATTAAATTACCCTTTCACCCATAACGCATTAAACTCTTCGCAAAAGATTCGCCGCAGTTAATTTAATTTATTTATCGACGAGTAATACTAATCGGGCATCAAAATACCTTTTGATTATATAAGCTCCAAAATATTAATAACTTTGACTACAAAGCCCCTGAGTTCAATACCAAAATCCATTAAAATACATAAAGTACACTTTAAAATTATGGGTCTTACACCATATTTCATTCCTCCTAGACTTGTAGTTTTGATTGGCCCAAAAAGATCCATGTAAAGCAATTCCAAAGTTCTGTTTGTAGTTACAAAATCTTTGGAATGAAAACTGCTCTTGACTTGCTTTCCTTTGGCGCAAGCTTCACATATTTTATCTTTATCAAAGTTGAGTTTGGGTAATCCTCTAACAAGATCTAGTTTTGAAATTGTTTTCATACTTATATGTCCATTCCTTTTATGCCATATCCATTTATCTTTATTGATTGACATAAAACAGGAATCACCAAGTAGTTCTTCAAGATATCTGACATACAAATTTTTCTTTCTATTTCCAAACAAGAGGATTTCTCCAGTTCAGTTTTTCTGAATTTACATACTCTTGGTTTAAAGATAACTTCAAAACCATTGTCACATAACTAACTTATGCTTAGAAGACTGTGTTTCAAACCTTCAACATATTGAGCATTAGTTATTTGACCAGAGTTTTCCTTACCAATACTTCCTTTACCTTTAATCTGAGCTTGATTGTTGTTTCCAAAATTAACCGATCCTTCATCTTTTTTGATGAATGACATGAAGCCGTTTTTATCTCCTATCATGTGTCTTGAACAACCATTGTCTAAGAACCAAGACTTTGTTTTGACATTTTGAAATCCAACATGCATAAGATGTTATACCAACCTTAGGTACCCATTTTATCTTGGGTCCTTGAGAGTTAGTCTTAAAATTTTCTTTTTTCTTAAGATAGCAGATTGATTATTGATGACCAATTTTGAGTTAGTAAGAACATTTAATTGTTGATCATGTAATTGACTTCATAATCTGGGTTTTAAAAGGTTTTAATCTTGATTTTGAAGCAGTTCCAAATCACTCTCCTTTTTCCAGATTTTCTAGAGAAAGTTCTACTTTTGTTTCAGAAGATTCTCCGTTTTAAAAACAGCCTGGAGAACGTTATCCTTTTTGCAGATTTCTCAAAACTAGTTCAACTTGATTTGCATAACGACATTTCCCTTTAAAAAGCCGTTTGCCTTTAATTTTTTCATCTCTTTATTTAAAATAGCAAGCAAATTTCACATGTCTAAGTTTTTTACAATATGAGCATCTAGTTTTACATTTTACTTCCTTTCTTTCTGGAACAAAAAAGTTTTCATACATTTTTATTTTTTGTGTTTGATTAAAATCAAAACCAGCTTTGTCAAACATTCCTACTTGCGATCCCATGATTTTTTTGAAACGTTTCAGTGGCTTTAATATAATTTAAGAACACATTTTTAAGAAGTTCATTTTCAATTTTAAGGAGAACGTTCTCCGTTTTCATTGCATAACGTTCTTTACCTTTTTTACTTACAAAATTTTGCTGATGTGTATCTTTTAGTTCTTGAATGATATTGTTGAGAATATTATTCATAGCCTGAGCTTTTCCTTTTTCTTCTTTCTCTTTATGAAATTGTTCTTTTAAGGAACTACATTTTTGAATAAGAAGGTTTGAATCATTTAACAAGTTATCAAATTCTTTTCTCATTTGTTCATATAAATAACGAGGTTTAGAATTTATTACCTCATGTTCTTCTTTTTATTTTTTATTTTCCATCAAGCATATGTTGGCTTCCTCACCTTCTTCTGTAACTAATTCTTCTAAATCATCCCATGTGGCCATCATTGATTTATTTTTTAATGGAAATTTTATTGGTTGCTTTTATTTATGGGACATTATGCTTTGTAATGTCCTAATTTATTACATCCAAAACATGTGACTTGGCTTTTGTCTTCTTCTTTTTTGGGATTTTTGTTTTGAAATCCCTTTTTTGATTTGATCTCTTCTTCTCATCATTTTATGTATCCTTCTGATGAGAAGAGCAATTTCTTCACCAACACCTTTTTCTCCAGTTTCTTCTAGTTCTTCCTTTGTTTGTATTGTGACACTTTCTTGAGATGCCTTTAGAGATATTGCCTTTCCTTTTTTGATTGGTTTGTCTTCTTGCAGCAATAATTCATGTGCTACTAAAGTTCCAATTAAATCTTCTAGGGGAAGTGATTCAAGGTTCTTGGCCTGGCTTATAGCTGTTACCATTGGTTTCCATATGATTGAAAAACACCTCATGATTTTTCTTACTCTATTTGTATTGAGTAAGTTTTGTCAAAATAACGCATTTCATTCACTATTGTTGCGAACCTTGAGTAAATTTCATCAATAGTTTCTCCTTCTTGTATTTCGAGCAATTCAAATTTTGTTATGCCAATGTATATACTTGTTTCTTTGACATGGCTTGTTCCTTCATGATGAGTTTGTAGTGTATCCCATACTTCTCTAGCAATTGTGCATTCATCAACTCTTTCACTTTTTTCCCTGCTTAAAGCACACGATAAGAATAATTGAGCTTTAGAGTTTATGAGTACCTTAGTTTTATGGTCAGTTGTCTAGTTTGCTTCGTTCATCATAGTAGAGGTTGAGTCATTTTGATCAACTCTTGGTATGAAATCTCTATCTATAATGATGCGCCACATTCTAGTATCTTGAGATTTCAGAAACAACTGCATATTATTCTTCTAGAAGTAATAATCAGATCCATCAAAGTAAGGTGGTCTATTTGAAAATCCTCGTTCAACAATGTATTTTTCTTTTGACATCTTTTCTTCTAGATCTTTACTCAAACACTTATTAGGCGTTTAATCTTTTTAGAGATCGAGCTTTGATGCCCATTGAAGTAGCAATGTCGATTTACAAGGAAGGTGGGTTTGGATTGTAAATTTTCCTATGTAAAAATTCTTGAAAAAAACTTAAGGATTTAACTAAAGAATGATCTTGGTTAAGGAAACAGAAATCGGAGAACATTCTTGATTTTTACTAAAAAACAAAGAATTTACTTGGTTAGCTTAAAATCATAAATTCAATTTATGTTTTTAACTTAAGTGATTAATCAGGTTTAATAAATAAGGAGATAAGAGAAAGAATACCACACGCATATGTATCTTGGTTCACCCAACTTGGGCTATGTCCAGTCCTCACAACTGTGATATTTTCTACTAAGTGTTAAAAATAAAGAACCTTCTTGGTTTTAGAACACCTAGCTCAGTATAACCTTGATCTGTTACACACTTAATTTCTTTCCACCCAGAAAGAGATTTTATTAGGTCACTTATCAACCTTGATAGGATTTCTTATAATCTACCTAAACTATACTAAACTCTTATAGTTTGAGTTTTACAATAATGTTGAGATTGTTTTGATAGAATCTAAGATGTTTCAACTCTTGTTTGATAGTAGATTCTTTACATAATTCAGTACAATAATAACAGAGTATTGAAATATTATCAAAATTGATTCTTTCTTGAGAAAATGAGAATTTCAAGTATGTGAATGTGAATGATTTTATGAGACTTGTTAGCACTTGAACTTATGCAATTTCCCTAAGCACCAAGCTTCTTTTTATAGGCGTTTTAGAGCAATAAATAATAGTCAAAAGAGATGTTTTGCGTTATTATATTTGGATTGTTTTAGTTCCACTACTTTGATAATGGATTTCCTTGCATGCATGATCTTTGCTTCCTGTTTGGTTTCAATTTTTACATGATCTTTGTGTTACTTTCTGATATAGTTTTAGATTTGAATCATTGATGTCATCCTTCCTTTGCATAAATCATCTCCACCATAATAATAATAATATATTATTATTATTATTATTATTATTCTTGATATGGAAATTTTACTTTTGTCAAGATTGGTTCAAATCTATTTTCAAGATGGTTGAAATGTTTAAGGTTTTCTAAGATTTGCGAGTATGCTTTATGTGCTATTGATTTATGAGCCTCTTTAAGGTATGCACGTGTAATCTCCTATAATTGTTAGATGGGTGATATATTTCTTTGCAAATGTTTGGATTCTTTGAATTGGTAACATTTTATATGATTTTAGGGTGGAATTTAATAAAGTAGGCATTATAGCTCAAGTTAAAGGATATGCCATTTTTGTTGAGGTGCTATTACAATGATGATAACTTCAATGCTTAGCTAAACACTACTTTCCTATGAAGAATGATTTGGGTTTCACGACATGCTTTTGGAAATTATGAATCCAGATAATGATCACAACGTGTATGCGAATAATACTCATTGGAGACTGATGATTCTTCATCATATGAATATTTTTCATTATTTGTAGTCTTATTTATCTTTTATTCATTAGTTAATTTAAAGAATTATTTGATATATTTTGTTAATTTTATTTCTTTTCTTTTATGAAATTTTTATGTTCTTATTTACTTGATAAAGTAGAGATTTTTCGGAGTTTTGCGTTATTACTTTGTTTTAATGTCGTGCTGAATTTTGGTGAGAAATCAACATGACCTATGTGGAGTATTTCAGCCATATCTGGAGTTGTAGATTTCCAATTGGGGTTAAACCTAATGTAAATGAAAGCTAAGATCCATAGCTACAACTTTCATGAAGATCTCAAAACCAAATTCAGACTCAAAAGAGAAGCCAAATGCACTACATTCCAGACAGAAGATGATGTGCGCTTGAAGCATGCATTAAGCGCATTTTGCGCTGAAGCCACTGTCAATTCGCGCCTGAAGCGCATTTTGCACTGAAGCCACTGTCAATCTACACCTGAAGCATGCGACGCACAACAAAACACATTAAAACTTGTTTTTCTCACTTTTTAGGGATCTTTTTGACTATTGGAAAGTTGGGAGGTTTGTGCCCTAACATAGAAACTCAAAGACGACCGTTTCTAACACCATTGGAGCAATTTTATCAAGAATCATTCATGAATATTTCTTGTAATTCTTCTCTAATCTCTATCTTTTCTATCTCTGTCATGAGTAACTAAACCCTATTTGTTAAGGATGAGTGTAATAAGATGAAACCCTTATTTTTATGTTTTGATTTCTAGTTATATGAATGAGTTTATGAAATTATTTTTCTCATATTTGTGCTTAATTCTTTTTATTGCTTGATCAACATTAAAATGTTCTACAATTCATATTTTGAAACGGAAGTGAACTTTACAAATGCTTGAGATGAGAAATTCAGGAATTTGTAGTCTAGGGATAGATATAAGTATGAAACCAATTAACTTAGTTGCAAAGGCAATAGTTTAACAAGAGAATTCTTGTACAGTAATGCTTAATTCTAATGGTAAATCTATTAAGGAATTAGGGGTTACTTTAGAATTAAAGGTTTTGTCACTAAGACATTAGGGCAATAATAATAAAGAGAATTTGGTAATAATTCAATAAAATAATTCAGTAACTAGGTTTAAATTAGACACCAAGATTGAATTCGAAGTGAAACTCATCCTTGACATTTTCTTATTATAAAGGATCAAATTTATTACTTGTTAATTTTAAATATTATTTCAATCAATTGGGGAACTTTTTGTTCAATTTTAGTAATTAAATAAAATTCAATAGTAAAACACAATCCTTGAGTTCGACACTCGATACTATCGTTTTATTATTACTTGCAATCATTCAATACACTTGCTGAAACTCTATCAGAGACATATTTGAATTATTTGGTTTATTGGATTCTTTTAATCTTTTGTTCATGGTGGTTAATCATTGATGCAAGCTTTTTTCATGGATGATTAAGCATTAATTAAACTTGGCTTTTTTGCTTTTGCCTTCATTAGGTGGTTAAGCATTTTTCACTTATATTAATGGTTAAGCATTGACTTGTGGCTTCTCCTTAATGGCTAAGCCTTTGCCATATGGCTTTGTTGATACTAGCTTTTGCCTTATGGTGGTTAAACATTGTCGCTTCTGTTAAGTGGTTAAGTCATGAGTTGTGACTTTTGTTAATGGTTAAGCTTTTCTCCTTTGATGACTAAGGCTTATTCTTTATTATGGACAATCATTTGTGGTTGTCTTTTCCATTGAATCAATTACTTACTAGGCTTGATTACATTGAATCAAGCATGTCTCTAAATTGACATGCAATTTGTCTAAGCACTCTAACTCTTGTAGAGAGAATATTACAATTTCATTATATATGAACTCAAACATGTGAAACAACTTGGTTGATATCCACCATCATCTAATAACTCTCATTAGAGAAGATTTTCCATTAAGTCATTGTTTTGATGTGTTCAAAGTTTTTGCATAATACATTTTTAATTGAACATTACATTTTTCTTTTGATACTTAGGTCATCACTAAGAGTAATCTTCTTTGTTTCTTTTTAAATGATCAATGATCAGAAGATTGACATAAGGCTGTTGTCAGAGTAATTGCAAACCCTTTTTGGAAGATCTTGTTAATCATGAATGATAATCTTCATTATCATGATCATTATCTTTTTCTATATTCTAAATAATCTATATGATCATCATAGTTGTGATCATCATAATGTGACCATCATCATTTTTCTATATTCTAAGTAATCTATATGATCATCATAGTTGTGATCATCATAATGTGACCATCATCATTATAATAATCAACATCTTCAATTCAAATCATTTTTCTTTAAGTACTAAAGAATATACCTATTGTAAATAAAGTTTTTGAGAGACATGTATTATTCATAGTACCATTCTAGGATGTATTGTATTGTTAAGAGGAATTACTCTTTCTTGACACTTTAATTAGATGATCATTTTGCATACAGACGATGAAGTGATTTCTTCATTGTTGACTTTATCGTTGACTAGTTCTTTAGAGGCTTTGACTTTTTCCATAGAGAAACTTTATCAAAGGATTGTATCTTTCGAATATCATTTATTTTTCTTCAAAGGATATTACAGGATCGTCAAAGTCTTGACTAATGGTTGACTTTTGTCATAGACAAATGATGATAGTTGTGATCTCCACTTTCTGATCAGACGAACAAATGTTGACTTTTCACCTAGCGACTTTTAATTGTTGACTTAGGGTGTAAACTATCATACACTCATTACAAAGCTCTTGATCACATTGCTTTAGTGAATTGTCCAATACGACCAAATGAAAATTCACTTCATAATATTTTCAAATACCTTCTTTATTAAAGCAATATACATATAAGACTTAATCTACAATTTCATTTGCTTTCAAAAGAAATTCTTAAAACTTATACTTTATGACTTACTTTATTAGTAAACATAACCATTCATTTATTATTTCTAACTTACTGATAATTTATGCTAACTTAAACCAATATACATAGATAGTTATTAACTTATATTTTATCTTGTTAGCTTAATCTACACACTCAACAAGGTTAGTTAAGGGATAATTGTTCTATTGTTTTGGTTATCATCAAAACATCAATCAAGGTATTCTAGTTAAATCAATTTGATATTTACAAGAAGAAGATGATAAGACATTGGGCTCATTTGTTTGTTATAATTTTTAAAGTATTTCATATGTTTGTTATATATTTTTAAAAAGAG
>JBBPBT010001258.1:1663627-1679817 GCA_037974875.1 Cicer bijugum | reverse complement strand
TTTTTAAGACTTTGATGAATTAGTTAAAAGATGTTCTTTCAAAAATCAATTAGTTTAAAATAAAAATATGTATTTCATTAATAATTTGTATTTTGAATATCTCAGATAAAAATTTAAAAAAAAAGATTATAATACACCAATTATAATTTATTAGATAAATCTTACACCGACATATTCTAAAAATTAGTAAAATAATATAGGATATTAGATCATGTTATATGTTATTATATTGTAAAATGTATCAAACAATAACTAATTAACTAATTCTAGGAAGATCCACAAGAACTAACCGTTCATATATGCAGCATTAGTTATTGAATATGTAAGAAAAAATTATAATGCTAGTCATGTAAAAGGACCGTCTAATGTTTTTTCTCTCATGTTTTTTCATGTTTCAAATTTTTATCCGTAACTTTTTCTATTTTATAACGGTCAATATCTCCACATTATTTCTTCATATAAGTTTCAACATGAGAGAATTCTTCGTGTTAATTTCAACATGTTTGATCTCTTTTTACAATTTTTTTTCCATATATATCAAGAAAAATATATAGTGAATTTAATGTATTTATTTTATGCATAGATATTCCCATAAAACCTTTGTTATATGAAAATGTATTGTTGAATTAAGAGGAGAAGTATGATGTGAATTGCATTACATACTTCTGGAAAATGGCCCCGACTTACATATATACCAATAGAACAAAAACTTAAACTAAATTCTGTTATTTTCATATATAAACTAAGGCTGACTTATTTTTAATACTCCCCCTCAAGCTGAACGATGCACATCAAATAGACCAAGTTTGGACAATAGTTGCAGGAAAGCTGGTTTCAGCAGAGGCTTTGTTAACAAGTCTTCTATTTGAGCAGCAGACGATATAAGGGAATGACTTGATGATGCTAAGACCAATTTTCTCAGGAACGATATGACAATCGATTTCTATACGTTTGGTGCGTTCATGAAATATTGGGTTGTCAGCTAAGTAAATTGCTGACTGGTTGTCACAATAAACAGACGTTGGTTTGCTGAAAGTAATGTGCAGATCTTTCAAGAGGTAGTGCAGCCACTGTATTTCACAAGTTAGGCTGACCAAGGCGCGATATTCAGCCTCAGAACTGGACCTTGAAACAGTGGACTGTTTCTTTGATTTCCAAGAGATCAAAGATGAGCCTAAGAAGACATCATAACCTGTGACAGATTTCCTCGTGTTTGGACACGTAGCCCAATCAGAATCTGCAAAACCAGAAAGGCATAAATCAGTGGAAGAAGAATAAAATAAGCCCTTTTGCAGGACATGATTTTAAATACTGTAGGACGCGAGTTGCAGCCTGATAATGGACAAGTCGAGGTTGGGAGACATGTTGACTCAACTGCTGAATAGCAAACGCTATGTCAGGTTGAGTTATAGTAAGATAAATAAGTCTCCCCATGAGTCTCCTAAATTGAGTAATATCTTCATAGAAAGGAGAATCAGTACAATGTAATTTTAGAGAAAAATCATAAGGAGTATTAGATGGTTTGGTGGCTAGATGGTCAGTTTCATCTAATAATTCTAATGTATATTTGCTTTGGTTAAGAACAATACCACTTGGTGATCTAGCAATTTCAATGCCAAGGAAATATCTAAGACAACCTAGATCCTTGATTTTGAATTTTTCATTTAAAAACAGTTTTACCTGTTGAATTTCAGTGTAGTTATTACCTGTGAGCACTTTGTCATCAATATATATAATCAATGCAGTAAAATGATCATTAAATTGTTTTGTAAATAAAGAAAAATCAGCAGTTGAGTGAGTATAACCAAGAGAGGTAAGGGAGTTAGAAAGTTTAGAGTACCAGTGTCTGCTAGCTTGTTTAAGGCCATAAATGGATTTATGAAGCTTGCAAACCTTGGTAGTTTCATTACTATCATGAGGAATTTTATAGCCCGGAGGTATAGTCATATAAATTTCCTCATGCAAGTCACCATGTAAAAAGGCATTATTTACATCAAGTTGTTCTAAAAACCAATTTTTAATAGAAGCAAAGGAAATGAGAGTTCTTACAGTTGTTAATTTGGCAACAAGGGAAAATGTGTCAAAGAAACCCACACCTTCAAGTTGGGTGTATCCCTTGGCCACTAATCTGGCCTTATATCTTTCTATCGAGCCATTGACATGGTGTTTAACTTTGTAAATGTAAGACCCATAATTTTAAATTATACTTTATGTATTTTAGTGGATTTTGATATTGAACTCGGAGGCTTTTAGCCAAGTTATTAATATTTTGTGAGCTTAAATGCCCAAAAATATATTTTGATGCCCCGATTAAAATTGTTCGTCGATAAATAAATTAAGTTAACTGCCGTGGATCTTTTACGAAGAATTTAATTCTGGTGAGTTTTGTTAAAAATATCCCGAGTTGCTAAAAATTGTATCTGTTAATTGAATTGCGACGATAGTAGATATTTTTAACAAAAAGTGGTTTGGGAAGTGATGGGTGAAATGGTAATTTTAATAAATATCTAGATATTTTGAGATATTTGTTAATTATAATTAATATATATAATGAATATATGTTTGGAGGGAAAGGAAAAAAGGAAGGAAAAAAGGAAGGAAAAGAAGAAAGAAAGGAAAGAAAGAGAAGAAAAGTAAAGGAAAGAAAAAAAAAAGAAAGAAAAATAGAAATTCTTCCTCTCTCTCTCCTTGCCTCGCGACTCTCCCTCTCTTCTTCTTCTTGGTTTTGCTTTCTTTTTCTTTCTTTGGATTCAAGAATAGAAACTCAAGGATTAGTGGGTAAGAAAGCAAGGATTCTTAGCTTCGTACTTCCTCGTTGTTTCGAAAACGAAGAATAACGGTGTTAGAGATTTTGAAACCGTCAAACACAAAAATCCACAGTTCATCTATATCTAAGCTTCATTTCACGAAGGGATAGAAGGGAAATTTGCTCACCTCCATGCTACGGAGCTAGGGAACTAACTTTGGAAGCGACGTCGCGAGCGGAGATTTTACCGAATTTACTCGCGGTACTGTAATTGCACGTTAAAGCTAACGTTAAGGTAAGGGCTCCTTCCAAACTTCTAGTTTGCATTTAGGGACTTATCTGTGATTGTGTGGAAAATAATTTGTTAGGGTTGAAGTGTTGATTTGGGGAAAATGAATTTAATGCTTTTATGGGTGAAATTCTAATGTGGGGTTTTGGTGATATTGATGAATGTTTCGTGGAAAATGAATTTAACTCATTTATGTATGATTTTGAGTAAATGAAATTTGTTGTGTTTGGGTGGTGGGTTGTGTTGATTTGTGTCGTCGTATTTGACGTGTTCACAATTGATAGTTATAAATTTTGAGATGTGTTTTGTGTGGTTTTTGTGGAAAAATGAATTGATGTGATTTGGTGTGAATTGTGGATTGAATTTGAAAGTATGTCTGAGTATGTTCGGTGTGGAATTTGAAAACCATTAGAGTTAAACGAGTATTAAAAATGGGGAATCTTTTAATATCTCGGTTTACTTAATGTTTGTCGTGAAAATCATTAGAGTCAAACGAGTATTAAGAATGGGGAATCTCTTAATATCTACGTTTACTTAATGATTGGTGCGAAAAATCGTTAGAGTTAAACGAGTATTAAGAATGGGGAATCTCTTAATATCTACGTTTACTTAATGATTGGTGAGAAAAAATTGTTAGAGTTAAATGAGTATTAAAAATGGGGAATCTTTTAATATCTGCATTTACTTAACGATTGTTGTGGTTAGAGTCAGAGTACGCTCATGCATTTCATAGTACATGGCGACCGGATGGGCCATGGTGATAGTGGTGACCGGATGGGTCATGAGATGATTCCATGTGATTTGTTGGTTCATCTTATCCATGGGTCACAAGATGATTCCATGTGATTTGTTTGTTCATCTTATCCATGGGCCACGAGATGATTCCATGTGATTTGTTGGTTCATCTTATCCTTGTGGGGATTGTCGTGTCGTGTAAGGTCTGCAATAGACTGCATATTTTTGGTAAATCGTGCTGACCCGTGATAGATGGCACCTCGGTAAATAGTACTTCGGCCCGTGATAGGCGGTGCATTTATAATTTACGTTTTTAGTAAATCGTGCTGGCCCATGATAGGTGGCACCTCGGTAATTTAGTACTTTGGCCTGTGATAGGCGGTACGATTATGATTTACGGCCCTTCGAGGAGGGTTTTGGTTTGGAATTCTGAGTCCATGCATTTTGGCATATACGCATTGCATTAGGGTGCTTGGCACACGAGTCATGTTTGATTCAAGATTATGATTGAGTGTTTGAACTTGAGATGTTATGGTAATTGCATTGTAATTGCTAAGTGTTATGTTTTGAAATTGTGTGTAAGTGTGATTGATTGCAAAACTATTTTGAAACTCAAGATGCCGTGGTGATTGCGCTATAATTGCTAAGTGTGATTGTTTGGATTTGTGGGTAAGTGTTGATTGATTTCGAAACCCTTTAAAAAGCTGAAAAATGCTGAATTTTGCTGTTTTTCTGCTGCTGTCTGATGTGTATTCGAATACAGCTCGCTGTATTCGAATACAAACATGTTGTTTTTGCCACTGACTTACTATGTATTCGAATACAGACTGTTGTAGTCGAATACAGACATATTGTTTTGCCACTGACTTACTGTGTAGTCGAATACAGACATGTTGTTTTTGCTGCTGAATGCTGAAACAGCCTTGTATTCGAATACAACAGTGATGTTTTGTTAAAAACTTCATTTGTCAACCTTGTTTATGAATTTTTAGCATATGGAAACCCTTTTAAGGTGCATGTTAAGTTGAAAAGTTATTTTGTGCATTTAAAAACTTAAATGTTATGTGTCAATTGTTAATTTCGGTTGGTGACCCTTTACAACTATTGTGGAAATTTGGGCTTTGCCCTCAGATGAGAACCAGGACCATCCTACCGGTTCGTACCCTGTGGATGGGAATGTAGTTGGGAACACCTGACTAGAGCTATGTTAGGAGGATCTTGTGGGGCGCGTGAAGATCACTCAAGATGTATAGTTTTTTTTTGTAGAATGATCAGATTAGGTTGACGTATAGGGACGAGATGTCTTTCTTTTGGATTGGGTTTATTTTAAATTGGAAGACTGTACCTATACTAATATTGTCAGCAAGACATTGTATTTTCGATGGGTTCCACGTACCACTTTTTGATGTGGAAATACTTTGGATTCATATTTCAAAAACTATTCCGCTGCTTGTAAATTATATTGACTTAAATGTCATTGCGTTATGACTTAAACATTTATCCAAAGGTATTTCATTATTTATTTCCTTGTTTTATTTTAATTTCTTTTAAAAAAAAATACACTCTCGCTTTGAATATCGGGGTGTTACAGTAAACCCATTTACAACCAATAGGATTCTTATCATTTGGTAGATCGACAATAGACCAAGTATGAGTAGAATCAAGAGCATGCAGTTCATTATTCATAGCAGTTTTCCAACAATCTTGTTTACATGCTTGAGTATAAGTCTTAGGTTCAATTATAGAAGAAACAGCTAAACAAAAATTTTTATAAGATGTATTGCAATTATCAAATGATAAAACAGAACATAAAGGAAATAAACTGTTAGAAGACTGAGTTGGTTTGTGGGTAGGCTTCCTAAGAAGTTCACAATGATAATCATTTAGATAGCTTGGCTTGGTTGTAATTCTAATTGAGTGTCTAAGGGGATAAGGTATGTTACTTATTTGAACAGATTGTTCATGAGCAATGGTTTGAGCAGGGTGGTCAATATTAGTGTTAACTTCATGATGAGGGGTTGGATTGGTCTGATTATGAATAGAATCAAGAGGTTCAAGGTCTATAGTATCAGAATGTGGCTGAGGGATAATAAGTGTATGAGTATTATTTGGAACAATAGAGAAGGGATAAACCTGTTAAAAAAAAAATAACATTTCTAGAAACAGAAAATTCATTAGTATGTAAATCATATAAGAAATATCCTTTAGTACCATCCCTATAACTCAAAAAGACAGTTTTTCTAGCACGTGGTTCAAATTTTGTTCTATGAGCATTTAAAGTGGAAGCATAAGCTAAACAACCAAAACATTTGAGATGCAATAAAGTAGGAGGTGTGTTGTGAAGTAAAGTAAAAGGTGTTTTATTACTAATGAGAGGAGAAGGTAACATGTTTATTAAATGAATGGCGTGTTGTATAGAAAAAAGCCAAAAATTCTCAGGCAAGTGAGCTTGAAAAGAGAGAGATCTGGCCACATTGAGGATGTGTTGATGTTTCCGTTCAACAATTCCATTTTGTTGAGGACACTCAACACAAGATCTAATAGGATATAGAATAAGGACCCCAAATGTCAGCGTGCAAAATATCAAAAACCATAGAGGATTGACTAGTTCTAATAGGATAAGGTAACTTTCTTTGTTTAGAAAACTGACATGTATCACAAGGCAACTTTTTATTAAACTTGTAAGAAATGAAAGGAAAATGTTAAGCAATACATTTATATGTAGAATCAGAAATGTGACCTAATCTATAGTGCCATAAAATGGCAGAATCTGAAACAAAAAAAGTATTATTACAAGAATTACTAGATATATGGAGAGATATGTTGGCATGATCTTGGATGACATAGAGATCTCCATGTCTATCAGTTGTACCAATCACTTTCTTGGGGTAATTCTGCAAAATGAAGCATTTATCAGTAGTAAAGTTAAGATAGCATTTAGACGAGTCAACCAATTTTGTTACAGAGATCAAATTGACATGAAAATCTGGAAGATAATATACATCATGCAGAGTAATATGTTCAGATATTTGTATAGAACCAAATATGTTAGTAGTAGTAGTTTGACCATTAGGTAATTTCATAGTAATAGGTTGAACAATAGCATTAGTAGAAAAATGAACAAAATTATGAGTTATGTGATGAGTAGCACTTGTATCCATTACCCAATAGACAACTTGCTTACCTAATGGAGAGGAAATTGAATTAGGAGGATGATTTTGAATAGCAATAGTATTAGTTGAAGGCTGAATTGGTGTTGTAGATGAAGAAACAACAAAAGTATTTTTGAGAAGTTGAAGAATCTGATTATACTGATCTTGAATACTGGTAAGAGATGCGTCGGTGCTCTCTTGATCAGTTGGAGAGGAATCTTGAGAATCTGAAGCAATTGCATTATTAAGGGCTGCTCGAGAATGTCGTTGTTGAAATCCAGGTGGATAACCATGTTTTAGAAAACATGTTTCCACTGTGTGGTTTGTTCGACCACAATGTGTACAAATACGATTAGAATTCTGATATGAGCCACGACCAAACCCAGAATTATTGCGTCCTTTACCTCGATTATTAGAATTATTGATGCCCCTTCCTCCTCCATTGTAGTGATTATTTTGAACTTGCATGGCCATAGCTTGATTTTCAGGGGCAGAATTAGAGGATATTTAAACATTAAGTTGTCGTTCTTGACCAAGAACTAAAGAAAATGTTTTATCCAAAGAGGGGAGGGGCTCAAGAAGCATGATTTGGGAACGAACATTGGAAAATTGTTCGTTCAAACCTTTGAGAAACTTTATGACCCGATCTTGATTCTTAAATTTTCTAAGATCAATAGCAGCCCCACAAGTACATTGAATTGCGCATTCGCAAGTGGGTCGAAATGAATCGATTTGTTCCCATAAAGAGGTTAATTTGGTGAAATAGTTGGTAATGTCGAGATTACCTTGCTGAAGTCTTGTGAGATCATCTTGAATGTCTGAAATTTTGAAAATGTCACCTTGAGAGAATCGATTTTCCAGATTTTTCCAAACTGTGTGTGCGTTGTCGATTCAAAGAATTGATTGAGCGATACTATCAAAAATTGAGCGTTTCAACCAAGAGAGCACCATATTGTTGCATCGAACCCATGGATCGTGAAGAACGTGTGTAGATGCAGGTTGAAGAAAAGTGTCGTCGGCAAATTTTAATTTGTTCTTGAAGATTAATGCGACCTTCATTGCGCGTGCCCATGAATTGTAATTCTTGCTGTCCAATAATGCGGTAACAAGAACCAATGATGGATTCTCATTGGGATGAAGATAATAGGGATTTGAAGGATTTGAGGAAACATCAAAAAAGGGATTTTCAGCCATTGATGAAAGGAAGAAGAAAGAAAGAAGAACAAAGAGGTAATCAAGACCAGAAAATGTTTGATACCATGTTGAATTAAGACCAGAAGTATGATGTGAATTGAATTACATACTTCTGGAAAATGGCCCTAACTTACATATATACCAATAGAACAAAGACTAAAAAAAACCTTAACTAAATTTTGTTACTTTTATATATAAACTAAGGCTGACTTATTTTTAATATGTATAACTTTAAATTATTTTAAAAAAAAGTTTAGTAGTATTAATAAGGGGTATATTATAAAATAAAATAATTACATTTAATAATAAATTAAAAAGAAACTTATAGGACATGCGTTTCAAATGGTAGTTATCATTAAAAACTAAAAACGGATGGAGTATGAGAAACTACATGAATTCTAATCAAGCAATCAACAAACAACATTGAGAATCATGAAGTATAAGGAACAAGATTTTCTGCTCTAACTACGTGACGCTGTTACATCTCTCAGCAATGCAATTTTGATTGACCGTTTAAATTGTTTCACAAAATATATTTGATTGTATCATCTGATTATTCCAATTTGAAATCAACGGTCACAATTAACTATTGTGTAAAACTTCATGTATTTCCTATTGCAAGAGAACCACAGTATGAATAACTCAATAAATTCCAAAAAATATGTCGGCATGCTAAGAACAATACTCACCTGATTAAATATTCAGAAAAACAATAAATGAGTAAATAGGACAATTTGATCTTTGACATTGTCATTGAAGTCCTAAATTTATAGAATTTATAAATGCATATTTAATATTTATTTGGCTTAATTGCAGTTTTGGTCCTCTTATTTTAGTTGAATTATAAAAGTAGTCCTCTCATTTTGTTTCTCCCCAATTTTGGTCCCCAAATATAATGTTGATCCAAAAACTTGATGAAATTTTATTTTTTAAAGTCGTACTACACCATTTATTATCATATATTTTAAGTATAATTGTTGCAAATGAGATCTTGAGACATGATGTGACTTAAATAAATACAAAAAAAAAAAAATTTCATGTTTTGGACCAAAATTATGTTTGAGGGACCAAAATTGGGGAGAAATAAAATGGGAATACTACTTTCGCGATTCAACTAAAATAGAGGGACTAAAACTGCAATTAAGCCTATTTTTTTATTAGTAATTTTTTAATTAAATTGACCAATAAAAAAATATTTGAGAATTAAATTCACTATCTAAATACATATTTGAAGACCAATACCAAAATGATAAATAAGACATATTAAAATATATTTTTGTAATTTTAATTCATTGAAGTACTATTATGATAGTAGTATATCACACATTTTGAAACCAAAATAGTAGTTTATTCAACCATTAATATTAATATGCATTGATATTGATATTCTACATCTGTTCATAATTATAAACATTCTTAAGAAAAAACTTTGTCCTAATTTGTCCTTACGTATATTCATTATTTCAAATGATTATATACATTTATTAGCTTTTTTCAACCACACTCCTTATTAATACTATTAATTTTTCTTAAAAAATGAATAATTCAAATTGAATACATTAATATAAAGGATAATTCATAAATATATACACATAAAACTAACACATTAGATTCAATATCTACTTTTTTTTTAATATATGTAAAAAAACAACAGAGACTTTCAATTAAACCGAAGGTACCATTTTTAAAAGATTTGAATTTCCTATAGTTACATAATCTCTCCAGTCATATATAGTCAATGCTTTGAGACCCTTTGATTAGAATCTAACTGTCAACATTTAAAGTTGAGTTAATAAATAAAAAATTATAATTTGTAAATATAAATAGATGGTCAAAGATTAAGATTAACTGGCAGTTAATATTTGACTATAGGAATTCATATCTATTTTTAAAGTTCTTTGAATAGCTAAATTCTGAACTCCAAAAACTTGGCTTAAAAAAAGTTCCTAGCAGTATCCTGACACATGAATTGGACCAGGCAATTCTACCAGATAACTTTGGAAGTTCACTAGTGCAATCTAATCCATTCCAAGACTGATTGAATATCGTGTTAATTATTGCCAACATACACGACAAGAGTATGAACAAAAGAGGTGTAATAGTACTAGGCACCACAAAATTTGGTCATAGAAAAATAAAAGGTTAATTCACACCATAGTTACATGTATCTCACATTATTGTTCTGCTACTCTGCTTAATATATGAATGCTTTAGGATCCTACATGATAAAGGAGTCTGACATTCTTGCCGGTTGTGCACGTGAGAACTTGCAGTGGTCCCCACAGTGCTGGCTAAACACCTGTATGTTGAAAATTTACTACACTACGAAAATGCCTGAATCTGAATTTGGCTTGACTCAAGAATTTTTTGTTACCAAGATAGAAGAGTTCATTAGATTACACAAATACAATCTTTTTAGCCCGAAAAAGGGTTGGTACAACCAATCATAAATTGGCTTCAATACTATTTTTTTTTTTTTTAACTTAAATTTTGATAAAATCTTAAAATTTAAATTTGAATTAAATACAATTCAATTATACAAAATTGAATTATAATGTGAAGAACGCTTCCCACTTATAAACTATTTTTTAGAGAAGATCACATTCAATGTGAGCTTTCAACAACAATGAGAATATTAATAACTCAATTCTAACAAGACATGAAGAAGGTTTTTACTTTATAGCACTTTGAGAATTCTGATTTTACTCGTGTGTAGTGCTAGTCAGTTTTATCTTTTTGAAAATATATTAATTGAAATGAAAGCTTTTCTAATTTGCCATTGGTTCTGAAAGTAATTAAAGAAGAAAGACATAATCAAGGAATTACATATTGGAGATCAAACTAGAATACTCATCAAGATTGTTCTAATAAATTTTCTAAATACAAATTCACTAAGTATCTTCCTGTGGACAAAACATCGAGTCTCTTCTCACGTTGTTCGTATTTCCCTTTGCGAAGCTGATATCGAAGTGTTACAGCTGAAATAGTATAAGCTTGTCCTTCAATTGTGACATTCTCCCCACACTGCAAGTTCTGCTTTAAAGAAGAAGAAAAAAAGAAATGATATTAACTTTGATGCAACTGAATATGTCATGTTTCTTTTTCCTTTCTAACAGTTACAACGAATCATACCTTCCAACAAAAATAAAGATGTGTTGGATCACTAGTATGCATTATTGAATCAAGAGGCTAATAATAGAAGACATGACAGGTAATCAAATATTGCTTTACCACATAAGGCATGAAAAGTTCAAATGAAGAATCTACCAAAACTTTTCTGCTTTTAGAACCATAAAAGGTAAGGAACAATCACAGCTAGTTAACCAAACAGCTTGCTTCAATTTCTCATCTCAGATGGACCCATCTTCCCTCACTTATAATGTTCTGCCATTTTTTTTAAACACTCTGGTTCCCAAGAGAAAGAGGCCCTGGTAATCTGAAGTTCAACTGGGAGGTAAGTAAAACCTGACCAATAACTATTCCGTTCAGAGTTTGAACTCTGGTACTCCCAAGCATTTCGACTTTCACTGAATCTCAAAAATCATTTGAGTCTAACCACTTGGTAGAAAAAAGGGAAAAAAATAGTAGATCCAAAAGAAGTAATCACAGCTACAAACCTCAAACTTATAAAATTAATCATTTTTGAATTTTATTATCCTTTTATGGTTTATGTTTTAAGGGTCCAACACATGGGTTGTCTTCAATTATATACCTGCCTGCCTTTTAGAAATGATTGCATCTTTCATCACATGTTTTCATATGAAAGACTATATAATACACAACTTTATTCATCCATTCTGCAAAGGTCAATTTTAGGAAAGCATGTGAAGAGCTAAAAAATTTCCATTTACATAATTTTTTATGGAGGCATATAACCTCCAAGCCAGTGGCACTCACTCCTCCTAATGAGAAGCAAATTCCAATAAAAAAGGCCTCACTAAAGAGTCCAAACAGATTCATGGACTTTAAATTTCAATGGATAGTTTCCATCACATTAATATTAGAGACTTGTACCATAGTTGTATCCTAGAATAGAAAATACTGTTTAAGGTTTCCTTTTTTCACTTGCAGAAGTATCCTTGAACGAAGAAATACTCCGTGTATTTAAAGATATATAAGCCCATTCAATAAGCAGGCTAATGGTTCACCATAGGAACTAAAATTATTGACAGTTTTTCCTTTTCAATGAATAGTTCCTGTCACAAATTAGTGTTTAGTACATCAGTTCAAATTATTTCAAGAAGGGACTCCAACTCGCTGTTATGATCCATTTACTTTCCAAGTTTCCTGTGTTCATTTTTCAATTAATAAACATATGAGAATATAAATGAAAACTTAAAAAATGTTTTTAGAAAAGTACACTGGTAGCTTCAAAACATTTCCAAGTCTCAAACTTCATGACTTGTAATGAGAATCCTTAAATATGATTTCAGTCAATAATCATGTAGAATGAAATTCCTTTGGAGATTTCATTCTCTTTTGGTCGTCCTTCATAGATTTTATTTAATATCAAATGGACAAATTGTTTTCGAGATCACAACTCTAGAACCAAAGAACTTTCCCAAACTTTTATGATGTTGTAAGGTCCAAAAAGTTCCACTGATCTAAAAGCAAGTAGCACATGCAATATTATAAGGTCACTAGTATTCATCAAATACTTTATATAAGTCCACCGAACCAAAGGCACTACATCATTACTTGAAAGTACCCTTTTTATCAATAATATGTTGGTAAGTAGGGCCTTTATATGAACCTTCAATGTTTGTCCACTGGTTACATTTTAATAGTTATTAGAATAGAATATCAGAGTTATTCATGTATTAAGAGGCATTTTTTTATGTTGAATTATAGTAAAAATAGAAGTGTCAAGTTAAGGTTTAGTAACACATCAATACATGATTAGTGTTAGAATTACAAAGTTAGTTAGATGTTAGAATTACCAATTTAGTTAGAGTTTTAGTTAGTTGTGTTTTTAGTTAATTAGTTTATATTCATCTAAACACTATATAAAGAGTCAAGGGTAAACATTTTCACTATCTTTTATTCAATATGAAATCTTCTGAGTTTTAATTATCTATCAAGCTCTAATGCTTATTTTTCTTATGAGATTAATCTTTATCTCTTTGATCCTGTTAATTGTGATTCCTAATAATTAAGTCTTATTTGTATAAACATTATGAAAATAACCAGCTCTTGTAATATGTAGGAGTCCTCTCTATTGCTCTCCTATGCAGCTAACCCCATCACTTGTCAAACAATAATCATATTCTCATACCAAAGAATAAACTATAGTTACTTCAATTTAAAGATTCAAAATAAGAGAATGTTGAATATAGTATCAGACATTATTAAATTTATCTTAGACATGAATTCCAAGAAAGAGATTCCATCTTTGGGTATGTGGCTCATGACCTTAAGGCCTATTAAAAAACACATGTTCTTAATAGCAGAAATCTAAAAACATGTTACTTCCCTCCACTTGCGGGTAAAAGTATCAGGTTTGAGGCCTTGATCATTTGTGTGTTAAGATTACAATACATTTTAAATTAAATAAATAATGAATTGAATATAATCTTGTCATTTTAGAGACAAATTGGGCATAGTGTACGGGATACTTATCTTCACTAATCATATTAGGTGATGTGTGGTTGAAGATCATCACATTGAGTTAAGAGCAACTACACAAGTGGAAGTAGGTTAGACACCACACATTCACCCAACATTGAACGTCATTGAGTATGTGGATCTTCTCACTTATACGGTGTTCAATATCCACTTTTCCATCTAATGTGAGACTGTTAGGGTTTGTTTGGTTCCATGAAGGGGAGGGAGGAGAGGGATTTTAATGGAGAAGAGAAAAGAAAAGGAGAGACATGTTTGGTTCAAAAGAGGAGAGTGATTTAAAATGATATGCAAACTCTTTTTAGTTATCTCTCCTTCCCTCCAAATCTCCCAATATGGAAGAAGCAAAAAGTGAGTCTAGAAGGGATTTTGATCCACTCTCCTCCAGTTTTAAAAAGTGAACCATACAAGAAAATGAAAAACTTTCCCTCCCCTCTCCTTCATCTACCTCAAACCAAAAACACCTTACTCACACTTATAGCAATAATTTTTCTATTTTAATTCTAAATTAAGGTAAATATAACACATACTACCTTGGACTGAAATATAAGCAAAAATGTATATAAAAATTTGATGTAAGTGATCTTAATTTTAAGCCGATACAATTTCCAGAGAGAGCATATGTACTAGAGTAAATAAATGAAAAAGATAATTGATTTGGCTGAAGGCGATATCATTTGAGATTGCAATTAGATTTATTTATTTCAAAAAGAAAATTATGAAGATATTTGATTAATAAAGATTATAACAAGTTAATATACTTGATACGAATTGGTATAAAAAAAAATAGTGAAAAATGAATGGGATGGCTGGGTGCTTACGGGGGGAAAGCAACGAACGCCAAGAGATTTGGGTGGAGGAGTAATCTCAACTACTTTGTATGGGTGGATGTTATTATTACTACCTCGTTCTCTGTCTCTGTCTCTGTCTCTCTTTCTACTGCACGATACCTCAAACGACATCGTCTGGTGAAAACAAGAAAGAAACGGTGTGAAAAGCCATGACACAGAAAAGCAATTAAATAAAAAAAATAAAAATACATACAGACAGTACACACCTTCTTGTATGAACCGAAACCTATGTTCATGTTCGACCACGCCAATGCCATTCTCCAAATCCTTTTCTTTTTTAAAGTAAAAAGAGAAAGAAAATTGCTCCTTTTGTTTATTAGTTTGTTTATTCCACGATCCCAAACGATGAGCGCAGCTAGAAATAATTGTTTTTTTTTTCTCACCACAAAGTAAAAGGGCAACCACAAAACCAGAAAATTTCCAGATTTTTTGTTTAATGGTACGACAGCGACAGCGTCTCAAAATTTTCAAAGCCGTTTCTGTTGGTGCTGTTTTCACCGTCAAGCCAAATATATTTTTGGTCATAATAAATATGTATTTTTTTTAATTCTTGTAAACATTTTTTATTTGTTTAAATCCTCCTAAATATATAACTCTTTGATTTTTACATTTGTTTTTGCTTTTACTCAAGTGATTATTCCATTAACAATAATAATTTGGATATAATGAGAAATTATTTAGAAATATATGGTTTCTAACTAAAATTTGAGCTACTTTTGTCAATTTATGAAATATCTCATTGACTTGTCTCATAACAAATTTAATCATAGAGTTTTCAAAAGTAGAGAAAAAAATAATTCTACACTTACAAATAATTGCACCTAACTTTGAAATGTCTTCATCATTAAAATAGAACTTGTCCATGACACATTTGAATCCAACTCAAAATCCAATGCTTCTAAATGGAGTTCACAAACCTATTTCAAAGGAATATGAATCCCACTAGCTTCATTCTCAAACACATAGCATAAAAGGAAAAACCATTCCATTTTTTGCAACCACAAAACTACCACAAATGCACACTCCAATACCAATTCAATTAAGCAAAACGGAGAAAGAAGCATACACATTACACTTGAATTGAAAACTAGATGAATTAAATATAATTTTAAACTTAAAAGATTATATTTAATTGATTATTTATTAAAAAAATTTAAATTTTTGTATGAGATAGTCTTATGATGTTTTAAATATATATGAAAAATATTATTAAAAAATTTGAACGATAAACCGGAATTAACTTGAAAATAGAGACCTAAAATAAAATTGGTAAATATTCGGAGACTAAAGATAAATAATTTTTTATAGAGACTAAAACCAAAAATATAAAATTTATTTAAAGCTAAAAAATTAATTAACTCTAAAATAAAACAATATATAAAACAAAAAATAATGTCAACTACAATGATTTGATCTTGTGTTAAAAAATATATTTAAATTTGTATGTAGTAGATTCGAACACCATTAGTACTTTTAGGATGAGGTAAAAATAAATCATTTTTTAATCCTAATGTTATCTCTACCTTGGAATGTATCTTACCTCAAATATTTTATTTTAAAAACAAAAAACAATATTATAATAAATCAAATATTGAAATGAT